>JARYHS010008074.1:111210776-111397963 GCA_031002005.1 Vandiemenella viatica
TTGATGTGCAGTTTTCTTAACTGTGAGGACATGCCAGAATATAATGCTTGTGGTTTGCCTTTAATAGTAAATCATATTTTAACGGATAGTCTTTGTTTCAAGGGCTTAGATTACCCGTTTCTATTTTAAACAATGAAAATGACAGTATAGTTAAGATTTCACATTTTTGTGTGCTGGCTGGTCTTTTCACATAAATCATGATTTGAGTTTTCACTGTTTTAATCATATTTTTGTTTTGAATGCATTTTTAAATGTGGTTGGCTGGTTTACAAGTTGATGTTTAATTGTTTTTCCATTTTTTTTACTTTTTGTATGGCTAAACTCTACATTTGGTCATACAATAAGAAATCTAGTCATATTTTTAGCCATGTTGCCATAGCAGCTATTTGCTGGGGCACTAATGTCGATGTGCTGCTAAAATCTAGATCATGATACCACTACCACTCAGGGCCACATTTAAGCATAGGCTACGTAGGCTGTAGCCCAGGGGCCCACACCACAAGTAGTAGAGCTAAAAACAAAATCACCCATAAATTTTTTTGGGCCAAACCTTACGGGAGCTGCATGAGGAATAGGTTTTTTTTTTGCGTAGGCCAAATCATTCGTAACAATCCATAACTGCTACTGACATAGATCGTAATACCCTTACAACGCTCTATGGAAGGGTTTAATAATAGATACTGATACCAGAACTAGGCTATAGAATTTTTTTAATTGTTGTCTTATAAATTTACATAAATATTTTGATTCCGTTAGAAAAAACTAGTTTCCAAACAGAACCCATTAGTACTATTTGTAGCTGCCTGCCCAGTTTACTTGCCCTACCCGGCAACAGAGTGACATCATAAACAGCATTGGCGGAAGTGTTTACATCTATGTTGTCCACGTGGCGGGTAGCGGTAGCAGTATCGCGATCCAGAATTAATCCTAGATGTCGATATAATGTGCTTATTTTGTTCAGGTTAGTTGTATTCCATTAAGATCAGTGACAGTTTCATACATATTTTTACGCATCCAAAAGTTTTTCCTAGTTGTCTATACATATAATAAGCAAGTCACCTGTCACGTCATGACGTCAATCTATGACTTCACGCTTCATGCCGTTGTTCTTGGTTACCCATGTTATTTAATAACATTTCTAAGCATCCGTGAGTAAAGTAACTAACACAACACTGAAAAAAAAGTATGTAGGCCTATTGTGTTTAAATTGTCATAAAAATCGTGAGATGCTTATATTAACATATTCTTTTGCTATATAGAAGTATTCCTTAAATTCTTTGTCCATAGATATGTAAGATAAAAGTTTTAATTTTTGAACATTAAGGTTAGCGAAATCTTTGGTTAGATTGTTACTTAGCATAGGTCAGAATTACACCTGGCATTTGTCGCTACAGCAGAGGGCATGAATAATTTTTCTTTATTCAGAATAATTTAAAATGTGGCCTATTATTATTAAATCATTTGAACAGAAATAGTTGCACACTGATTGCGAACTGCGCAGCCTACACTACAATTAAAATAAATATTACTTGGCATAATGTAAGTTTATAAGATTTATTTTAATCTTCTTTGCTTTCACTGAGTAATATTACTGAGGCTATTATTCCCACAACATCTAACTATGTCAGCTATTCAAACGTTGTAATATCAGTCTGAATCATGTTGAGGATTTTTGTTTTTTTTACCTTTCTTTTTTGTTGAAGATTTTTGATCAAATTTAGGTTGTTGCGTAATCACTGGGTCTCGTCAAGGAATTGCCATTTAGGTCTGAAAACTGTCGCACACTTTCGTTGGGTAATATTATTGGCTATGTTAAAATAAGAACAAGGTACAAAATAATTGTGCGATTCGTTTGAAATTTACCACATACGTTCCTGTGGCCATACCTTTTAAGAAAAATAAATTTTACGTTAGACGTGAAGCAACATGAAAGTTACGAATTAACACAACAGAAAACCGCCATTTCACTTCAGATTGTCACATCAAAGATAGCATCTGCACTATACAGGAACACACCGCACGTGGTGGTGTAAAGGTTAGCATTCTCGTATTCGGGAGGACGCCTGTTCGAATCTCCGTCCGGGCATCCAGATTTGGGTTTTACATGGTTTCCCAAATCACGTCATGCAAATACCGGGATGCTTCCTTCAAAAAGGCCATGGCCGAATTCCTTCCCATTCCTTGTTCCCCCCCCCCCCCCATCCTTTTCCGTCTCTAAAGACCTTGCTGTTAACAGATGTTAAGCAGTTAAAAAAAAAAAAATTACAGCAACAGTTGTAAAAACGCTGGCAACCTTTCTTGACAGGATATGAATATATTCCTGCATTGTATGTAGTGATAATAATTCACTTCTTACAACAACTTATTTTAGTCACCATATTATTTAATATATGTTACTCCTAGAATGATAAATATATTCATCTTACAAACTTCACTTGAAAAGTGCCGTAACGTTAAGCGGCGAGCTACTGGGAGAAGGCGACTAGCGATGTATAATGATAACGCAAATGTTCCTTCGACTGTGTTATTTAGTAATATGTTTCTAATACACCCATCAAGATAGTATACAATGCACAAACTCCAAGCAAAAAAAAAAATGTATCAATGACCAAAAATAATGAAAATCAAACCAACTTTATAATTAAAACAAAGTCCATTAAGCTACAAAAGGAAGCATCTATGTCCATTCTGGTACTGGCTACATTCCGACCTATCCACACGCGCTGCTAATGATTCTGCTCGAAAATCATGATGGTTAAAATGTTTAATAAATCCAAATTTCTAGCGAATTATACTTAACCAAATGCCATTTTGGTGCAGGTTGCATTCCAACTATGAAAACTAAATTCCTTCGTTTGCTAATGGTTCAAAGTTGCAGTTTTTTGTGTGTGATTTGTCCCATATTTATATTTTTGATGGCTGTGATAGCAACAAATTCTGTAATAATATTGTTCAAAGAAAGTGTGCAAGATCATTATACTTTGCTACATAGCTTCTCCCAGTTGCTCACATTATGGCACTTTTTGAGAGAACTTTGTAAGGTATGTATATATTTTACAGCTCTAAGAGCTACACACATTAAATAATATAATCTATAGTGTGTGTATAATCAATTTTCAGAGCAAATGGACAATTCGTTTGAGCCCCAGAATGACACATCTACAGATTCTGTAAGTTATCTGAATAAATTTCTGTATCAATCCAAAGTGTTTTTTGACTCTCCCTGTAATATATTATTTATAAATTTTAATTTTACAAAAATTTAAAAATGTTTTTATTTTTAAAAATGCCGGTTTTATGAAAGGAAGGATGGTCACAGTTGCCATAAATATAATGCAGGGAGCATGCAGCGAAGTAGTTGAGGAAACTTCAATACTGAGAGCAGTAGCAAAGAAGTATTACATAGACTGAACAATGCTTTCAAAGTACATAGTAAAATATAAATTGTTCCCAGAAGATGAAAATTTACTATGTGCTGATTTCAAAATGAAAGACAGAGCATGGTGGGTAAGTGGCTAATGCTCTGGCCTTGCATTCGGGAGGACTCCGGTTCAAATCCCTGTCCGGGCATCCAGATTTGGGTTTTCCATGGTTTCCTCAAATCACTCCATGTGAATACTGGGATGCTTCCTTCAAGAGGCCATGGCTGACTTTATTTTTGTTCCTTGTCTCCAGTCCAGTCCTTTCCTGCCTCTAATGACCTCAACTATGTGTAAAGGCATAATTAACAAAATTAATAAAAATCAAAAGGAAAGAAATTTTAACATTTCAGGAAGGAAAAATGCTTAAAGACTGTTATTAAAGCTTCCAAACTTCACTATGGGTTGTACACAAAGATGTATGTAAATTTGCTGCTACTGAGTGGTGGATGAGGGGTTAGCGCGCAGGCCCGTATTCGTGAGGATGACAGTTCAAATCTCCATCCAGGCTTCCAGATTTTGGTTTTCCATGGTTTCCCCAAATCACTAAAGTCGAATGCCGGGATGCTTCCTTCAAAAGGCCATGACCGAATTCCTTCCCGTTCCTTGTCACCATAAGTAAAAAAAATATTTGCTACTGCTAGTAATAAGTGTTCCAATTATGTGGGATATTAATTCTTTTTTTCGCTTAGATTTATTCAGGGTTGTTTGTGAGGAAGATTTACAAATCAGGCAGCCCCAAAGTAATGACTGGTTTTTAGTAAAATATGTAGGGAAGAAACACGTAAGGAGATTTGTTGCCCAGATAAGGTCAAACCTGAGGATATGTTGATGACGATCACAAGACGAATTGATGGATCTATGTTCAAGAGGCCTACAATATGTGGCAACTATTGATGAAGGGCGAATAGAAATGTTGCAGTGTCAAAAAATTATGATGTTACCAGTTTTATTTTTAAAATTGGATCTGGTGAATGGTTATTGAATAATCTTTGACCCTGCAATTATTTGAATTGTTGCTACACCAATTTACATGGCAGATTAGGCTGGTTTTAAATAACTTTTGTAACGCGTCTATTTGGTGATAGTACTAAATATTCAACTAGGGTTGAATTTTCTACCTAAATGTAACTGTGTAGGTATACATCTAGGGCAGGGGTGGCCATCACGCAGCCCGCATGCGGCCTGCTTTGAACATTATTCTGGCCCGCGAGATTCATCACGCTTTTACAAAATATTTTTTATATTTCATTTTCAGTGTTATATATTTCTTTACAATGTGCGTTTAGTATCATTATTACTATATTATCTATGTTTACATGTAAGTATAATAGTAAACACAATAATAACTCCTGTTTCACATCAAAAAAAGTCTCTGGTGGGGACATACAATTTTATATGCGGCCCGCGGAGTTATGAAGCACTTCCAAAGTGACCCGCAAGATCGTTTGGGTTGGCCACCCCTGATCTAGGGCTTTATAACTTGAAACCTGAATTTAACAGTAAGTTACTTTTTTTTTAATATAAATTCCATCCTCTGTCTCAAGTATCCCCAGCATGGTGATACTTGAACTATGTTGCATGGGTTTAAAGTCGTAGTTTTTACACCATAATATGATGCAAAACTCGCCATTTTTATATTTTTGAATTAAGGAAACATTGTTCCTCCAAATTCAGTATATAAAAAATTAAAAAGTTTCTAGGTAAAAGCTATAAAAATGTTTGTCTGCAAAGTGGCTCATGTAATTTTCACTGCCCTACAGGCACCAGTCAGAAATATGTAAATGACCCAAAAGCTTTCTGGTGTCAGTTTTAGGTTAGTTAGAAAACTGAGACCTTAAAAATGACCATCCTAGTTACCATTGGCAAGTTGTGGGTGAATTGTTATACTGGGATACATTTGATCACTAGATGTACGCAGTCTGATAGATCTCGCACATGCTTTCAAAATTTAGTGTTTTGGATTCAAATCCTAGTGCAGCCAGGAATTTTTAAAGATTCCTGATTGACTATAGGAGATATGCCAGAATGACCATGGTTTGGATTTCAATTCAAACTATATGATTCATATCTGAAGATCGGAATGTGGAGCGAATTGAAATTTATCATCAAGTTGTAAAACCACACTTATTTACTCCAGTCTCCAGATCTATAACCCAGGGTGCATTGTGTGAAGGAAAGAAACATATGATCAGAACCGGCTAATTTTCTCCTTTCCAGGTTTAGGCTGTTCTCGCTTCACCATCTCATCCTTGATTTCCCCATCATACTTTTTTTTTCCATTAGACTGTAAGACACGTCTTGGTATGGAATTAATTCACCTGGTATATGTAGATGATCTTTCAACCTTATTTTGTTCTGAGTGGCTATCTCTGCACAGGTCTTGACATGACTGCTCTTGTTTGCATTCATGTAGCAGAAATTTGAAATGCTGCTACAAAACTTTTTGAGTTTTTCTATATGATTGTAAAGTTCTGTGACAATGTCAAATAATATAGCTGCAGTAAATTTGTGAAATTGTTTCTCATTTAAGATAATCATCCTTTACTGTCCACATGGAATAGTTGGCTGCCCACTAACAATCTAGCAGCGTTTGCTCTGTTAATGTGCAAACAGTCTCTACTTACTAATCCTTTCGGTGCATTATGGGGAACGAATGATTATCTCCAGAAGTCTAGTATTTTTAGACTTATGTACATGACCTAAACAATGGTCAAATTATGCATTTCACTGCTACTTTCAGTTTGTACTTTTGTTATTGACTACACAGTGGGAAGTAGATTGAAACCTTTATGGGAGAGAAAAAATACACCATAAAAATGGAGCATCAGGAAAACCAATTTACAACCAAATTTTTTTCAAAATTCAGTTATTTGTAGCATGTTAAAGTTTACTGGAAAACCACATCTTTTTGAGTCATTCCATGTCAATTTAACACACACTTTAAACCTCACCATCTCAGATTTTCACAAGATTTGACAAAGATGTGCTGTTCATATAGTCTTGGAATAATACCAAATCTAATTGAGATGTATCTACTAGTTTCCGAATTGCAGCTATGTAAAGTTTTCAAAATTTGCTCAAAAAACTGCAAACAAACCTTTTTTAATTGCTCTATAAGCTCTCCTAATTTAGCTAGAAAGCTGAGAGAGGTGTAATTTTACAGCATTTTTGATGCCATTTCCTGTAATATTACTTACCATTTGCTAGATTTTTGTTAAATTAAAAAAAAAATGATTTTAAGTTTTTCAAAAAGTACATATTTTAAAATTTTGAAATTAATTCCTGAAATACATAGTACTGTTATAAAGCACCTGGCAAAATATAACTGAGTTGGTAATGGCTTCATTGTTGAAATAATTTAAAACCGATGCTTGCTTTTCATTAATTCCCTGTATACAACTGAATAATACAAGAATGCTAATGCTTAGATTTCTGTGAAAATAAATATGAACACTAATAGTTTAAGTAATGAATCTAAAGTTTTCCATTAACTAGTAGGATATGTTCATCTTTTAAATTAAAAAAAAAAAAAAAAATTGTTGGCATACATCACTCGCATTTGAAACATAACTCTGCCTAGTGGGAGTCGCAGGATTCACTTTTGTCAGAATGTCCAATATTGATACCCATAGAACAGCATTTCTTGGAAATGATACTGATGTAACAGCCCAGATGGATGAAGAAATGTTTGATTTTTAACGTTTTTTCCCCCAAACATTTAAATCAACTGAAAAGTTTTTCATCAATAATTTCGGGAATGAACCGTTGGTATTGCTGTGTTCCTTGGATAATCAAATCAGACTTTTTGAGAATAAATCTGATTCAGTACATTCCTCTTGGGTTGAGTAGGCAAACTCTACCTTGGTAATGTTTTCTGCTGCTCTCACTCAAAGTTGTGGAGTTTAAAATTGATTTTCATAGGATCATGCCAACTAGCACAGCATGTCACAAGACACTTTTCCATTTGCTGTGACCAAAAGTGCAACCCTCCTTTCACTTTAAAATTTTCTCAAGAAAGCAGAGGTTTAAAAGTGTTTCTTATTTTTGTATTGAGCTCCAGATCTTTCTGAAAAATGAAAAATCTCATTTCAATTATTATTATTATTATTTTTTAATTTGGGTGTTAGGAAGGATCTGACATGCTTTTCATTTTTATATATATTTTTAAAGTTATAAGCAGCAAATGTGTTCTGGCACTTTAGGCATTCGGAAGCAATTATGTAATTAGAATGTTTAACTTTGTTTTCCCACTTGAAAGTATATTACAAAAGGATGAATCGTTACCAACTACCTTGTCCAGTGGTAGCTCTGTGCTTCATCTCGTAGCACTGTGCTATAATTTTCAAATAATCACAGGTGAAAGCAAATTCTGATTCTTTAAGATTTTCTTTAGTGTATTTCAGGAATGCTCCTTTTGTTAAAGTGTTAGTGTTGAATATGAGCACTTTAGACTAATATTCTTTAAAGTTTGAACTAATAAGTATTGTCAGCATATTACAAGCCTGTATGATTTAATTATTTTAGACTCATTATTGAGCTCTTTAATCAAATTAGTACTCATATTTATTTTCACAGAAGTGTAAACATTGGTTTTCTTGTATTATTAAGTTGCATACTTGGAATTAATTCAATACCAGCTTCATTTTTAAATTATATTAACAATGAAGCCATTACCATTCTACATTTATATTTTGCCAGGTGATTTACAACAGTACTATCTATTTGTGGAATTAATTACAAAATTTTGAAATATGCACTTTTGAAAAATTAAAAAACAAAGAAATTAGCAAATAATGTTTCATCACAGGAACAGGCGTGAAAAATGCTGTGAAATGATATCTCTCTCAGCTTTCTGGCTGAGTTAGGAGGGCTTTTAGAGCAATTCCAAAATGTTTGTTTGCAGCTTTTTGAGCAAATTTTGAAAAGTTTACATAGCTGTAATAGGAAAACGGGCAGATATCTCCATCTAAATTTGGTACTATTCCAAGTCTATATGAATAGTAGTACATCTGCCAAATTTCATAAAAATCTAAGATGGTGAGGTTTATTTTGTCTTAAAATTGTGTTGAGTTGACATGGAATGACTCTTGTGCAGTTTACATTTATTTGCAAAGTAATAAATAGGTAATTTTGGCTAATTTGATACTTTAACAGATATACGTTGGGGTACCCAAAAATAACTCGAATTGCAGGGCCTTGGGGGGAGCTTTGGTAGTACGCATTTCTGCCTCTAGGCGTTTATATTGCAACTGTCAGTTCAGTGCCGCCTGTGTTGTCGACCTGGCTTTTTCTGTTAATTCGCAGCGATTCGTTTTGCTAGTGCTGTTTTGTTATTGTTTCATTTTTGCTGATGGCAAGTTTAAGTGAACAATGTGCAGCTGTGAAATTTTGTTTTCCACTCAATAAAAATGCAGCTGAAACTGTTTTGCAAAGATGACGTTATGGGAAAACCTTATGAGTACGAGTGGTTTGCTCGGTTTAAAAATGGCAACATGTCGATTGATGACAAACCTCGTTCCGGACGTCCCATCAACTGCCCGAATCGACGAAAATGTTGAAAAAATTCAAGAGCTTGTGCTCCCAGACCGTCGACAAACAATTGATTAAACTGTCATAGATTATTGGGTTAACTTGGAGCTCAGTTCAGCGAATTTTAACCAAAGATGTGGGAATGGAAAGGGTTGCTGCCAAGTTTTTTCCTTGGGCTCTGACAATCAAAAAGAACATCGAGTTGAAACATGTCTTGCTTTGAAACAACAGCTTGAAATTGATCCAGATTTTCTGTCAAAGGTCATATTACTGGTGATGTCATGGTGCTATGATTAAGACCCAGAAACAAAGTAACACTCAAGCCAGTGGAAGTCATTATCACCTCGTCCAAAAAATGTCAAGTCAAATCAAACATCAAAGCAATGCTCATTTGCTTTTTGATGCCAAGGACGTAGTGCATTCAGAGTTTGTTCCCTCACATCAGCTCATCAATCAAACCTTTTATTTAGAAGTTTTAAGAAGATTACGCAACAAAGTTCGTAAAAAAGACCAATTTGTGGCAGACTGGTTCTTCCACCATGACAATGTACCTACACCCACAGCTATTAGGCAGTTTTTGGCTAAAAATGGACATGGTTCTAGAGGCCCCACACCTTACTTGCATGACCTGACTACAGAAAATATTTTGAACAGTAGAAGCAACTGGTGGGACAAATGTAATAGTTGTAATGGAGAGTATTTTGAAGGGGATGAGGTTGTTTTTTTTAAAAAAAATTTAAATTTATAACTTAAAAAAATTTTTTTTTGGTTACCCCCTTGTATACACCATATATAATTTAATGAATCAGATAGTAAATATGTCGTGAAAGTTTCACATTTTTTTTTTTCAAAGATCTCCAATAACTTTATTAAACTGATTTGTGTGTTTGATTTATGTATACTGTTTGAAAGACAATTGTGCAAAACATCTGAGCTCTATTTTTTTTTTTTTTTTAAACTTGTAACGACTTTTTACAATTTTTATTTTCTTTCTTTGTGAATCCTATCTTTGTACAGAACCTACAGTGTGAGAGACTAACTCACAGTTCACCATGTTATTCTGATTAGCCTGAAAACCCATTTTAAAATGTTTTGGGAGATCAAGACTATGAATATTTTTAGTGGGTATTTTGAAGATATTTTGATCATGAATGCAATTCCACTTTAATACCTGAAAAAATATCTTTTAAGTTTACTGAATTGTATTCTATTTTCAATAATTGCGTATGTTATCACATTTTGAAATGCATTAATATAGTACAAGATTTAACCTTTAGTTGTCATTAAATTTACTTCATCACTTAGCTTCGCACCTGTTAAGTGAACATTTTTCCATATCTAGACTTGAACTAAATATTCGCTGCTTTTATTGAAATGGCGTGTAATGAACTTTTACTGGATTTAAGATGTTATTTTAAAGCTACTGGAATTATTGCTACAGTAACTAAATTGTATAGTTTTACTTTGATTACAGTAGTGTTTCATGATTGTGAAATTTCTTCTTTTGAGATTTTTTTCTGAATGATTTACATTCATAAAAATTGGTCATTGTGAAAAAGTGTGTACATCTATACCTTGTTGTAAGAGTTATGGAGTGTGAGATTATGATTATGGGTGAGTAACAAAGTTATTCAGTGTAATTAAATATTTTCATCCAATTTCTGCTGTGACTCAGTAAATTTAAATATACTCTAGAGGTTACACAATATTTGCTTTAAAATAGCATTGAATGATGATAAAATTAAGTCAATGTTTGGTTCATAGGTCCTCCTGAAAACTGGGCATCCGTTGCACATATTTATAGTAATATAATACAAGTGAGATTAAAGTTTTGGTGGTCTGGTAATAGTATACTTCTGGAGTTGATTCTTTTGATCATCAAAAAAAAAAAAAAAAAAAAAAAAACAGCTTTGAAGGATATATTGCATATAAATAAATGAATTGAAAAAAAAAAAAAAACCGGTACAAATTCATGCTAAAGTGATAAAGACAGTGAATTTAAAATTGAGCTACATTTGAGCAATTGTTCACAAATCCTGTTCAAAGCAGAGTCCATTAATTGTGTTCACCATAATTTGTAATTTTGTTACATATGTGTGTTAGAAAGAAGTGCCATTTAATGCTTATACTTTCAAGTTGCAGTTGTCAGATGTTCTAAATTCAACAAAAAATGTAAGGAATAAAATGTGAACACCTCAAATTCTTTACAATTTCGTAAGTCATTTGATGACCACTAACATACTAGATTGTGATGGTGAAATGCAGCTAGAACCAGGAAAAGTTTTACTGCCTTGCACTTAGAACAAGTAAAATAACATGAATTGATCACTAGAATCACTGAGAAAACTTTTTTCCTGAATGCACAAGAGGCATCCTACAAACCAAAATTCAAAAGAAGGGTGGAATAAAGATGAATCCAGAAAAAACTCCAATGAAGTGAGAAAGAAAAGTTTACAGACCTTAACGGTCTAACCATATATCAGACCTAGCCATCGCTTGACTTTTGCAGTGTGACAATTTAGTTATGTTATTTTAGATACTATTCCTGGTTTTTGTGATGTATCTCTGTTGCAAAACAAATATACAACTTACAAATCTCTGCTTATAGTTTGAACTCCCAGAACATATCAATAATTTTGAACTACATTAATCGTTTCTGCTGCAAAAGTACAAGTAGTATGGAAATAAGAGTATGCATCACCATTAATTTCCGATATCTGGCAGCGCATACCAGTTGGTGACCATTGATGAGGTATAAAGATGATGCAGTAGCTTTCGGGTCTATAGCCTATTTTTTTAATAGGCAGTGTGCAATTGGCTTGATGGTTTGAATAGTTTATTGGACACATTTGTAGTTTTCTTAAAAACTGTTTGTTACAGTATTTTTGACAGTTGCCACAGTGGAAAAGAACTTGGTGGGAAAATAGTTTAGTTATTTACAAGTTATAACTATAACAAAGTCAACTAATTCTGATGGAAGGTTCTAACTGAAATGATAGTTTTTTGATGCGTTCGCAGTGTACAAATAAAAATATAGGTAATTATTTTCAAATAGACATTCCAAGAAACTGTTTACATAAATCAAATAGTATATGTAATCACACATGAGAAGCTAGTGTTAAATATCAGAAGAAATTATTGTTTAATACCACACACATCTGTTGCTGAATAAAACAACCCAAATGACTGGTTCAAGTCAGAGTATAGTTTTAGATATTGTGAGGCATAGTTAAAATGATGAAAATTGAAGTTTATGAAGTTCAAACAATGAAAATGGTTGAAACTTTTGAAATGTTATATAATATAAAAGAAAAAAATAAAGACTGATTAGCAGCCGCCTATCATGGGGATGCAGTTTGAAAATGTTTAGTGTGTAAGAAATTCAGAAGAAATATATTGACATTAAATGGTTTCTAGAAAATTGTTACAACTTTTTGAGTTGCAATGAAGATATCTTATTATGAACAATTATGTATACGTTACTCAACTTATCACTATAAAAATTAACAGATGAAATAAAACTAAAAAAATATATAAGCAGGTATATTTTACTTTTTTAAAAAAGGGATTTTTATTGAGTTTTTTTGCCCACTGCTGATGGACCTATGGACCAAAATTTAGGTGTGATTAAATTAGAAAATACTTAACAAAGCACTGGCTAAAGTGCAATTTTATAGCTTCCAAAGCATTTGATTTAATATTTTGTGTTTATGCTAGTTACTAGTTTTCACATACTTCCTGGGATCTAAAGCCTCATCCCTGATTTCATTCTAGGGGGGCTTCTCCGCTTAATTCAAGTATTGAGAGTAAAAGGCAGCTGAAAGCAGTACACGTGTGTATTAATCTGTGATATTTCTCTTTTTTTTTTTATTTCAAAACAACAGTGTCATCATAATTCTTCTTGTTAGAAGAGTTCTAAATAAAAGTTGACTAAGTTAACTGAATTTTTCTTGTTATTAGAATAGTAGTTACTTAATTGTTTTGTGTGTAG
The DNA here is from genome assembly GCA_031002005.1 of Vandiemenella viatica. Taxonomy (NCBI): domain Eukaryota; kingdom Metazoa; phylum Arthropoda; class Insecta; order Orthoptera; family Morabidae; genus Vandiemenella; species Vandiemenella viatica. The sequence continues at coordinate 111,223,719 of JARYHS010008074.1, forward strand.
TTTTATAACTTTGAATGATAAAGCTTTGAAAATTGCCATTTGTTTTCATAGATTTCACAACGTAGAACCTCTAAAAATTAAACTTTTGTATTATCACAAAAATAAAATCACTGTTTAGCATAATTTTGCCATAAATTTTATTTTATTTTTGTTGTTACATGTATATGATGATTGTGTTTGATGGTAAGGCAATGAATTTCTAGGGGAGAACAACAGATTCCAGGTCAAGTTTTCTGACCCTAAGGTGTGCAAGAGTTTCCTGCTTAGTTGCTGCCCTCATGAGATACTCTCATCAACGGTATGTAAATTACTTTAATGTTAACAATCTTAGACTAATTTTGTGTATAACTATATTGTTGAAAATATTATTTGATATTTTTGTTTCTTTTCAAACTAAAACCAGTATATCCAATTGTCAGATTTTTTCTTTTTTTTAATATAATTTGATCAAGAGACCTTTTAGGATACTTTGTTGTTTTTGTTTAGTGCAATTATTCTTGTTATAATTTATGAATTAATTAGCATTGAATAAATAAGTTTTTTCTTTGTGTTCTGGTATATTCCTGAAGGTATTTTACAAATTATAGCAGCTTTCTTCTGATATTGTAAAGCTATAAAAACTAATGGTATTTTATTATTTAATATTAGAAAATCCTCAGTTTAAGCCTCATTAATGCCGCAAACTATAGTTCTTTCCAGAAAATGACTGCATAATGTTGAGGATAAGACAGGTTGAGTTTGAGATTTGTAACATTATGTAAGTACTTTCTCAGAATAATTGTATAACTCATATTAGACGAAACTAAATATATTCCATTAAAATGTTTCACCTTTAAGGTACGTTACAGTAATAAATAGTTGAAATTTGATGGCTTCTGAAGGCTACACGTGTTTGGTAAGTAATTTGCTGTTTGTAAGGTGACAAAATCACCATTAAAAAAGAGTAAAATATCGTACTGATCTCAATTTCTAAGCTTCAAATTCTTGGATAAATATTTGGGTTTTAGGCTTTGTTACCCATAAGTGCTCAATGGGGATGTCTAAATTTGCAGAGAAGGATCAATTGCCTCCACTGTGTAAGTAAAGAAATTGCTGTGCATGGATCTGTAGTTAAAATATGCGTTGAATCGAGTGCAGAGAGAAGTTGTCCTTGTGTCTTGTGAGTATGAGCAAATTCACTTGGAAATGAACGTGCCATGGGCTCTCAGATTCAACCTTTCACCGGTGATGTACCTAACTTAGACACAGTTACTATTCTAATACGACCTTCAGCCCTCTAACGTTTATTGCCTGAAGGTTCTAATTTTGCTGTTGTAACTCCGTAGTTTAAAACTTTGTTTGTCGATCATAGATGTTACTTTTTTTGAAGACGAATTACGAATTGCGACTCATATTTTTTCAACTGGTCTCTTTCACCCTTTAGGGAGATAAAAATATAATTTGCCACATCCATGTGGATAGTTTAGAAGGGATTTTGTCACCATTACATCATTCGGCGACACCAAACGAGTTTGAAGATTTTTGTGACAGTCTGTAAGTTGCATAATTTACCGAGGGATGGCAAAATATTTTGCTCTTCTTTATATGTGGGCTCTAATCAACGAATCTTTGATATAGTTTTTTTTTGTATTTTAATACTTATAATTTTACAATGACAGCTTTCATAATCTTGGTCAATTCGTCATGATATTTTAGATTGTGTTAAGAGAATATAGCAGTAATACAGAATGTTTCAGCTAGTAAATTTAACATATAAGCAAATATTTTACACGGTAAAATCTTACTGTGATATTAGATTTTTCTGGTATTGTATAAATTTCCCCATTTTGGATCAATGAGTTTATTAGGTTTCTTGTATCGTTCATTTTAAGTAGGTTAACAAGAATTTGCACTTAGACTAAAAAATGTTGCCGAAGATATGGGTTTTGAGAAAAATTAGGCCTACCCATTTCTGTAGTTAAAAAGCATCAAAAGTAACTTGTGTAATGTAAACACATTATAAAGGTACTAAAGTACCACAAGAAAAGTTTGTTACTACAGAATTTTTACTTCCTTATTGGAAGAGGAGGTTGCCAGGACTAGGTCACTGAATGAGATTTTTTTTAAATGAATGTCTGGACCTCTTACTGTCTGAATGTATGAAGTTTATTTTGTGAAAAAAATTTAAATTTCAAATGGGTTGTTGAGTTCAATATTGTTTTAATGGTTGGTTTTTTAGGAAAGTGGCATGGATCCATGGTAACATTCTAGCATCTAATGCATGGAGCCATGGTTTAATTTTCCATGCTATCAACAATTTTGAATACAGAATATTTAAAAAGCAATTTTGCAACATTTCATGTAAGAAAACAGATTTTATTGGTTTTTGATTCATGGCCAAGCCAAATTGTCAACACTGTGTTTAAATATTTTCTGTGATAGCCACGGGGAAGTAAAGTGCCCTTTTATTACTTATTTTAACCATCAAATTAAATTTTCTGATAAAGTGCCACAGAATTTACCGATTTTGTTTTAAGTCATGGCAAATAATGCCACGTAATGACAATAAAAAAAAATCATTCAATTATTTAACACATCAGCTTTTTTTCTTTTTTAAAAACATGATTTAATGTGCCTGTGTTGCTTCAGAATTAATTGGAAAAGAAAGTTATTAAATGTCAATGTCTTTTTCCTGTTACTATTTTTAGGATTCTGTACATTTTGGCTGAAGAGTGAAACTCTTTTGCATTCACTCTTTTGTCTACCAGGCCCTCGTAACTTCTGAACCTTTTAACTTAAAAAATTCATAATTACACACTCTTTTAGTTCTTCATAACACTAAGACAATTATATCAACATAGTTAAAATATGAAAGTATATTGTTTTTAATGGGAGGCTGCAGAAAAGATTGTTATATATATATAATCTTCGTTGTTATAAAATAAAAGCCAGCAACTCGATGTTTTGATTTTTCTTTTTATTTTAAAATTTGTAAAAACTATGGCAAAAAATCATTAATAAATCAATTTTCACCCCCTTTGGGACATTCATTGATTGTGAGATTGACCTCGTCTTTTTTTTAGCTTCTCTTTCAAGGGCAGCAATCTGAACAAAAAGTTGAAGTGAGATTTTTATTGACCCCTCTCCCCTTTAAATGAGATTCGATAAGATTTTGCTGGAAACCATCTATTTACGTAATTAATGGATGTCATCTATCCAAAACCCAACCTTTAATCTCTGAAATTATTAATCCAAAAAATATTTCAAAATTTACAAAAAGATAAGGGTGGTGAAAACAACCAGTCACTTACCACAGATGAAGGTAGAAGGACTAGGATGAGCGCACAAATATTACAGTATTTCAGCAAAAAAAGAAAAAGAAAAAAAAAAAAAAAAAACTTAACTGTGTAAGAGGTGAGACGTGGCAAGGGAAAAGATGTGCACACATTCAGACCTACCACATTTACAGTTACATGTAGCCTGCTAAACTTCACAAAAAAGAATGATCATTTTAAAGTTTGATTTTCACAAACTATCTTAGATTGATTTTAACAAATATGATACTTGAGCAGATAATAATGATGAAAATATATCATTTGATAGGGAATTAATAGTTTTTCCAAAGTTTAGCCCCACAATTTTCTATTTGAAGTCCATATTTTTTTTTTCATGAACAAAGGCACGATTGAACATACTGATTCAGACATTAGGGAAGGCACTCCTACATACTCGTAAATAATATTAAAAAGCTAATCTCGATTTGCGACATTCCCATGTAAGCACGTTTCTATTTTATACAAGATTGGCTTTTGCTCAGAACATAATATGCTCGAAACAGTGGTGTTCCTCTCCTTCCCATGGAAGATGGATTTGTATTTATTTTCTTAACCCTAATGCATCAAACCAGTCTAAAGACTGACAACAGCAAAAAAAAAAAAAAAATGCAATAGAGGGGAGGTGATGTAGTCAGTGCTTTGCTCTGATCATTACTCATTGATGGAGAGGCAAGACGAATTTAAAATTAGTGTTACTTAAAATACAATATCTGGGACTAAATTTATTAACAGGTGTAAGAAGAAAGTGTTACAAAAGGGGTGTACTACATAAAAATTAATGGCACATATTTTTTTGAAGAAATTGAGATAAAGTAAGAAGTTGGACAACTTTTCTTGGGCAGGCGTGTACCTTATATTATGTTCTAGTGTTTTTAACAGTGTCTGTTTTGAAATTATGTGCAGTTTTTTAATGGTGTGTATAAACAAGAGTTCATCTTTTTTATGTGGGTAATGGAATGTAAAGATAAAGTAAATGGTTAAAGTTCATTTTTAAATTTGCAACTCTTTTTCTGATTGCATTAAAAATCAATAGTATTTTTGTGACGTAGAATTTCTCATCTTTCATTGTGCTTGTCAAGTGATAAGTATGTTACTACTCACTTTCAATATAATTGTAGTCTGAATGCAGTTGTGGATAAAATAAATTGCTTGAGAGTTCAGCATTTCATGTTGAAAACGAGTAAGAATAAGGAAGATAACAGTTTACTTACAACAGAAAGTCAGAAGGGGCATGGCTAGTACAAAAACATGAATACACTTTACAATATTTCTGTTAAACTTGAGTCATGCTAGTGGTGAGATATAGCTAGGAGAGTGTGTACATTTCAAGACTTAACATATGACTGGGTCATTTGGTAGGTCTGGATGTGTAGTAATCCTTTCCCTTGTCATCTCTCTTACCTCTAGAATGACTAATGGTTTTTACTTAAATATTGTAAAGTGTCTTTGTGTTCGTCCTGTTATCTGTGGTAATTGATGGGTTATTTTCCCTATCTTTCCTCGGTTACATTGCCTATCAGCAGTTTCATTGTCACTATCAAATTATAAAAAGTTTACATTTAATTCCTTGCACATAAACCTCCTGGAAGTTAACCTGGTTTTGGCAGTAAAGGCAGATAGAGTTACACATTGTTTGTCAAGATAGGCACACTTCCCAAGAAAAGCTATTGCTTACCTAAGAATCAAAAAATTCTTAGATAGTTATTTGTACTTAACTAAAATTGTGCAGGATTTTTAGTTAAAATCTATTAATCATGAATTTGGTAAATTAGCATTTTCTCAAGCATTATTTCAAGATTGTGTGTTTCATTTCTGCAATGTAAACTGCTTGTAATACTGATTTGTTTGTAATTTTAGTACACAAGCTGTATACTTTTCTCCCTTATAAGTTAGTAATATGGAAAAGCAATGCAATAACAGTTTGACCTGAGAAAAAAAATTAAACGAAAGCTTGGGGATCGGGTGATTGGTTTGCTAAATAAATTTCTCAGAAACTTGAAAACTTTGAATTCTGGTCCATTTTCAGATTTTAGAATGTATGTTTGCAATGACCAATTGACCAAGCAGCTGTCTGCGTAAATTGCTTGCAGAAAGTTTAGATCTGTAAAGATATGTTTATATTATTACTTTTCATTCAATCTGTTGCTTTGAATTCATTTTACATTACAAAATTTAATCATTATTATATCTTCTCTAATTAACAATTTTTAGAGTAGGGGCTGGGAGCTTACGGCTTGGGACTGTTGCTTTAAATTCAGTGGCATAAATGTATTGTAACATAATTTTCTCTTGGGATGCACATTTTGTTTATGTAAATAACTGCTATATATAGTGCACCGCAAAAATATTTTTTGCATATTCATCAATGGATACTTCACTGATTGTGGTAATTAAAATTGTTCTGCATTTTCCAAATTTTAATTTTGCCTCATAATTTTTTATCTGTTTTGTTTTCCCTTAAGTGTGTAAATCATCTTAGTATTGAATTCTAAACTGCAAATATTCTTCAGAATTAGCAGTTTTAATCGTAGTCCACATTTTTAGTGTACTTTAAATGTATATTTTGGTAATGCATTTTATTGTTTTAATTGAAATGCATCCTTTGAAGGTGCAAACCAGCCCTTAATCGTTAATACTGTTCAAATGCTTGATAATGTATTGTTAAATTTTGAGGAGTATGAAAATTGCTTTGAAAACTTTCTGCAAGTCTGTTTTGATGGAGCCCGTATATTTAATTATATATAAAATTGAGATATTTGTTATTACCGTAATTATAATTTGATATTTATTTTTGAAGCTATTTCATTACATTACAGCGGATGGATCTAGGAGAATGTCCAAAAATTCATGATCTTGCTCTGCGTGCAGATTATGAAAAAGCTAGCCGCACAAAGGACTACTTTTATGACATAGATGTAAGTATTTTACTGTAGGATTTTGAAACTTTAATTTGCTGCTGTGCCATTATTTCAAAATAAAAGGAATATATAAATGTGTGTGTGTGTGTGTGTGTAAATACATAAACGATTTATGGACCTTAATGGCCATTTGTGATTTTATAGTTCCTAAAATGCCTAAATTGATGTTAAGACTTATCTTTACTAATTTTGCATTGGATGCCAACAATAGCGTTTTAATTCAGAAAACACAAATATTTTGTTAAGTGTTTATTTTAAACAGTTGAAGCGATCGTATATGGGGGTCATCGTCTCTAGGTCCCTGTTTGATATTAGTTGTACAGAGGCTGCAGTGAGCTGTGTGTTCTCATAAAGCATCTGTATGACGGAGGTACAGATCTCCAGATCATCTTTAATTAGGCAGTGGATTAATTAGTTTACCAGTTTCTCAACGGATAGAAATGTATTGTGATGTGTACAACAAATTGGTGAGTAAACAGTAACAATGTGTTGACCAGTTTTCACTGTAAAACTAACTATACTTTAATAATGTCATTGCTGTACATGTAGGTTTATTAAGTTTTTAATGAAAAATGGGACAGGCATCCTTCCACAATATCACAAACCTGAACAAAGCTTCTGGGCATCAGTCAGGTATTTAGATAGTACTGCACGCCCAGGATTTTCTTGGTTGCCCTGTTATTTTACCTATGTGTGGCAACTAGTGAGAAACTTTTAAAAGGTAAAGGTCATGGGATTCATAAGTCTTCTGCTGCTTTCCCCAGGATTCAAAGAGGTAGAACTCCGCATTCCCCTCACCACCTTTTGCACTACAAGGATGTGACAAGATCAGTGCCACACTCCAGCCGTTCTTTACCTTCGGGCGGAGTTTCCACCACGGGACTCGTTAAATAACAGGTTGAGTGGGCTTAGGGAGCCATTATGGACGTTCAGCTTTGGCTTCATCAGGGATCGACCCTCGATCATCTGGGCCGCAGTCAGGCGATTTACCAGTAGATTTTAAACATATAGGAGGTGTGATTTGGTTGTTCAAAATAAATGCCTGATTGTAAAGTCTACAATTTGCGGATTGTTAAACTATTGACCAAACACAATCTGGAGATGCCGGCACAGATATCTGCATTGTAAATTTAACTATCTGTTTATAAATAAAAAAAAAAAAAATATACATACAGTAAAAATATTAATATATAATAAAAATTCGTACATATAAACATAGAATTTTTGTATCTGTAAGTAAATATCCAACAGCTGTGTATTCAATATTTCTCTAACAGTAGGGAATAAATTACAAATACACATTGAGAGTTTTATTGATTTTGGGTAGTCCCATCCAACTAAAATCAGTTTAAAAATTTCCTGCCAAATTAGATTTCTCGATGTTACATTAAAAATTAAATAATTTTTGATGATATTTCATAAACATAATTTTGATATTTTTAGAACATATTTTTATTAGGAAAGAGCCTATTTTAGGCATCTAAAATAAGACTTTTAGAACCTAAAAATCCGAGGTTTACTGATTACCAAATTCAGTAGGCAAAGTAATTTGGAAAACCATGTAATTTTGAGTTTGTTGAATGACGCGAGTTGAATATTCCTTCATTGTTGTGTGCATTAATGTTTGGGTCGGGTTTTATGATGAAAAAAACTTGCCTTTTTGTACAAGCAGTTCAATAGATGCAGTGTATTGTGGAAAGAGGAGACCATACCATGCAGATTATTGATTCCTGCATTTGTGTGTTTTTATTCTTAAAGGTAAACTGCTTTATAAAATTGTCATTGTGTTTTGCGATCATGGATTTGACATGTCCAGTTGTTTTAAACTAATATTTATTATATTTTAAAATATGACAGTGAAAATGCTTTTAGGCAATGAAAATAAGGATTAGGAAAATAAACCCATCATTCACTGCAAGTGAAGGCAAGAGGCCATGACAAATACACAAACATATATGTGGTGAGTATTAGTGTGTACCCGTCTGATCCCTTTTCAGTATATCATCCTCTAATTGACAGAAGCTTATGTGAAAATATTTTAGTGTGTTCACTGTGACCCTTCTGCCTTCATCTGTGGTGACGGATGAGTTTATTTTCCACATTACTTTCTTATTTTCATCAATATATATTTTAGTAATCTATTGTGTTGTAACTTCTAATTATAAGATAGTATTGGAAAAAAATAACCCGTCACTTACCGCAGATGAAGGAAGCATGGCATGATGGACAAGGAAAAAAAATACAAAGTACACTAACAACTGACAATATTTCAGTAAATTACATTAGTCGTGAAGGAGGCGAGACATGGCAGGAGGAAAGATGTGACCTCATCCCAACCCGCCACATTCATCTTTCTCTGTGCCATATGCCTCGCCTTCTAGAAGACTAAGGTTATTTACTGGAATGTTCTCAATAGTTCATTTTTTTACATATTGAACTCACCCTCCTGTCTTCATCCGTAATGGGTTATTTTTTTCCTTATCCTATCTTATTTTTAGTGCCTAATGGCAGTTTCTTTGTTTCAGTTATCCACATGTTAACTACTAATTAGTAACACTAGCTGATGCATTCAGCATTAATATTACAAAGGTGTTCAACCTCAATAATTTTAGGCATATTCTACTATAAATTGTTTTAAGTAATGCGGAAAATTGTTGTTGTTAATGTTGTCAAAATTATGGAAAAGATGGTTGAAGCCAGAGTACGAACAATATTAGAGCCCATCTTAGAAGAGGAACAACATGGGTTTAGGGCTGGAAGAAGCACAACAGATCTAATATTTGCCTTGAGAATGCTGGTGGAAAAATATTGGGAAAGAGGGAAAAACCTAATTATTGTGTTTATGGACCTAGAAAAGGCATACGATAATGTTCCTAGATCAACTATCTGGAAAAGTCTAAGAAAACTTGAAATACCAGAGTACCTCATAAGAAAGATCCAAATGCTGTACAATAACTGCAAGAGCTGTGTCAATGTTGGGGATGGTTACTCTGAATGGTTTAGTACAACCAAAGGAGTACAACAAGGAAGTGCCCTTTCACCCCTTCTGTTCATAGCGGTGATGGATAACATCTTAAAAGAACTAAAAAGAACATTCAATAGAGATCTACAGGCACTGGTGTTTGCAGATGATGTAGCAGTATGGGATGAAACAGAAGAAGGAATACAAAACAAATTGAAGATGTGGAATGATAAGTTTGAAGAATATGGAATGAAATTGAATCAAAAAAAAAACTGTAGCACTAAAAATAAGCCGAAAGAATACAGACTGTCATATAAAATTACAAGACCACGAAGTTGAAGTTGTTGACCAATTCAGCTACCTGGGGAGCATAATTGCCAATAATGGTAGAAGTGAGTTAGAAATAGTGAGTAGAGTAACCAAAGGAGCCAACTTCTACAGTACTGTGCGAGGCTTACTATGGGACATGAAGGTTCCCAGAAGAACAAAAATTGTCTTGTACAAATCATATCTCATTCCTATTCTCACATATGCTTTGAAAACATGCACACTAACATCAAGGGACCTTAGCAAGATCCAAGCATGTGAAATGATGTTTCTTAGAACGGCCCTCCAGAAAACTAGACTTGACCACATAAGGAATGATGAAATTAGATCAAACCTAGAGCTAAGGGAATCCATGGAAGAGAGACTTAGGCGACCAACTGAAGGACATAGAGAGAAGAGGCTGGAATTGGGAGTACATCACAGACAAAGAAACCTTTCTGGACAGGAAAAGGTGGAAAACAATCGTCTATAATAACCAAGGCTCGTAAACCACACCCGGGAAACTGGAGATGGTCCTCAACGATAATGATGATGAATGTTGTCGTGAGGTTGTTACAATAGACTGTTGTTCATTGTTTTGTAGGGTTATACTGAAAGTTGTATTGAGTGAAATACTCTTAATAAAATATGTTTATCATTTAAGTTCTTCGCACTTATCAGGAGCAGACATTTTAAAAGGCGGGAGAGGTGTATAACTGGTTAATATAACAGTAGATAACTATTCACTTTTTGAGAAAAATACCATCATGATATGGAAAGTTTTCTACCTTGCGCCAGATGCAATGATTATTCTTTGTTGTAGTGGCTGATATACAATATATCTAAAAAAAAAAAATTGAATTATTGAATTACAACAATAAAATTATTGTGAAATTCCAATATTTGCAGTAGCATTGCCACTCATATCTTAGGAAAAAATGTTATGAATTGCTTTTCATATTCAAAGATTCATGTTGTCCTGAATTGCTATAAGCCATAAATTTAATGGCTTTTGATGAGTACAACCCTCCCTCCTCCCCCCCCCCCCCAAGAGTGTTACCAGTAGCCACATGCTTGTGACCACCTGTTCCACCCCCAACAGCCCCATCTGTTTTGATGTTACTCATTTGCAAATTTAAATTTTAGAACTGTATAAAAACAAGACATCCAATCATTTTTATTTAAAACTTTTTCGAATACGAAAACAATTTTTACATTCTGAAACATTTAGATGCCATGTTTTTAAAACAAATTAATTATCCTGTATCAGTGGGCTTTTGAAACATTCCTTTCTATTACTGGCATAGAACCTACTTTTTGGAAATTTCAACATATTCTCATACAACAGAGCATCATTATTATTGTTTACTAGAGTGGTTACCAGGCACTTCTAGCTGCAACACTGGATGAATCTTCATAACATTCAAAACCAATTTCTTCTTAAACAAATGTTTGTTTTGGTAAGTGGCTATGTATGCCAGAAAATATAATCCATAAATGCACATTTAAATATGAATGGGCATAAGAAACCACCTTCAGATGTAATGATGCTCAGATTCAAGAATAATTGTTAGTAACAATAGAGCAAATTTCCAATCAGTTATTATTTCCTATGGATAATGTCTTTCTGCATTTGTTACTAAAATATATTAAAATTAATCAAATGTTTAAATGAAAATAAAAGCAACAGAGTTGCATTATCAATCTCAAAGAAATAAATTTATGTGACACAGCTTAAGAATTGCAATAAATGGTTTCTTCTTTCTTTATTTTGTGTATGGAAGCCAGTCAGTTAGAAAAATTTATTCAGGATGTCCGTTAGCTCCAAAAGTCAATGCAAATCACTACATTTCCGTATGAATCATCCTTGCAAAGTTAAGAGATGGGTGGTGAATTGTTTGTCACTGCTCCACTGCCTATATGACGGGTTTACTTTCCATATCCTTCCTTTATTCTGATATTTCAAGAACACATTGCCCGAATTTTTGTCTTCGTATGTCAGTATATATTCAGATGAAACAAAATATGCTCTATGGCGAATTTGGGTAAAAATTTAGTTAAATTAAAATTGCAATGGAGTTCATGCTCTGGTGGTACTTCCTTACATACCCATGTTCCCCCTTTCCTGCACCCTACCTACATTTGCACCTCTATAAATTTCACTTTAAATTCTTTCAACGTTTTTGGTAAATTATTCATCATTTCTCTTGGTATCTTATTCCAATTCCCTGACACCCTTACCAAAAAAAAAGATAATCTTCTTACACCCTTGTGCCTCAAATAGTGTGTCAGCTTATGGCCATGGTCATCTTTTCCCTTCCATGCATTACTTTTAACTCTTACACTAATATATTCCATGCCTCGTCACCAATATAAGACTTGTACACTTCTATGGCTCTCTCTAAATCCTGTCTTCCAATGAATCCCATTCCAGCTCTTTTATCAAATCTGTTATTGATTGCATTCTGCAGTAATTCCAGAAACAAATCTAGCAGCCCTTTTTTGCGCCCTCTCCAACTCCTGTATTTGATACTCAAATGTGGATCCCATACTACACTACCATAGTCAAGCAATGGTCTTGTAATCTAATTCGTTTACTTCTCTCGTATATCCCCTCGTCACTCTCCAACAAGTGCAGAATTTTGAAACCTATTCCTATTACCTGTCCAATCTGTCCTGTTCAGTTAAACTTGTTATCAAATGTAATGTCAGGATATTTACATTTCAAGTCTTCAGCAAGCAATTCTTTCCCCACCTTATATTCATTATTAACCTTCCTTTTTATTTGTGTATCTAATAAGCTGACTCTTCTTTGCATTTATCTTCAGCCCATGTTTACCCACCCAACTTGATATCCTGTCCAGATCACCCTGCAACTGTTTACAATCCTCTATCGTTTTATTCTTGTATATAGCATTATGTCATCTGCAAACAATCTAATTTCAGATAGTAAACAAGCAACACAATTATTCATAAGAATAATGAATAGCAATGGTCCCAATACACTACGCTGTGGCACTCCCATTTTTACTTCCACTTCTTTTAATACTACATTTCCTACCCTAACTTTCTGGTTTCTACCTTTTAAAAATTCTTCTACCCAGAAAATCACTTTCTCATCCATTCCAATAGTTTTTACCTTATTTACTACCATTTTATGGCCCACTGTCAAACGCGTTTGACATATCTAGTGCTACACTACCAATTTGGCCTCCCTTGTCCATTTCATCTGAAATACCTTGCATATATCCAACCAACTGAGATTCCCATGAATATCCTTGCCTGAAACCGTGTTGCCTGCTTGAAAACTACTTACGTTCCTCACATATATTTCTGGTGTGGTTGCATATCAATTTCTCCATTAATTTACCTACCACAGATGTCAAACTGATTGGCCAATAATTTTAGACACTATTTCTTATCCCTCCTTTACGTATCGGTACTACTATCGCACTTTTCCAGTCCTCTGGTAAGCACCAAGTATCCAGACTCAATTTAAATATTTCAAGATAAGGTACAATGTCACATCCTGCTATCTTTGACATATGTAGTAATACTATCTACACTAGCCATTAGTTTTTTCAGCTTTCTTAGTTCCTTCGTGATATCCTCAGGATGGATTTTTTGGTCTGCTCATTGCTGATTTTGTTGTTCAACTCGTTCTCCGAATTAGACCCTCCAGTTTTTGATTCACTGTCTCAAATGTTCTCACTAAACCAGTTACTTAAAATCTCTGCCTTTTTCAAATCCTCAGTAACTTCTTCTCCATCCTTATGACGTCTCTACACCCTCCATTCCCCTCAGTTTCCTGATATAGTGATAGAAATTTCTCGATGTATCAATCGTCCCCCTGCACTGATAGTACTCCTCATAAACCCATCTTTAGCCACCTTCTTAGCTCTTATTTAGCCTTGTTTAGTTGTTTTAAATATTCCCTACTACTCCGCTGTCTCTTAACTCTGTTATGTTCTCTCCCTACCAACCTCTTTAACCTCCTTACCTCCCTATTTAGTACATGGGTTCCCTACTTCTCTTTTTCTGTTTTGATATAAATTTTCCTTCACCCCATTATTTCCTTCAACTCTTCCCACCTTGACTCTACTGTACTTGTGCATTCCTTCTATTTGATGAAACACTCTGAAATCTCTTCAAGTTTAAAATCTGTGACTTTTTATCACTGTACCTATTTCCCCCTTCAATTTTGGCCGCTGGTTCACTGAATACTCTAATATCCATCAGAACTGTTTCATTATCACTTACTCCTTCGGTTACATGAAATCCCACAAGGTTATCATCGGACTTTATTAGGAATATATCCAAAATATTTTGTCCCCTAGTGTTCTGCTCTACCATTTGTGTAAATCCTCCTTCCCTTATTAAGGTTTTTGCAAATCTGTTCCCTCGTGTTATTAAATTAATCTTATTTCCTATTCAGTTTACAACTGGTAAATTTAAATCTCCACCACTCATAACCATTCTATTCTCACCTCTGAAATCTGAGTATGAATTTAATTTCTTCCTATCTGTCATTCTTCCACTCCGGTAAGCAGTCAAAACCTTGATTTTTTTTTCTTTTCTTTATTACACCAGTGAGCTGTGGTAGTTTTTTCTAACCAGTATGAAAACTCCTCCATTTCTGTGGTACACTCTGTAATCAACAGGAAAAACCTCACTGTCTAGTACTTCTTCTTTTAACCAACTGTCTACCCTATTATTACTTGTGGTTTGTGTATTTCTATTAAGTTTTCAAATTTGATTACTTTGTTCATTATGCTTCTACAGTTCACCAGTAACACCCTTATCACTGGATTTATATCTTCAGCATTAAGCTCCTCCTTCCCAGTTTTACCCCAGTCAATTATTGTTTCAGCAATTTCATCTATTTCTTTAACATATATGATTTTCCCCATTGTGGATCCACAATTAGTATCACTTTGATCATCTATTTCCGTCCCTTCACCAGCAAACCCTTACCTAAAAAAAGGTATAGTCCTGGCCCCATCATCACTGGAAATGGGCTCCCTTACTGCTTTAGCTAACAACTGAGAAAGTACTCCCTTCCCCCTTCTATTTAGGTGTAGGCCATGCCTAGTGAAACCCCTCCTACCAATGGTGTTTACAGGCACAACCCCCAACACAGAACTAATGCCTTTCCCCACTAGCACTTCAGTTTCCACATTTACCTGCCTGACAGCATAGTTCAATTGTGGTCGTTCATGGCGACTTAGGGCCTGCATGAGCTTAATCCTGGTATGCTGTGCCTCTTTCACCACTTTCCTCTGGTCATTCTCTATACTATAACTTGCATTTCTATCACCTCCCACCAGCACTATTCTATTATACTTAGTGAAACTTCTGCAAAGTGAACCTATTTCTTCTACTAGCTGATACCCGCGACTTCGTACGCATGGATTAAGAATTTATTTGCCAGAATTGAATATAGAAAATTGTTGGTAACGAAGGATTGGTCACAAACAACACCGAGTCGGCACAATGTGACAGGAAAGCCATCACTATATCATTCTACTGTCGAACCTGTTTCTTGAAGATAATCAGTTTCCAATATATTTAAAAACAGAAATACAAACGAAGGTTAGGGGATGTGGGGGAGGGCGGTGTTAGGGAAGGGCAGGTTAATTCAGATTGGTCTTTTCTTCTTTATTCAGCATGAGCATCCGATTCTTGGGTTCTAATAACTTTAGCTGCTCGTGCTCTGCTAGAGCTGCAACTTAGGCCAGTTTACGCCCGCAAGGCATGTCAAAAAAGACAAAATAAACTGGTGCCAGAAACATTTAAGCATAGACAAAGTAATAGGACAGAGAAAATCTACATTTATACTAAATAATACATTTTTTTCTCTAAACGAAATTTATTAACAAATTATACACTAACGTAATACACGAGAAGCATACTTTGAGCAACCGACGTAACATTACAGACTAACACACATCCGTCTCTCTGTCACCATTCGATAAATTCTTAAAATTTCATGACTACAGCTGTTAATCATACAGAAAAAAAATGTCCTGAGCCCGCCCTACAGATTTTCTTGTCAAATTCTCTCAATAACGGTGTAGGCATTTAGTCGTCAAAACGTAACAAAGAGACAAAGACTTACTTCCGCATTTATAGTATTATTGCAGATCACACACAAACTGACTGTGAATCATCCCTGAGGGATCAGTATAACGTAAAAAAGTGTGTACCTGCAGCATTGGAAGACTACCTACGATTTGCCTCACATTGAACCCCTAAATTTGTGATATCTACAGTTTAACATTCAATCCGAATAACCGACGGTCCAGGCGTGACTCTTACGATCAAAAACAGTTTTTAAAAATCTGTGCCTCCATGGAGATTTGAATCGGAGACCACGATCCAAACACCAGTAAGCAAGCACTTTAGCCATTGAGCTACCTGATTGCTGTACTGAAAAGCAGTACAGAGACCTAGACATCCAACGTGTCTGTCCATCACCGTTCAGTAATTTTTTGAAATTATAAGATAACATGTATTACTTAAACGGATAATTTTTCAACCAAATGTAGACAGTATTCTTCTCCTCGTTTCAAAGGATAAGTGTGCAAAGTTTCGAGATCGGATGAAAACTGTGGATTTGTATGAAAAACAAACAAACATACATTCATCTTTATATATATATATATATTACCTGACCTAATGTTGCACTAGGTTTGAAAGAACTTGTGACCTGGTATTTTGTGCATAACTGATCTTGCAGAGAGGGGCCTACACCTTTCCTATGACTGCTACCTAGATCCCTTTCTTTGCATGATCTTACTCCTATAGGCCTGCTTCATCTTACCTTCTCGTACATCTGCATTAGGATCTTCTCCTCCTGACTCTGGCAACAGGTCAAACCTATTTTTCACCACAAAATCTGAAGTGTCTGGCTTCATTCTATTAACCATATGTCTCTTACGGCCTGTTACCACCACCCATCCATCCTTCCGAACTTACTCCAACCCACTATCTCTAGTTTCTGCCTCTATAGCATGAACCTTGACAGGTTGAGCCTCTACAAGCCATGCCTCCACAGGCTTGAGCCTCAAGAACCCTGATCTTTTCACGTAACTACTTGATTGTTTCGCCCATTTCCCTCGTCCTCTCATCCCTAAGACAAAGTGGACAAAACCACGGGAGAGCTTCTTTTATTTCCCAAGTTTCCTCGTCCCTACGTGCCCAATGAATCCACTTCTTACAACCCAACCCCTTCGCCACGTACCTGCGACGGGTGCCACACAGTCATGATTTTTCCCAAATGTGGATAGAAGTAAGTTTTAGTAGACCAGAGTATTAAGATTATTTGGTTTGCTGTAGCATGTACGAGAGGGTGGAGAGAAGTTGTAATGGTTTTGGAGTGAAGGATGAATATTTCAAGGAAGGTACATAAGTCATATTCACAATTAATTTAGTGAATGGATGAAACCAGAAGAGAACTGGATGATGTTTGTGGCTTTGCTTAATTTTTGGTGATACATGAAGTGGTTAATTGCATGTTTTGTTTTTTTTCTCTGTATTTTTAAAAAAAAAAAAAAAAAATTTGGGCCTCAGTGGGAAATGCTGTTGTTTGGTTGTGGGACTACTCTTAGAGCTTCGTAATCAGATGTGCTCATTATGGGTGGCTAAGCATGAAAGTAATCAGTGTGAACAGGTTCAGGTACAGGCTGCCATCCAGGGAATTGATGTTAGTGAGCCTATTCTCAGTGTAGGTGCAGATAAAAATTTATAATGTATGAATCTGAACCAAACATACTGCTTGAGTGAGATTTTTTGTTCTTCAGATGGTCTAGGTAAAGGTTGGCACAGGAAAGGCAAAGAGGGTAGTCATGGCTGTGCTGCGTAACTGACTATTTCAAATGGAATAAAGTTGCCAGAGAAATAAATAATACGCTTAGGAAGCTTGTGAGGTGAATTTTCAGAAAATGTTTTAGGTTGCTCAGGTCCTGACAGTGGGGGATATTTGCAAAAGGGAAATGTTATGGTACCAGGAAAAAGTTTGGAAGTAGAGGGGTGGGAATGATGGACATTTACTTTAAATGTGGGCTGACTTTGATATATGATTGGTTTCAGATGTTGATCAGCTAAGTCTGAAACCTTTGAACTGTCATCTAAGGTTGATAAACTTGTGCATCTTGGGAAGAAGATACGGGATATTAGTACAGCTATTCCCTGGAGTGTGAAGGGAAATGCAGAGTGATGAGAGGCCTTGCAAGGAATCTTGAAAGTTGCAGAAAGTATGTATTTCCTGAAAAGTTGAGATTGTGTAAACTGAGATATATGGTTGATAAGCAAAAAAAGACCTATTGAGAGAATGGGTGGCTGGGGAGTGGAGAGGGTGAATATGAAAGATTTACTACATACAATTTTGGTTTCTAAAAGGGTCGCCTTGAGACATGAATGGTAATATAGTTTGGTAAGGGAAACGTGGAGTGTGGGGATAACTAAGATGTGGAAATTGGGATATATGCTGGTGTATTATTTGGGAATGTAATGTAGGTGGGGAAGTTGGAGCCCTGACATCACAGAACTGTGCATCTTTAGTCTGTGTGTCTGAATTTGTGAGGTATGACTACTCAGGGGTGATATGGAAGTTGGTGGCTTACCAGCTTTCCATCCAAGAAGAATATCTCAAGAAAATATTTTCCTCAGTCCCCCACAAACCGAATATAATTATTTTCATCCTCTTTCCCTCGATTTTCGAAAATTTTGTGAAGTTCTGGTGGTTAGTAAGAACTAAAGCAGTGTACAATTCCAAATTGGGTTTCAGAATTTGAGGGTGTGATGGACAGACAAATATGTGCATTCATAAGGGTTCCATTTTTCACTCTGGAGATACAAAACTCTGAATCAACATGGAAAAACACAGGAGAAAATATGGGTACCCAAAGGTTAAAAGAACAAAACCAGAAATTTATTTGGACATGATGCCAGAGATTTAAATTTTTTCAAGAGCTCTAAGGTTTGATATCAAAGCATAATGTTCTGCATTTTTGCACTGAAGAAAAGACAACTGTTAACTCCCACTCTTAGCTATTAATCTTCCACTATGCATTGAAGGGCGAGCGTCAGATCCAGTCTCCCGTTGTTTATTCTGAACCTATGCTGTTTCACTTCTTGCTGGTATTTCATTATTTTCCTTAGTATGATGGGACAGCATTGTGATTAATCATACTAGTTACCAATGCTGTGACCTAACAAAGGAAAAAAGATGGTTTTACTATAATTGAGCATAATTATTTTCGATAAAAGAAAAATGATACTCCTAAAGTGATTTAGTTTTTGGGATTCTCATTCAGTGACAGATGTGTAATGTGAACTTAACTAAAATGTTTATAAATGTTGTAGTTGTGTGAAATTTGTTTAATTAACTAAACTTGTCATAGGCTATGGAACATCTTCAGACATTCATCGCAGATTGTGATCGTCGTACAGAACTAGCAAAACAGCGCCTAGCAGAGACACAAGAGGAACTCTCAGCAGAAGTAGCAGCTAAAGCTAATAAAGTTCATGAGCTTGCAGAACAGATTGGAAAGAAGTTAGCACGTGCTGAACAGCTCGGAGCAGAAGGGCTCGTGGAAGATAGCATGAAACTCATGGAGGAGGTATTTCATTAGAGTTCAAATATATTTAATTTATAATGATTCCACAAGCAAATGTATTTTTATATTTGCAGATTGGTAATATGCTAATCTCAAATTCTTAAAGTACTAGGGTTTATGGAAATGTGGAGCAGTGGGGAAAAAAATGTGCTAATTTGTGAAAAATTTGGAAAATAGAAGAATAGTTGGCCATTGAAATAAGTGTGCAGAAATGGACTGTACTGAAGCGAATCGTCATATTTGAGTGTAAACTTTACATCACATTTCGTAGACTATTTATTCTGCAGAATATATGCCAATGATTTAAACGTTTCCCAAGTTTTCATGCTTGTGTCTTTCTTATCAAGTCTCAGTTCACCATTATTTAGCAAAGACCTCATTTACTCATTTCTTTTGTCCCTCTTCTTACCTTACACAGTGTACACATGACTGGTCACATATAAACACATCTGTTGCTGATGTAGGTTGCTAGAAAGAGGTGGTAATTACTTGGCTTCAGATCTGGACTGCACAGTGGGTGATCATCTTCCATCCAAAACTATCCAAGAGCTGTCTGGTGTAATTAGCTGTGTGTGGACAAGCATCGTCATGAAAAAACTTTTGAGCTCAGTTTTCACAGATGCTTGTTTTGTATCTCTCACCTTAGTTTTGTAAAAGTTTGACAACACCTTTGAGTTAATTGTTGCACCACTTCAATGAAATCGGTCACTCCCTCAGTGTCTCAAAATACAGTTGCCATAATCTTTCTGGCTCACAACATTTGCAAACATTTTACTGGTTTTCTGGGAGAGCTCCTGTGCCCCCATTGCATGAACTGTCTTTTGGTCTCAATTGAATGCCATACCCATGTCTCAACTCCCATTACGACATAATCTAGAAATGCATTACCATTTTTGTCATAGGCTTCAACGAAATTCAATGATGCAGGAAGACACTGCTTTTTGTGGTCTTCCCTCAAGATTTTTGGCACCCATCTTGCGCAAAATTTGCGATAACCAAGCTTCTCTGGTACAATTTCCTGCAGCAATCTTCTTGAAATTTGGGGTCAATTAAGCAAGAGTTCTGTAACTAAAGTGTGATTTTCATGTATTTTATTGTTGATTTTCAACTTAAGTTCATCACTCACAAGGTTAGGCTGACCAATGCAGTTCTAATCATGAACATTGGTAGGACCATTTTTAAACTGAATACACCGCATCACTCCACCTTCGCTCATTATTCCGTCCTCACAAAGTTGCTGACGAATTTCAGTTGGTTTGAGGTTGGTTTTATGTTGTCAGTAAAAACCTAATCACTGAATGCACCCCACAACTCGTAGGATTGTCTGTTGAAGTGTGTGTTTCAATAATTCACAATGAACAAATTAGAAAAATCACAGTCCGCATGCTATGACAGCTTGATGCGTGCTGAGTGTAAAAACATTTTGACACAAATATGGCGGCTCCATGTCCTCACTTGTCACAAACGTAAATTACTTTCTGGGTAACCCTCTTGTAATAGTCTTTTCACCAAATACGTTTCCATAGAGCGAAGTTGCAGATTAAGTTAATGATTGTTTTATGAGAGCAATATTGTAGATGTAGATTAAAAGACCACCGTTTATACCTATAACATTTGGTAGGGTTACTTTATATATAAAGAGATAAAATTAGTTTCATATAAATTACTGTTCTGCAGAATCATTGTTGACTCTATACTGGTCCTCAGATTGACAGTGGTTGAGAAACAGTTTTAGAGAATTGACGTATGGTAATGCATTTCTAAATTGAAGTGATGGGTTATTCTTCCCTATCATATCTTATTTTCAGTGCTTAGCAGCGGTTTGACGCCATTATCCATATATTTCTAAATTTTCGTGTGTAATTGTATAAACCGTTATCATATAACTGTTTACCTTTATCGTATGCAGCTTTTCTTTGTTCCAAGCAGGATAGACATGTCTTCCTTAAGTTTTGCAAGTTTTGAGAATTTTTGTTATATGTTGAGACCTTGAGTATGCCATGTTGCCAGCTTAAGTGTATAATTGCGTTACAATTATCTTAATGAAACCTAGGCAAAATGTTTTGTTTTTTAGCATATTATTTATAGTGTAAATAAGATAGGATAGGGAAAAATAAACAGATACCCGTCACTTGCCACAGATGAAGGCAGGAGGGAGAGACGAACACATAAAAACACAAAAACATAAACAAATTGCACAATATTTCGACATAAGTATGTCATGTGGGAGGCGAGACATATGGCAGGTGGAAAGATGGTCACATCCCAACCTGCCACATGAATCAGGATGTGGCCACATCTCTCCCCCCGCCATATGTCTCGCCTCCCACATGACTAAGACTTATGTTGAAATATTGTGCTATGTTTTTTTGTTTTTACGTGTTCGTCTCGCCCTCCTGCCTTCATCTGTGGTAAGTGACGGGTATCTGTTTATTTTTCCCTATCCTATCTTATTTTCAGTGCCTCGTGGCAGTTTCTTTGTTTCCATTATCCAATTATTTATAGTGTCAAAGACTTGCTATTCGCTCGGGTGGGCATACAGTAGTGCTTTGAGCTTTAACCGTGGTTGTGGAACCGAGTGGTTCTTTTCTTTGGTCGCCAATCGCTTGTTAAATAAGAAAAATAGGATACCGCAAGAGATAAAGGTATGTTCATAATATAAAACTCTGTAGACTTCCGAATAATTCAAAATGATGTATTGTGCAAAAGTTCTTTCATACAAACTCTGTACCAGTGTAATAAAAAGGCATCAGAAAATGATTGCAGGTTAAAACATTTAAACACAACATAATGTAAGCACCTTAGAATTTTGGCAAATTCTAGTTTTCTTAGCTTCAAGTATAAGGAGGGAGGAAGCTTTCATTAAACATAAGGTTGCATTGCAAGTACAAGTTATGATAGGAACATTTCATATAGAAGCTGATACCACAACTTAATTCATTAAATAAACCATTTTAAAAGCAGTAAAGACCCACAAAATTTAATAAAAGCACTAAATAAACTCTTTATAAGGGTAAAGAACTTTTAACTAACCTGAAATAGGATAATCCATTATTGGCCAACTCGCAAACAATAGATTTTTGCTATGTGACCATTTCACTATTTCTGAACACTTTTAAGTGAAGTAAAGTAATTTTAAAATAATAATTCAAAAGAAAACTAAATTCACTAAAATTTCGTAGTTTCTGACTGTGTAAAATAGCATAAATAAATTTTTAAACACATTGATAAATGCACTTAACATTTTTTATAATAGGTTCCTAGTAATTTCCCGAAATGAAAAGTAGATTTTCTAAAAGAGCTAAATATCTAGTATCACATATTTAAATTTCAGAACATTCCATGCAGTAGATCAGATTTTATAGACATTTTATAGACATTTTAAAGATTATTTCATCACTGAACACACGTGGGTCAATTAAGAATTATTTGCAACTAAACCAAGTCATTCGCAGAGATAAAATAACTTTTAAAACACATAACTAAATTCAAAGAAAATCCCGATAATTTTTCCTTTTCGGTATAAACTATATGTTAATAATTATTAACGAAAACCATATGATTTCTAAACAGTTACTTTACCAAATCTTGTCTAAGCTGCAACTTCACTACCTCGCCATCGATTTTTATTAAATTTACACCATTGAACTCGGGAATTAACGTAGAACACTTTGACACTAATTTTATCAGGTAATTTGAAATTCAGCAGTATTCCTTAAAAAAAAAAAACTGAATAAATTCAAACATTTAGGTAATTTCCCAATTGCATTAGGAGGTCGTATCACTTGCAAAAATAAATAAAAATTTAAACTAATCACTCGAAATTTCTCACTAAACATCCTTTGAGCATCTTGCAGATAAGTCTACACACTGTCAAAGTTTGAACACTTTTTATAATCTAGATCATTTAGTGCAATATATACACTTTTTGCTAGGCGGCAGTATAAATGTGCTGTACAGTCAGGGTCAATATAAGCGGGGACCTCTTAGTGGGGGATGTCTTTCGGCTTTGTCTTTTGTCTTTACTCCGGGAGCGATATGTAAAGTAACTCCGTGTTATTCGGTTCGTTGCGGGACAGTGTTGCTGCTCTAGCCTGTACTTGTAGTTCGGCCATGTTGGGTGTCGTTGTAACAGATCGAGATTTCAATAACTACTAAGAACTTTTAAGTTTCAAAAGGGGTTTTGGTCGGTATTATTTCTCTCCACAACCTACAATTTTCTGGAAACGTTTGTTCGATTGCCTACTCAACTGTATAATGCTAATTATGAAAATGTGACTTTTTAAATAAATTCAAAAATTTTGTCCAAGTGAACTTTTTTGTGATTTCATAGTAAACTGTTTCAACCTTTTCTAAGTTTGTGGTTTGAACAAATTTGGTGGCGACCATTAAGCATTCTAGTTGAGTATCCAGGCAGGCACATGGTCAAGTTAAAATTATTTCGTCAAAATTCCACAGAACTTATAATTCAAGTGAGCTGCTAGTTAAGGTACTAAGCCGATACTATAACCCCGGTATCAGCTTAGGTCCTTACAATAAGCAGCTTCCAATGAACCCGATGTTGATCAAAAGTTCAAAATCTTTGAAAGTGGGACGTCACTTCTACACCCGGTGTTGCTATTAGTTATATGTGGAGGATTGCTCTACATGTCGATGCTGCGCCAATCACTCCACTCCAGCCCGGCACATGGCGCAACTTGCATCCCCGCCATTCTGCTCTCTAAAAAATCTGTTGAAACAAAGGATACCTCAGGCAGGCCACCCTCTTAAATAGGATGGGCATTTTTTGGTGACACCAAGCAGCGAAATTTTCCACTCACTGGCTACTTTCTCTCACACACTGGCATTGGTTATAAAGTCTTTACCTTATAATTTCTCCAATTTGCTTGAAATTTTTATATGACGGCAGTTCTTGATTTAAGTGTCAAATTTGATCCTTACGAAAAATTTTGCAAGTGCTATAGCTTCATAGTATGTCGACGCTTTTTTTTAAACCAAGCGTCACTACCCCGCCGTTTAGAAGTTCTCAATTATAATCTTCCTGTCCGATTTTTGCAATATATTACCTTAATCTTTACGAAAACCCCTCGTTGAAACCAGTAAAAATTGTACTTTACTTTAAACGTACTGTCTTTGCTGTAACTAGTCGAACTCTGCGGACTTTGAAACATGACAACTGGTTAAAGCCTTTTTCGCCTATAAAATCTCCTTGATTCTACCTACAGACTCTACTTTTCTATATAATTTGGCTTGATTTTTTTTTCTGCATCTCCTTAGCTATAAAGCATTGCTGTGCATTAAAAATTACAGATATATTAAAAAGACTACTTATTTTTTCATTCTGCCCACCTGGCTTTAGTGTCTATAATTTCTCGATATTTCTTTAATCCAATTTTGTTGACCTGAAGCATCATAACTTATTTGAATGATAGTCTCATTCTGCATCTCTGTACATGGAGGGAACAAAATTCATCAATAAATACTCAAATTTTATATAATGCATGTTATTTTATATAACACACTAGCTTCGAGCCCGTCAAAAATGACGGTTTGAACGCAATATTCTGGCATTTCACTTTTTTGCAATTGGCTAATTATATGGAATCGTTATTACATAATACTTATGGCCTTGATTTTGTAATGTTCTATATATTTCATTTGCAGTTCACATAGCGATACAGTAGTAACTTCTACTGAATTAATGACGATGGAAGTATAGAACCAATAAAATTAAAAACAAATTAGGAATCCCACAAAAACTGTTGCATTCAGTGTAATATCAGTTTTATTCCTGGTCCAGGCACAATTCAGCACGATAAATATGAAACTTCTTTCCCCCGCATTAAATAATGGCACTTATAAAAGCAGTGTAAATGGTTTGTAAAACTCATTTCAGAGCGAATTATGCTGTAACAAAATATGTCAGTTGTGATTCTGGTCAACTTAGCCACAACTTCCATTAACATTGTATTCGAAAATCATAGCTTTTCATACCCTCATATGAATAACAGGCAGCGCCTATGGTGGTAGACTGAATTTATTCTGGAAAAGCTTGCATGAAAAATCGAATATCGACCATTTTTAATGAAATCTTTGTGATATGAATACCATACTATGGTTAGAATATCGGAGTATTTGACTATGATTTATTTAAGTAAATACATTTTACTTTAATGACTGAAAGTATAATATCAAAAACGGATAACGGTCATTTATCCCGGTGATACATTTCACGATTCGTAAATTTGGTGTAAACTTTCTCAGAGTTTTTAATTAACTTCATTGTTTATCATCTGTCAAAAACATTCTTAGGTTATGTTTTAACCTCGTTCTTATAACTAGTACAGATAAAATAACGCAAACATGGAATACTCAGCTTCTTAGATGAATTTTTGCATCTAGTTGTCGTAAATAAACAAAAAGCAACATGTAAATTTAAACGAACGTATTAATTGTAACTTTGTAACGTATGATTGCCTCGCATTCATTTTCTTTCTCTGCTCGCCGCCATTTGGCTGCAAGAATATCGTTGTTGAATTGCGAATTATAAATTGAAATCATTTTTAATTATATCTTTCGTGATATGAGTACCTTATTCTGGTTAGATTATCAGAGTATTTGGTTATGATTTTATTTAAATAAATGCATTTTTATAATTTCGAAAACAGATAACTGTTATTTATTTGACTAATACATTTCGCATTACATTTCTTAGAGTTTTTAATAAACTTCGTTGTTTCTTATCGTCTGCCAAAAAAATTCTTAGGTTCTGGTTTAACATAGTCCATATAACTGATGCAGATAAAATAGCGTAAATGTTGAATCTCCTTCTTTGTACATGAATTTCTGCGTCTAGCTGTAAATGAACGAAAAGCAAGATGATGGAAGGAATGTAATAGGGTGACTGTTGATTGGCGAGTGAAAGATATCACGTGACCGTTCTCTAGTCAATAGGTGTAGCAGCTATAGACGACCCATCCAAACTCCACCTTAGCGTTTTATATAATAAGATGTTAATTTTGATCTAACTATACATTAAAATATGTCTTATATTTGAAGCTAATAGAAAAATTGCTTTGAAAGTGTTCATTTGCTATATGCTTGCAGCTCTTTTAACTGATTTTGGTAATATATTGACAAAATTGAGGTTATATCACAATAGGTATTGAGATGCCATCTCTCAAACCTCCAGACACTGATGCTTTTTCTGGTAGGAGACTTGTGTAGAGACATTATCTTGGTTTTACATCACCCAGAACATGTTGCACTCTATTTGGAGGTGCATCTCAAAGACTTTTGATTTTTAGCTCATTTCTCCCCGCCTTGTGGGCCACATTTTATTTGGCTGCTTTCTGAAGCTCTGCCTGGTATTGAATACTTATTAGCAGCTCTGTTATCACCAGAATTTCCCTGAACTTTGTGGTAGAGCATATTCCATCTTGCCTGATGGTGTCCTCAATAAGGGAAAATCCTGTGAGTGATTTCTGAGAACTTAATTGATCTTTGTAATGCAGTCCAATTTAATTTGAAACTTAAAATTCTTTAGGAAAATGATATTTATTTACATGAATTAAAGTTTAAAGCATTTTCCACTTGGTTTAGTTAATGTGCACTTGTGAATTCTTGCTGCCTGTGATGTGTGTTGAAGAGGAACATTATCTTATTTACAGATAGAGGACTTGCGCAAGAAAAAAAGTGCAGCTGAAGGAGAATACCGCAACTCAATGCCTGCCAGCAGTTACCAGCAACAAAAGTTACGTGTGTGTGAAGTGTGCTCTGCCTACTTGGGCATTCATGATAATGACCGTCGCCTTGCGGATCATTTTGGTGGAAAGTTGCACCTTGGCTTCATCAAGATCCGTGAAAAGCTTGCGGAGTTGGAAGTGAGTTTAATGTACCAAAACATTTTGCTTCATGAGGAATGAAATGTATTGTCAGATTTAAATTGTTTCACAAAAATAGTGCTTAGCATGTCACATAACCTTACTTATGTCATTATACATTCAAAAACATTTTAAAGGGTCCTTAACACATTTATAACTAACAGCGAATCATTTTGGAAGCATTTTCTGGTAGTTTGAGATTCAGAAAACGTTAGTAAGGAGAGTTTGAGCTATTTTATAATTTTTCGAAAGTACTATAAAGAAAGTTTAAAAAAATTTTAGAAGCCTTTTGGCCACATTGATTTTCAAAGGTGTAAGATGAGATGACAATTCAAATTAGGTTTAACACTTGTATGTTAGAAAATTGTATTAAGGAGATATCGTGAACTTTATGATCTGACAGGCTCATGAAAACTTTTTTCACCTAATTTTCAAGGTACAGGTAAGAATCATAGCTCAAAATGTTCGGCATAAAATAATACACAACATATGAAAATATAGTCAATAACAGGAAATTATGTTTTTTAAACAAAATAAGAGATTTTGCTGACTTTGCAATTCAGCATTTCTGCAGACATATGGGCCTGAGATTTAAGAGAAGTTTTCACTGAACACATGGAGTGATTTTCGTAAAGATTCCGACAATATATAAGCCGTAAAAGGGAATTGAACAAGCAGGATTCCACAGCAGCTTTAGCACAATCGACCACATTCTTGCCCTGTGAGAACTAATTAGTCACGCAAACGAATATCAGATGCAATATCTTGGTTCTCCGGGTGGAGCCGCGTCGATTTGTTAAAACCTAACGTTTCTGCCATCTTGCTGTGGCTTTCATCAGAGGACTGCTTATAAGTTTGCCGCTATCACCTTATATAGTAGCAGCGCTAACCGCCGTGGTGACGTCACCGCGCCCAGTGTAGGCGGTAGGATGGGGCCGTTCGACTTGGGTTTTTCTGAGCAAGTATGACCAAATATGGTCAAGTTGTAAACCATTGTCGGCATTAATGTTGTTGGGCTGTTTTTGTATTTCTAGCGCTTCTCTTATGCGCCTAGGCCACCATCTGCTTTCAGTGGCTATAACACTGGTCTTATCGAATAAAATTGAATGGCCGCTATTGGCTGAATGTAGAACTACAGCGGACTTGCTTGCGTCATTATTTTTAAAATGCCTGATGTGTTCATTGAGCCTCTCCTTAACAGTGCGTCCGGTTTCCCCAATGTAAACCTTGCCGCAGCTACAAGGAATTTCATATACTCCTGGTGTTTGCAAATGTTCTCTCTTGTCTTTAATGCTGGTCAGGATGCTGGATAATTTCCTGGGGGTTTTGTATACGGGACGGATATTCTTCTTTTTAAGTAGCCGACCAATTTTATCCGTAACTCCTTGGATGTATGGCAGAACGTCCACTGCCTTGTCATGTGGTTTGTTGTTTTCCGCCGATGATGCTGAAGTGCGAGACAAAGTGGAGCGATCCAGGCATGCTAAGGCTTTATTACAGGCAGCCACGCTATATCCATTGGCTAGAAATGTCTCCTCTAAACTTCTCTTTTCAGCGGCCATACTCTCTTTGTCACTTACCACGGATGCGCGGAGTGTTAACGTTTTTAAAATTCCACTTTTGATCGCTGGATGATGAGAGTCGGCGTGGAGGTACCGATTAGTATGCGTTGGTTTTCGGTAAACTCGGTGGCCCAAGGAGCCATCATCATTTCTTGTAACTAAAACATCCAGGAACGGGAGTTTGTTGTCGCTTTAAATCTCCATTGTGAACTTGATCTTGTCATGGGCTCTGTTTAAATGATCGAAGAAGACATGAAGTGCTTCTATTCCATGGGGCCAGACGACAAATGTGTCATCCACAAATCTCACCCACAGCGACGGTTTCAGGGGGGCGTTCTGGATAACTTCATCTTCGAAGGTTTCCATATATAAGTCGGCGACTACTGGAGACAGTGGGCTTCCCATGGCTGCTCCTTCCTTCTGTTGGTAGAATTGATTCTTGTACTGGAAGAAGGTAGTTTTCAGGCAGAACTCCGTAAGCGAAGCCCATTCCAGTGGCAAGTTGAGCGATTCTAATCGCTCTCTGTTTATATTAATGACCTCATTTACTGGCACATTTGTAAAAAGAGACGTGACATCGAAGGTGACAAGAATTTCATTTTCTTCTAGTCGTTTGTTCCTGATGATTTCAATGAAGTGGGAGGAATTTTTGATGGTGGAGGAAGAGGTATTTTGGCCGGTGTTATAGCGAAGTTTAGTCCTCTAGCGAGAACTGAACTGGTAGCGGCGTCTAATTCGACGGACGAGGTCATTGTTGCAGTGGAGTCCTCTGTCTCCTGCCTAACTGCGGACGATGCATACGAGATCCGAAGCGCCACGGCGAAGATTTTATCAACTGCAAGGCCACCTGCACCGAACATCACTAGAGAAGAACGTATTGCCCTTCGGCAATTAAAAGAGAGGGATGATATAGTTATTTTACCTGCTGACAAAGGCAACGCTTCTGTTGTCATGTATTCTGATGAATACCATCGGAAGGTGGAGACGCTTTTGCAAGACGAGACGTATGAGAAATTAAGAATCAACCCCCTACAAAAGATTAGACGCCTCGTAGCCACCAAAATACGCGAAGCAACATCAATTGAACCTGAGGTGAAGAGAAGATTAACTACTTCCAACAATCTCCCTCCTAGATTTTATGGCCTTCCAAAAATCCACAAAGACGGTGTACCTCTGAGACCTATCGTCAGCACTCTCCAATCTCCTACGCATCCATTGGCCAGGTACTTAGCAGAAAAGTTGAAGATCTTAAAGAACTCTTCCTCCACCATCAAAAATTCCTCCCACTTCATTGAAATCATCAGGAACAAACTACTAGAAGAAAATGAAATTCTTGTCAGCCTTGATGTCACGTATCTTTTTACAAATGTGCCAGTAAACGAGGTCATCAATATAATCAGAGAGTGATTAGAATCGCTCAACTTGCCACTGGAATGGGCTTCGCTTACGGAGTTCTGCCTGAAAACTACCTTCTTCCAGTACAAGAATCAATTCTACCAACAGAAGGAAGGAGCCGCCATGGGAAGCCCACTGTCTCGAGTAGTCGCCGACTTATATATGGAAACCTTCGAAGATGAAGTTATCCAGAACGCCCCCCCCTGAAACCGTCGCTGTGGGTGAGATTTGTGGATGACACATTTGTCGTCTGGCCCCATGGAATAGAAGCGCTTCATGTCTTCTTCGATCATTTAAACAGAGCCCATGACAAGATCAAGTTCACAATGGAGATTGAAAGCGACGACAAACTCCCGTTCCTGGATGTTTTAGTTACAAGAAATGATGATGGCTCGTTGGGGCACCGAGTTTACCGAAAACCAACGCATACTAATCGGTACCTCCACGCCGACTCTCACCATCATCCAGCGATCAAAAGTGGAATTTTAAAAACTTTAAGCCTTAGCATGCCTGGATCGCTCCACTTTGTCTCGCACTTCAGCATCATCGGCGGAAAACAACAAACCACATGACAAGGCAGTGGACGTTCTGCCATACATCCAAGGAGTTACGGATAAAATTGGTCGGCTACTTAAAAAGAAGAATATCCGTCCCGTATACAAAGCACCCAGGAAATTATCCAGCATCCTGACCAGCGTTAAAGACAAGAGAGAACATTTGCAAACACCAGGAGTATATGAAATTCCTTGTAGCTGCGGCAAGGTTTACATTGGGGAAACCGGACGCACTGTTAAGGAGAGGCTCAATGAACACATCAGGCATTTTAAAAATAATGACGCAAGCAAGTCCGCTGTAGTTCTACATACAGCCGATAGCGGCCATTCAATTTTATTCGATAAGACCAGCGTTATAGCCACTGAAGGCAGATGGTGGCCTAGGCGCATAAGAGAAGCACTAGAAATACAAAAACAGCCCAACAACATTAATGCCGACAATGGTTTACAACTTGACCATATTTGGTCATACTTGCTCAGAAAAACCCAAGTCGAACGGCCCCATCCTACCGCCTACACTGGGCGCGGTGACGTCACCGCGGCGGTTAGCGCTGCTACTATATAAGGCGATAGCGGCAAACTTACAAGCAGTCCTCTGATGAAAGCCACAGCAAGATGGCAGAAACGTTAGGTTTTAACAAATCGACGCGGCTCCACCCAGAGAACCAAGATATTACATACAGTGACCGCGGAAGCCTTCGTAATCATTCGAATATCAGATGCCTCTTTGTGTAGCCTTCGTAGATTTCGAAAAGGCATTTGATTCAATAAGTCACAAACATGTCCTGCAAGCCTTAACTGATCATGGCGTGGATACTGCTTATGTTAGAGTGCTCCATAATATCCAAGTCGCCTCCTCAGCCTTTGTCAATGTTAAAGACCAAACAACGAGTTCTGCTTTGAAAGAGGTGTTAAGCAAGGTGATCCCATCTCTCCAAAATTATTTTCATCTGTCTTGGAGATGGTAATGTCAAAGCTAGAGTGGATGGAAAAGAGAATTAGAATCAATGGCAGACGACTTAACTTGAGATTTGCTGATGACATTGCGCTTGTTGTTAATGACCTTGATGAACTCCAAACCTTGGTTACTGACGTCGCCTCTGAGTGTATAACAGTTGGCCTAAGA
The DNA here is from genome assembly GCA_031002005.1 of Vandiemenella viatica. Classification (NCBI taxonomy): domain Eukaryota; kingdom Metazoa; phylum Arthropoda; class Insecta; order Orthoptera; family Morabidae; genus Vandiemenella; species Vandiemenella viatica. Next base: position 111,255,359 of record JARYHS010008074.1, read on the forward strand.
ATGAATCTATCAAAAACAAAAATTATGTCAACAAATGGGCCACAGAAGGGAGTGTACAGCTAGATAATGAATCTTTAGAAAATGTCAGTGTGTATATTTATCTTCGCCAGCTTTTAAAAATGAGAGGTGATGTAAGACCCAAAATTTTCAGTCGCATCAAGCTGGGATGGCAAGCATTTGGGAGGCATTCTATTGTCCTGAAATCTAAAATGCTCATATATCTAAAGCAAATAGTCTATGACCATTGCATTCTTCCTGTGCTGACTTACAAGACCTGGACTCTAAGTGAATATACAAAAAGTAAACTTAAGGACTGCCCAAAGAGCTATGGAGAGGTCAATGCTAGGCTTTACTAGAAAAGACAACAAAAGAGCAACAAACATTAGGTCAGTTACAAAGGTTACAAACATCTTAGAGAAGACAGCATCCCTGAAGTGGCAATGGGCTGGCCATATTGCACAGAGAAAAGACCAGAGGTGGACACAGTGTTAGAATGGAGCCCAAGAGATCTCCCCAGACTGAGAGGTAGACCACCAGACCGATGGGACAAGGATATATGCAGGTTTGTCGGAGTTAACTGGCAGAGGATTGCCCAAGATAGAGTGACTTGGAGAAGACTGCTCACGTTATATCTGAAAAAATCATGTCTTTAAGAGGCTACATCAGAAATGATTGAACTGGCTGATAAATAAATAAAAGGGAAATTAAGGTTTAATCATAATGGCTGCTACAAAGCATCATTTTGGAAACAAAGGATTGGCATTGAGAGAAATAGATAATGAGGAAATAATATTACCATCAGATAGAGAATCGAATTTAGCAAAGTTTGAGATACATTACAGATCGATAAATAATTTTGGGATCTGGTCATGTTATAAGTCAAAAGTTGAGGAAATTTTTATAGAATATTTTGAGATATAATCATTTCACAGGCTGACGAATTGTAGGAATGATGACAGATTATAGCTTTTAAACTCCACAACGCCTAGGAGAAAAACTCACGTTACTAGAATTGACATTTAAAATATGCTTTACAACATATCAAAATTTCAGAATGATCGGAATAAAAGTGTTTCCCTTTGTCGAATCACGTGTTTGCTGAGTCAGCTGGCCCAATATGAATATAAGGAGGCACTGCTAGCCTAGGCGGGCAGCAGTAATCCAGCAGAAATTGAACGGCAAGGGCAGCATGTTGGTCAGTCGCGGAGATGTAGGAAATTTTAGTAGTGACGCAACAGTGGTGTGGGCTCACTCTTCCTTCAATATGAATTTTTAAACTTTCATTTAGGGATTAGGAGGAAGTTGAGTACTGTGAGAGGATGGTTTAACCTGTAATCATTTATTTCAGATAGAAGTCTGATGCTTTTCTATTAGGCCTATGCTGGTAGTGAGTTTATGTGAGAACTTTTGTAAAATATATAATTTGGAAGTCTGAAGTTGTATTTTGACTACTTACCCTTATCCTTTGAGTAATCACGAGGGATTGGCAACCATTAAATAGAATCTGTAAGGGTTCCAAACACGGCCACAGTTAAGACAAGCTGCTCTATGCTACAACCCTGAGCAAGCAAAAAGTTTACAAGCAGCCGACAGTACCGAGTGTTTTATAAGTTTTGATAGTAAGAGTAAAAATGCTTTCAGGCAATAAAAATAAGGATAGTGAAAATAAACCATTACCACAGATGAAGCTCAGAAATGAACTTTTAACATGAATGTACTTTACGATATATTGGTGTAAGCCTTAATGTATAGGAGTGAGACATATGGCAAAGAAATTGGCAAAAAACAAAAAAACAACAAATTTATAGATTAGGATAGTGGTGTTAACCATCTTTTATCTCAGATAATTGAATTTAAATTGTAATGGGGATTGACGCTGAGTGGTTGCTATTATACACAGTCCAATCACATTAATGTAACCACCACCTACTTTCGACGTCAATGTGAAATAACCAATCACAGAAGGCAGGTGGCAGCACATTACAGTGGAGTGTATATAAAGGATGTCCTAGGGCATTGGAAAGCATTTCAATCGTTGACGTAATACAGAAATGTAGTGATTTATCTGACGTCCAGAAGGGCATGATTATTGGCTTTCGGGCCAAGGGTGGAAGCTTTTCGGAAACTGCTAATTTTGTGAACTGTTCACGTGCCGCCGTGGTGAAAGTATACCGTTCATGGCAAAATGGCACTATTCAAAATCAGCGGGGTGGAAAATCTGGTGCACCACCGGGCTATATATGACAGAGGCGAACGAAGGCTACGGAGATGCGTTCGGGCAAATAGACGTGCAACTGTTGAGCAACTGACCACCCAGATGAACCAAAGGGCTACCAAGAGTGTATCCTCGACAACGGTTCAGCGAACGTTGCTGCGCATGGGCCTCCGCAGCAGACGCCTAGTTAATGCACCTATGCTGACTGCTGTTCATCGGCGATGAAGGCTGGAATTTGCACGCCAGTGCTACAACTGGACGTCCACAGAGTGGCGACAGGTGGCTTTTTCTGACGAATCATGTTTTATGCTCCATCGAACAGATGGACGTTGGCGCATACGGCATGAAACGTCTGAAAGCAAACACCCTGCAACAATTGCCGGAAGGATCCAGGGTGGAGATGGGAGCATTATGGTTTGGGGAATGTTTTCCTGGCATTCACTGGGTGAACTCACCATTGTGGAAGGCACGATGGTCCAGCACAAGTACATATCTGTCCTTGCGGACCATGTCCACCCCTACATGCGAATAATTTTTCCTCAGAATGATGGCATCTACCAGCAGGACAATGTGAGGTGTCATATAGCTCGCAGTGTATGTGTGGTTCGAAGAGCACCAGGATGAGTTTACCTTACTCCCCTGGCCAGCAAACTCGCCAGATTTAAAACCAATCGAGAATCTGTGGGACCACCTCGATCGGGTTGTTCGTGCCATGGATCCTCAACCGCGTAATTTAGCGCAGCTGGCCACGGTACTGGAGTTGGCATGGCTCAACATCCCAGTGAACACCTTCAGAAACCTAATTGACACTCTTCCTGCATGCCTCACAGCGGTCCACTCTGCCTAAGATGGGTATTCTGGATTTTGAGAGGTGATCACATTAATGTGACTGGACTGTGTATTTATTATTTAATAATTCGTCCAACTTCTACTCATACTGTAATGGAGGATGGGGGAGGAGGAAAATTAGCTATAAGATGTTATTTCTAGCAAGTTGGATTCGTTCTGACACCAGGCATTTATTTTATTATGCAGAAATTACCAAGCTTCATTTGAACCTAACATTGCTTACCTCGTGAAGTATTATACCGTTCACTCTTCTTTAAAATGTTACTTCTGTTACAAAAATACTAAGCTAGTAATATTATTCTGAAAACACAATATAATAGCAGGATGTGGGGTCGTGGATTCTTTAGTCTGCGAGTGTTAAATGGTACACAAGCACGTGCGGATTAAATTACACCCATTTAATATAAAAAACCTAACATACATTTCTGTCCGTTTTCCAACTAGCTTGAAACTGAAGACAGAATGACACGTCTTTGCATTAATAACTGAATCTACTGCTCAAAGGTTGACATACAATTACTGACTCACTCCAAGGGAATGCTTACTATACTCAAATGCTTATTACTTCTCAAACTAACAACAAATAGGCCGATCTCTATCACGCATACGCAATAACCACTGAAATGCAATGACTGAATGATTCTTATTACTGGCGACCACATCTACCAACTATTACAACTGGGAAGCTTAGTTAACTGAACAAATTATACTGTGGGCTGTTTGAACTACATCTGACATATGAGTTATCTTAAGGCAAACAGAGTACTTTGGAATGACTATGACAAAGACTGAATACTTTTAGAGACAAACTAACTAATTTGGAGATCAAACCGAGGCTACCGCGTGCCTTACCTGCATGATCACTGGACGGCTGCTAGAACAAGATGAAGGTGGAACATAGCGTCCACTCGAGTTTTGTTAAGACAAAGCGTGCTAGAACTTCAACTGCATCATGCCACTGCGCTAGGCCAATGGGAATAACGGAACCACCTGACGTCACACTACCTATGCCTTGGGTGGGGCTGCATGTAGTCTCTTTCGAAGTTTCTATGCTGAATTGCAACCTCAGCATCCCACGCTACCGCTATCTGAAACTACGTCCAGTGTCACCTGCAGCTAACTCTGAAGACTCGCAGCATACAACGACGAAATTTTACGTACCAATTCTAAATAAAAATTAATTCCCGTTACCTATCTCTTATGTCCTCTTACAACATCTACCCTCTGCTATGTTCTACTGCTGAAGAAGGGTATCTGGGAAAATACTGACAGCTATTGTAAGTTTTGGCTTATACAACTTTCTCTTCTGATTTCCTTGTATGGGAACTAACCTACCAACATATTGCTGGCACCAGATAACCCTGCGGCCTTAACCTACAGATAGACCCCACCAGAAAACCTATCACTTATTTTTGTTATGTAGTTTTTTCTGCTAAAAATTGTATATTTTTAATTTATTTTATTTATTACATTATATGCCTTTTCAGAGATTATACTTTACTGTAATTATTAATTGCTTACCTCATCCCTCATTGTTACCATCCCTGCCCTTGTTCATCTCTGGCTTCAGTCGTGATATTTCTTGTTTGTACATATGATCCCTTAGCCATATGTCACCTCCAACATGAGTAAGGTTTATGTTGAAAAAATTGAATTGTGTGTTCATGTTTATTTGTTGATCATGCTTCTGGTAAAGGGGGTTGTGTTGGTGGGAAATAGCTTACTATCATTTGCCAGTCAATCACATAGGTCAGTAGTCTGAAGATCTTTTTTGAGCTCTAATTGAAGGAGTTGTTAGATTAAAAAATTGGCATAGGTACTGTCAGGGTATGATGTGTGAATCCATATGTTTGTTTACATTCTTCCTATTGAACATTTGGCAAATGCACAAGGTGTGACACAACAGATGTGTCCAAAATCCCTTTGTTGGTGGAGTTCAAATAGATTTTTGTTGGGTGTATGTTTTTCATTGTGATCCCATTACAGGTGAAGCTGGAATAATTTCAAGTCATTGCATTTGACTTGAGGTATTCTTAAGCTGGGGTGAACTAATTTGTCTCTTGCCCCCAACTTCCATATAGCCCTGAATTGTCCTTACTCATTAGAACAAATTGGTGGTCTAGTGGCTGAGGCAATTTCTTTCAAAAGTTCAAGGTTTTTCCAGTTGCAACTCGCAGTGAGGCCATGAATATTTAAGATTTGTGTTTGATCATATGGGCTATATCAGGACATTCCATGATTTGGATCCACAGTAAACTGTAGGTCCCGCCACAACAGAGGTGGAATGTGCGGCAAATCAAAACTGTCACCAGGTTGTGAGACAATATGAATTTATTTTACTAACCTCCTCTAACTGCCGCACATTTAGAGCTATTAGTTCTCTCTGGAGACTGCAGGTGATAACGGATTTGCAGACATATCCTAGACATCACACATTCGCTCACCTCAATGACCACTCTTGGGTTACCAATCGTTTTACATATATTTATTTTCAGTGTTTTCTTAGTGGTTCCTTCTCTTACCTCAACTATTTTTTCCCCACTAGCTGTAATATTTAATTATATAATTCTCCATTTATAGTTTTAACTCCATTACACCAACTAGGGACATACTTGTGGCAGCACCTGCCTCATCCCTGCTCTGTGCCATTTTTTCACGAGTAAGAAGTCACCTGTACTGTTGTCTTAAACTTCACTTTCCTAATTGTAGTTGTACATCCCTTTATTTTCATCAAACAGTGGATTACCTGCATATTCGTATTCCATTTTGCTGGTGATTGTCATTTTGTTATAATTTTCATAATTGATATTTATTGTTTATATGTGTAGTTTTCTTTTAAAGTTGGTTATAGTAAAAATGTTCCTGTGTATAAATTTTTGAACTCATTCTGAAAGATTGCTCCCAAGTACCACATTCCTTCAGAAGAATCAGAATTTGCTTGTGATCATTTTGTTGTTATTTCAGAAAACTGTAGAAGGTCGCAAGCAGCAGATGCGACAGTTGCTAAAGGAAAGAGATCGTGACCGTGAGAGCCGGGAGCGTGAACGTTTACGTGAAAGGGACAGGGACCGTGAGCGTGACAGGGAACGTTCTGGCAACAGTGCCAGTGGTAGCTCAAGTCGACATAGTCGTGAACGTGAACGACGTCACCGTCATGGTAGTCGGTCACACAGCCGAGGTGAGAAGCGCTCACGGTCAAGGTCAAAGTCGCACAGTTCCAGGTTCGTATGCACTGTTCATAAATTTTATATAACGCAGTTCATTTTATGTAATGGTTATTCAGTGAAAGTAAAGTCTATAGATTCTATATTTTCTTTTATATTTTTAATTACTTAGTATAAAATTGTATTCTTACCTCAACACAATTGTTATTGGTAAATTCTCATTTCACATGATTATCAATATGTTTAAAGTAAAAAAAAAAAATATTAAAGAACTCTAAATAATTTCTTTAAGTATAAACTTTATCAGGTATCCTTTTATTATTTGAAAAATTTATGATGGATAACAGTCGTGTGATGTAATTATGTTACAAAATTCCTTTTATATATGATTTGTAGGTCTCACCGCTCTCGCAGTGGCAGCCGATCCAGGCGCTCACACCGCTCTCGTTCAAGTGAGAGAAAGGAACGTTCTCGTTCACGGGATCGTAAGAGGGATAGGGAAGGCTATGACCATTCTTGACATTTTTGAAAATAGTTTGACGGATGCTTTGCATGTTCCCGGTTTTAACTTTTGCAAGGAATTTTTAGTAGCACCAGATGAGTCTGTTAATGTAACCAGCATTCATATAATTTTTTTTTCATTTGGAATAAATTAGTGTTGCGAATAAGGAAGTGGTTCTTTTTGACCTAATATTCTATTTTTTTATTTGTTGTTTAAGACATTTCTGTATTGAAACAGATATATGAATGGTCTTCTATTATAAATATTATCCACTGACTTTTCAAGTAATTAGCATCAGATGTGTACCCAGTGGTTTGTGTGGATCAGCTTAAATCTGTGATCTGGTTTAATACTGTTACTAAAGATATATTTATGCTCAATTACCTGTTATAAAATCATCTTCATGATTTTTTGTGTGAAATTTTCAAGTCATTCGCTTACATTGTGAGTGAATTTCTGTTTGTGCAAATGTATTGTATATTTCAAAATTGCTCTAATTATCTTGTGAAACTGTGTGCTGCATTTCTATTGAAGTGAAATTAGATTATTACTTGTAAGTAATTTGTTTTGTTATGAAACATCATTGCTTTCTTGTATCAGCACTCTGACTATAAACAGTAGTGTAAAAATGGTGACTTATATTCTATAAAGTTAAAGTGTGTTGGAGGCTTAACAGAACCGATTATGATGATAGCCCAGTGTTATTTGTTTTAAAGAACGATACCAACATGTGTAAGAAATAATTGAAGATTTTTTTCCCCCCTAGGATGTAGTTACTTACATCACACTGAAGTAGAAGGAAGTTGCATATAAGAACTGACTCAAATTTTTCATTACGTTATTCTTTTCACTACACATCATAAGCTGGTTTGTTTTAATAGTAATGTGAATTGTTTTCACACTTCTTAGGGGGTTTGCAGTGGTGCACGAGTATCCCAAAAAGGAACAAAATGTTTGCATTGAAGTCTGTTTTGTTGCATCTCAAAGAAGAGAATCAGACTGAGCATAATGGATTCTGTGTGAACAATCAGGTTTTCCCACACCTACAGATTGTAAGCAGATACTGACAAATGTGGCCCTTTTAAAGTTTTTCTAATTAATGAGAATAGCCATATTGAATTGTAGATTTTAGAGAAATGTGGTAAATAAAGTAAACTGCTGCAGTCACAATTTTAAATGTTATTAAATTCCTCATAATAAAGTCTTTAAATAAAAATGAGGTTTATACACTATAATGATTTATTTGAAAGGATATTTCTGACTTTAGGTACATATGTGTACGTAAGAGATGAAAGTATTGGTAAATACATTATACAGAATCATCCATGCACTTTAATTTTACATGGATGTATTTACATCTAATAATTGGAATCCAGATCATGTAAAATAATTATATTAAATAAATAAAAATGAGTGATGTGTAAAAAGTTATTTTATTTTTGGAAACTATTTTATACTTACTTAGAGGTTGTTTAGTGTAGCTAAGTTCGGTGTACTTGAATAGTACATAGAATAGCTGATTATTTCAAATAATTCATCTCTACAGTACAGACTGTATTTTTTCCCACTTTTAGTTGAATGTTAGTTCGCTAGGTGTGATTTAACTGATGACTGTATGCAATATAGTTAATTAAAATGTTCAAATTTGTTAAATAAGAATTTGGCATAGGGGAAGACAGCAGGTAGGTGAAGGCTCTATTTGGGGGGCGAATTATTCCTTACAGAGGAACTAAGTTGCAGTTCCAAGTGAGCATTGCTGAGCATTAGGCTTCGAGATTGTGTTAGCTTAGCTTTTCCATTACATATAATTCTAATGATCTTTGGCTTGGTATAAAAATTTGTTGTTGATTTGTATCTCTATTGACATATTGCACAGACTTTTTTAGCTCCATGGAACTCTATAAAATTTCCTAGGCAATGGTGAACCTCCTTGAGAAAAAACTGGAGCTTTCCTTTTTTAGCTCCACCACTAGCGGACAATGGACAACAATGAGCAATATTCACCATTGTGCATGTTATATGCATGAGGTAGCCAGTCCGCCATTGCGTAAATCTTGTCACGAACCTCCTACGATCAGTTGGGGAACCCCTAGGGATTTGCGTACCCCACTGTGAAAGGTTGACATACTGCATTCACTTAAGTTAACATATCTTGCACATCTGCTTTCATTGACTGTAACTACATAAAATAACAAATTTCATTAACATGTAATTATCATAATAAAAGCAAGATAATTTGAAAATCAATTTAATGTCTGTAGAAACATATTCCCTTTCTAATAGTAAAAAAAATTACTTTTCTCTCACTCCCACTGCACCTTTTTCTCCAATGTTGAAATCTGTTTTGACATGGGCTCTATGCCTGCTGAAAACTTTTTTGACCTGGGCACTATGCATGTTGAAATATTTATTATTATTGCAGTGTTGGTAACTAGTAACACTTGACTAATCTAAATGAATTTTATTGTGTGCTTTAACACGTTAGCTGCCAAAGCTGAGATAGTGCATCTGTTCACAGATGCCAAAGTCATATCTCCGATATTATGCTTTTAAATTGTTTTCTGTGGTTTTATTATTTAAATATAGATATAACAGATTACTTTTAGGAAAAAACAAGTGTATACGAGTATACTCTTAGTTGGCATATGAAATGATATTTTTGTTCCCTGTGCCAACTACGAGAACTCGTAAGTAGTCTCGCACTTGTGCGCGCATACAACAGTCACCCACATGCGCAGTACTCACTTGTTCTGCACCTGCACTCAAAACTGCTGAGTGTGTGATACGTTGCTTTCGGTTTTACACGTGTCACTACATTTGATCAGTTCATTTTCAACATTTCACAACTGAATAAACCAACAAAATGTAGAAAAGGAGGATACTTAATAGAAAAGTAACAGAATACTACGCAAATTTGAGTGATTCAGAGTGGAGTGATAATTCCGTTGGAGAATCGGATGATTTTATTCCTGGCAGTGAATCTGGTGAAACAATTTCCGATAATACTGTCGACGAACTGGTACATAATGACGATGGCGAAAATGATGACGGGGCAGTACAAAACAACCATGACTAAACTGATATAAAAAATGATTCGCCTTATTTTGGTTTCAATCAAAACCCAGGTTTGAAAATTGATGACATCACTATCGAAAAGTTAGTAACCTTTTTTTTTTTTTTCAGAAGACTTTTTGAATTTTTTGGTTGATCAGACCTATTTGTATGTGTCGCAAGAAATTTACAAGCAAAGACCACTTCAAAAGGTAAGCCGTCTTTCCACTTGGACTGATACACTTTCATTTCCGGTACATTTGTTTCTTGGATTGTTTGTGCCAATAGGTCCATGTAATCTTCCAACTATACAGCATTATTGGAATACGAGTGAGTTCTACAATTTTCCATTCTGGCAATCTTTCATTAGTTGGAACAGGTTTCAATTGATTCTACGATTTCTGCATTTTGTAGACAATGCTGTTGAAACAGATGATAGATTGTATAAAATTAGACCCGTTTTGAACCACTTCAATAAAGTTATGAAGGGCAATTATGTACCAAATCAAAATCTCTGCATTGACAAGTCTGATATTATGGCAAGGAAGGCTATTCTTTCGCCAATATATCAAAAATAAGAAAGACAAGTTCGGTATCAAGTTATACGAATTGTGCAAATCAAATTTTACTTAAAGTACCCATTTATTGCGGAAAATCTGAAAATATTGACCAAGAGATTGGTCACGCAACTGGGGTAGTTCTACGTTTGATGGATGACTATTTAGACAAGGTTTATAAACTGTACATGGACAATTTTTATAATTCTGTTTCTTTGTCAGATCACTTGACACACCACGAAACATATGTATGTGGTACATTACGGGCGAATAGGAAAGAAAACCCAAAACATAGTATCAGAAAACCTGAAGAAAGGTGAAGTTGTTTGTAATAGAGGAATTGCAGTTGTTTGTAAAAGGAAAGATGAGTGTGACATGCTTACTATATCAAACATGCACTGTGTAGAAATGGTTGATGTCACTAATCGAAATGGGAAAATATCAAAGAAGCCCAACATCAGAAGAGACTATAATGAAAAAATGTCTCGAATTGATTTATCAGACCAAATTCTAAGCTACTATTCAGCACTTAGAAAAACAGTGCGTTGGCCAAAAAAAAAAATTGTCCTTCATCTATTTGAAATATACATTCATAATGCCTATCTTTTATATTCTGTAATCAAAAGAAATAAAATTACCTCTTTGAAATTTTGTGAAAAATTTATAGAATGTTTGATTGGATGAGAAATGAACTTTCTTGTAAGGAAAAAACCAAAACTTGACATTTTATACCATTTGGAAGCACTTCCACCAACGGAGGAGGAGGCCCAATCTACCAAGCAATGTAGTTTGTACTGGTCAGAAGAAAAGGCGGGAAACGATATTTTTGCGAGGTATGTGAAAAAAAAAAAAAAAACCAGTACTTGGCTGGAAAATTGTTTTAAAACTTATCATACATAATTTTGTTTCAATATACCTAAAATTTCAACATAATGTAAAACAAATAACTTTCATTCATAGTATTCTCCAAAACATATCGTGAAAAGATACGTTTTTCTGCTGTGAACATTTAGTAGTTGTATCTAGGTTTTGAGAAATAAATGATCCATTTCAGTACACCAAGTATATTATTTAGTCTCTTTCTGTGAACCAAACATCTAAACAATGCATATATCACTAACGAGTTATCTCGTATCTGGCAAGGAAACCCAGTTAACCAGTATTCTCGTAGTTGGCAGTGAACGTGTTAACAGATTAGCCAATGCATGACATGCTTCTGAATAGGAGAAACTTTAATGTTTTAGGAAAACTTTAGTTTTATCTTAGAGCTGAATAGTTGAGACAGCTAAGATTTTATACTTAGTCAAAACCAGAACTTAGTGTGCATTGGGGATCTTTATTTTACCAATTGTTGCCATAACTAATAATTTTGTTTAGAAGTTATCTCCAAGATTTAGCTTTTGTCCCATGGTTCAGACAAAGACCTTAGGTGTTATTAGGGAATGATTGAGTGCAGGAGTGAGGTATGCTTGCATCATACGAAGTTAATTGTTGTAAATGTGCAGAACTGAAAGGTACATAGACAGGATCATTTTAACACACTAAAATTTTATACTGTATTGGATCTCCTACTTCCCAAAACAAAAGTTGATTGGTTTGGGCGGGGAGAACTGTTGAAGTTGTAATTTTTTTCTTTCTTTCTTTTTTTTTTTTTTTTTTTTTTTTTTTTTTTTTTTTTTTGTAACTGCTTTTTCCAACAGTTTTTTTTCTCACTTAATCGTCTACTCTGCCACTCTTTGAGCCAAATTGTCTACAGGAAATTCATTTCTCTCGAATACTGGTAAGTAATACTGGCACAATCATTTACCTTTCCATACTTTTTTTTTTTTTTTTTTTTTTTTTTTTTTTTTTTTTTTTTTTTTTTGTAACCTGATCCTGACACTGGCGGGTTTACTTTCCCATTCCTTGTTTATTTCATAGTTTGTTGATTTGGTTATTGATTTTAGAATGAAATTAGTTGACAGTAAAATGTACATCACAGTGAAGCTATACGGAAATATTTGGCTGTCTACTTGTATATAAATCTTAAACAGGCTGTATTTTTTATGGCATCATGCAAAAAGAGGGGTTTACACAGTTTCAAAGCTTAGGATCTGGCTTTACAAATAGAATATAGCGAAGTGACACATTTAATTTTTTTATTAGTATGGAAATTAAGCAAAAAAATTGTATGATAATTGACAGGGAACAGTAGACAATGAGCACTTGATCTCAGATGAAAAAACAGTGGAACAAGTTTTTCTTTAATAGAGATTGGAGTAGACGTTGCCAATGAAGGTTATTAACAATGTTACACCGAAAACAGTTCTATTCTTTCATAGGCCTGAAGGAAGTCCTGAAAAGTAGCTAGGAAAAAGAAAACTTATTACGTGAGACTTGGGTCTTGCCTTCTGGATTGAATAGCATGGACAAAACTGTACAGCAAAAATGTTAACTGTATTAGTGTCTCATAAAGCTACTGTGCAGTGCCAAGTTATTAGGATAGAAACCTCCTATTAGTTTGTTTTACCGAGCGTGGTGGGTGAAGAGTTAACATTCTGGCCTCTCATTTCTGAGGACGTGGGTTCGAATCCCCGTCCGGGCCTCCAGATTTGGCTTTTCCATGGTTTCCCCAAATCACTCGAGGTGAATGCTGAGATGCTTCCATCAAAAAGGCCATGGCCAAACTCCTTCCTGTTCCTTGCCCCAATCCTTTCCCGTCTCTAATGAGTGTTACCAACTTGTCATTTTTGCAACACAATGAACACGTAGTAAGTTTTATTGACTGGAATATACTATTTTACAATAAATTGAAATATGTATATGTCCTAACTTTAGTTGTGCTTACAATTGTGTAATATTTACAAATTTAATTCTTTGATTTGAAAGAAGGTGTTGTGTGAATTCAATGTACATAATAATGCAAAATAACCATTGAAACTTTGTACTGGCTGTATGCCCCTGTACTCCAGTGCCTGAAAAAAAAAAAAAAAAATGTTTGCACATCCATTTACCTTGCAGCTTCACTGGTTATACTTACGTACTGTCATGATGGAATAGGGGGCAGAACTAACATAGGTTCAAATTTTGCCAGTAGCAAATATAACACAAACACTAAAAATAATGAAACCCACATTTCAAATACACTACACAAAAAAAACAAACAATGAAAACAGTCCAAATACCAAATCAGAAGTATGAAAAACACATACTTCAACAATTTTTTTTTCCTTTGCACCACAAAATTTGTTTCTTATGCACTCTCCTGAAAGAATCATCTTTCTGTTCAAATTATTTTACATCCATATGTGTGACATGAAGCAGTCTCAGTAATTATAATCAATGGAAGATATGCTACACGCGATAAAAACAGCAGAGCCAGCTATCAAAACATAGTGTTTTCACACATCATCTTACTAGACACCCATTAAGGTTGCATCTGTAACATATTGTGTAGAGAGGAGGGCAATTTTGTGCTCAATTTGGCTTGATGTGAGACGTGGAAAATAACATAGTGCATACAGCAATCCATGTTCCACTGTATAACCTTTCTCATCTGTAAAGATTTCTACATTTGCTGATAGAGAACTATTTGGCCTGACACATCAAAGCTCATTACTGTAAATTCCAATTGTGTGCTCATTAGTAATAGCCTTTTTGATGGAGTAATGTTTTGCTCATTGTGTGGTGATCTCAAATGTCACCGCATGTTTTATTGCAAGCGACGATTAAAATGCAAAGATTTACATTGAGTGAATATGCCTACAGAGATCGAATTTGGTGACAAAGGGACTCCTTCAGTTTGGCGCCGCATTGTCGGCTGGCCGGAGACAGACAATAGTACAGCCTTGAACGTGCATTCAGGGAAGTGTGAGGAGGAAGGGGAGTCTACCTCTCTGGATGCTTGTTTTTGTTGTTGTTGTTGTTGTTAGGGCTTTAGGGCGCGTCAACATCTAGGTTATTAGCGCCCTAACTAAAACCTGGTTTAACAGCGTGATTTAATACCATTCTCGTAGCCGACTGTGACTTGGTCGGCCTCACAGAAGGTAAAGCAAACTAAAATATTAAAACAGCAACAGAAATACCGCCCGCATGGCTGACTGTAAAGGGGTCAGCCACACAGACGGGAAAAAATAACAAGACTAAAATACTGGCAGAAATGCCAATTGCATGGCCGGCCATAAAGAGGTCGGACATACAGACAGCTAAAAAGGGTACTAAAACGATCGCTGCAAAATGGTCATAAAAAATTAAAGGCAAAAATAACTGGTTCACTGTAAAAAGGCCAACCAGGTTAAATGATAAAGGAAACTCGCTGGCTAGTTCCTTTAGGGTGCATCGATAGTGGGGTCATTAGCGCCCTATTACCAGCTACCTCTGTGGATTAAGAAAGTACTAAAATACTGTCTGCATGGTAGACTGTAAAGGGTTCGGCCATACAGACAGCAAATAAAATAAGTCATAAAATCAGACTTGGCTTTAAAGCGACCACAACGACTTAAAACCGTACAACACCTGTAAGGCTGTAAAGGGGCCAAACATTACATGTCTTGCTGGCTGTATATTGGCTAGACAGACATGAATAATAACAATACACAAAATAAAAACCATGCATATGGATTGGGTGACTGTAAAGAGGTCACCCATCAGTCTTAAAACTAGACCGATCTGCCTAAAATTGGTTTCACCCGCCTCGGTTCGGGTGGGTCGTTGGTCATTGCCCACTGAGGAACGGGATCAGGCTCATCCACCAGCATTGCAGTTTCCTCTGGTTCTGAAGAGTCTGACGTCTCCGATTCAGCGTCCTCCTCGACTACCTCCTTGCCCTTCTTCTTCCTCGAACTCTTTCCCTTTTTCTCCCTTTTACCAGGTGTTCTGGGAGGGGACGAAGAGGGAGATTTAACGAACTGACTCGGGTCCGTCGGCCTAAACCTCGGACCCCGTGTCTTCAAGTCGCCTTCAGTAACGTTGGTAGCAGTTGGTAGTGCTACTGCTTTCATGGCACGTGGTGGTATTGGAGGTGCTGGTAGTCGCCTTCAGTAACGTTGGTAGCAGTTGGTAGTGCTACTGCTTTCATGGCACGTGGTGGTATTGGAGGTGCTGGTAATTTCACTGCTACTGGTGTGATCGAGGCCGCAGACGTGTTGCTACCGACGCCCGCGGTCTTAGGAGTTATGACCTTAGCGGGTTTTGCACCGCATTTACACCGACACGAGCACGTGGTGCTCGTGCCCATGTCTGCAATGGACGTCTGGGTAGCAACACTCTGTTTCCTGACGGGAGCTGAAGCCATCTTAGCAAAACTAGTTGCAAACACTGGGGCGGCAAGTAACTTCGCCTTCTTCTTAGCTTCCCCATAAGGAATCCGCTCTGGTCTTCAGCTCCTGTATCTTGCGTTCATCAAGATACACTTGACACTCCCTGCTCCAGGCGGGATGCGAACCGGAGCAGTTGACACAGGCCTGTGGAAGCGTACAACTGACACCCGGCTTGTGTGCGCCCTTCCCGCAGTTTCCACAGGTGGGGTTTGCCCTTACATGACGCCGTCGTATGTCCAAACCGCTGACACTGGAAACAACGCATCGGGTGCGGAACATACGGACGGACGTTAAGGTTTATATATCTGGCCTTGATATTCTTGGGCAATACTGGAGTGTCAAACGTCAGGATGAAGGTGGCAGTCTTTTCAAGATTGCCATTCACCCTTTGTGTGATCTGACGTACCTTGATCACTTTCTCTGATTTCCATTCCTTGAGAAGCTTGTCAGTCCCTAAATCCATTACGTCACGGCAGGTGACTACGCCTTTACTGGAATTTAGGGACTTGTGGAGTTCGCATTTTACGGCGAACTCCCTGAGCCTCTCACAATTCAGCAGTTGGGTAGCTTGCTTACTGGTGACTGTTTCCAGCAGCAGTGTCCCGTTCCTCAATTTTTTAACAGTGTTAAGGGTACCAAAAAGACCCTCCAGACCCTTTGAGATGTAGAAAGGTGACACCTTTTCAAACGTTCCTTCAATTTTTTCCGCAATTACAAAAGCGTTCTGTACTGAACAAACTTTTCTGTTACTGTCACTGTCAGATGCGGGGGGGCTATCAACCCTCACCCGTTTCTTTGAACTGGGTGTATTTATATTAGCCTGCGGCACACCCATACCGCAGGTTGGTTTGGTTTTCTTGAGGCTTAATTTTGGTCCCACGAGTATTACCAATTTAAAACGAAATGCTAATACAACAGGGGTGCGCAGGTGCCCCTGAGGTTGCACGCTAATGAGTGATTTCCCTCATCACTCATTCGCCTCCTGGGCACGTGTCTGACCTTGAGGTTGAGGTTTTTTTTTATAGAGGTTTGTTCCGTCCTCGCAATCCGGGCGATGAAGCCAAGTTTCCCTTCTCCTAGGCACACAACGTTCCACCGCCACGCCCTACGGTGGTCGTTGAAGCATGGTAGGAGCTTACGGTGTGGGAAACTTGCGGCGCTCACAAGTTTCCAGCTCGGGCACCGCAGGTTCACCAAACCCGTACCTGGCACTTGCATACCAGGCCCCTGCGGGGTGCTTGTTTTTTCCATGTGGGGGACGGACATATGCGGCAGAATGTAACAGGTGCCAGGCAGTGCTGGTTGCTGCGAATACAGTCATTATTTGTAATTGTGGATGATGCAGCACCATGGTAATGTACCATTCCTTCTGACTGAAAAGTTTGGACAGTTTGCTGCCATGGTGATTAAAAGCCCAGTGCAACCCCGAGAGCATTGAAATTTGCTTCTTGAGTCTCCTAACATCAATTTAACTTCAGTGAGTTAGCCATGGAACCGTTTGAATTATTGATCAACGAATCTATGCGCTCCTGGAACAGAACTCCAGAATCTATTCGTTCTTTAATATCATGTATGTCAATTTTTGTGAAAACTTCTATTCAAATAGTTTTCAATATTTATGCTAGAATAAAAATTTGATTGTTTTAAATAATTCCTTCATTCTAATATTCAAATGTAAGGCAGAACTCTGTTACTTTAATCTTACTCTTTTGGAATGGTGCTCTTGGAAATATTTATTTTAATAATTAATTAAATAAATCAAACTAAAAATAATCAAATTACTCTCATTACAAAGAGCTCACTTAGATACAAGAATAGATAGAGCATTTCAATTGGGATCATAGTCATTATATATACAAATTGTTAGTGTGTGGTTCCTGTGGTGTACTTCAATAATAAACTCATCAGAAAAAGTAATTTAAATAGAAAGAAGCTATGATATTCACTATTTTCAGCACTGTGCTTAACGGTTTGTTCACAATTTCTCAGATTTTTAATTTTTTTAAATTCGCCTCTTGCATTGGAGTACATCTACCCATCGTGGCTCCAATGTTTTTCACCTGAGAAATTTTTTCATTATGATAGTTACGATCAAATACAAAAAACAATGATAGGTAGGTTCTGTAAGAAATAAGAATTGTGTAGATTCCATACAAACTTCAAGTGCCAACAATTGATGTGCTTTGCAAAGGATAAGGAGGGAACATGAAGATTCATGCATGCATGAAAATGTTCAATAAATGTATTCAAGAAAAGTAGAGTTACCTTTCCTTATATGGAAACAACATGTGACAAGGCTAGGTATTTTTTATGCCTCTATGAATGCTTTTTCTGCATAAGTCACATCAGCTTTGACAGTAATATATATCTAGTGGAGTGAAATAAGGTTTGAGTGTTCCCTTCTTCCTTCCCAAACAGAGATTTTCAATTGGCTGCACGAACCATTGTCACAGTTGCCAAACCTACCACAGTTTGACATGGAATTTAAACAGTGGAGCATTCATGATGCACTTAAAATGTACAAAGCAAGTTTTGCCGGGTATGAGGGACAGTTTAAACCCCTGCAAAATTCTCAAGGCTGGACTTCTAGTCTGTGACTTCTTGATTCTTAGTCAAGAAACCTAACCGCTAAACTACCAGACCACAGCTGCTGTAAAATTATTTCATCCACTATAGCTCCAAAAAAGAAGTTTAAAAATAATTTTTAATTTAATGAAAATTTTATGTTGAAGATGTAATACAATTTTGGTGGTGTTTGTAACTTTTAAAAATTGCAAAGACTTTGGTGTGTATACCAGTATTTTATCCAAACAAATTTTTGAAGGGTTCCAGTTTTCTATCTCAAAAACTACCCATTGCAGTGAATAATGTGAAGCTTATCCTTTAATGATAGATTAGAATATTTGCTAATCTCTTTCAAATTAGTTCATCCTTAGTTCTTCAACATGACGAAAAGCAAGCAAAAGTAATATATGAAATTCACCTAGGAATTTGTAATGTTATTGCTCACAGCTCTGTGAATTGTAAAGATTTAAACATGAAAATGGCTGCATCAACTAGACGTACAAGTTGTATTTAACTAAGTTTGCTGATGTCAAATTAAGGCAACCCAGATAATATATTTGGTACAATATGAAATATATGCAAGTGTGTTAATATGTTTATGAGAAGAATAAATTAGGTATAGCCAGTTAAGTAAAAGAGCACAGCTATTAATAAAACATTAGGTCTTTTATTGAAAACACACAAACAAGATATTCTTAAAAGCGTGGTTTTGGAAGTAACTGGCATTTGACACAATTTTATTTACATTATCTATTTACAGTGGTTACCATTTGATTTAGTCTGTTGTATAATCACAACAAAATTAATGAAATTTGATTCACCAGTCCCTTTAAGATACTTTAAGCACTAAATACTAAATATAATGAATATCTGCAATAATAAAGTGCAACCCGACTTGTGTGGAACATGTTCATTATTGATGACACAACAGAGCTAAGATAACTGAAGCAATTGAATAATATATATTCAAATCAATACAAATGAATGGCAACTGTTATAATATGCTTTTACCTGGGTGAAAGGGGGGGGGGAGAAGGATCAGAATCTCTAAAGGTGGTACTTCCACTAAATTCAATAACCTTTTAGGGAGCGTCCATAAACTTTTGACACACTCAAGGGAGGAGGGGTTGGGCTAGAAAATTACACTGGGTTATATAAGGGGGAGGAGAGATGGTGGTTCTGAGCCAAACTATGTAGCTTTTTTTATTCATTTTATTTGTTGGAGTTAAAATAGGGTACAGAATGCACAACAGCATGTGGATATTTATAACCATCATTTAATTGTCTTCTTATTTTAATATACTGACAGTGCCATGCATCACATGAAGTCACAAGCATTTGGTTGCACGGGGCTGGTACTATTGAACTGATCACGCAATGGTGCATTACATAGTAAAAACATAAGGCACACTGTACCTACACTCAAATTCACTAACGGATGTCACATGGGTTTTTCCGTGCCAGTGACTCTTAGTATTGTTTTGAAAAGAAGCTGTTTTGATTCGGATCACCTGCATTTCACCACACAACTCTTTGATAAAACCATTATAATTTTGTTCTGTCAAGTGAATTTCTAGCTCAGAGTGTGTAATAAAATTGTGGTGTAAGGTAAAATTGCAAGGCTTACTAGAAATGTATTTCCAGCGAGTTTTCAATGAGCAAAATGGCATCCATAAGCTATGGAAAAATTTTAAGCAAAGAATTATTCACTGGTAATCTAGAAAAAAAGATAACAGAACTGTAGCAAAAAAATAAAATAAATAAAACATTTGCAGCTCCTTTTAATAATTGATCATTTGCAGGAGAAGCTAGCGTCACCATTTCATTCAGAATATTTATAATTATAGAAAATGGTTGTGGGTGTGAACACAGAAAACAGACAAGGTCTTTGCCCTTTATCAGCAAGAGGACGTTATTGAGGGTGGATGTCATAGGAGACTGCCCCTCGAGTGAATGTTGGCCAGGAACATGGTGGGGGAAAATTCAAACAGAGGACAGGTAGAGGAGTAGCGATTTAAAACCAGTACCCAAGCAGCAATGGTAAATATCAAAATTGATCTCTGGTGGGCGAAAAGAGCAAAACAATACAAAAAATCTACATATAAATAATCAAAAATAAATAAAAAAAAATCAAACCAAAGAATCTATGAAGTTAACATCACTTGTCTAGTGCAGGTTCAATTTAGGTAATGGGGATGGATGAATGGAGGGGAAAAAAATAACAATCACCTTGGGTATTACCTTAAATTGAGGCCAGGTGGTTGTCTTGTACCCTGGTAGGTAAATTCCCACCTTTTGAATTCAGAAGAGATGCTGCTATCTGGGAGGACTCTGATAGTATGAACTGTGAAACAAGAGTTGAAATTATTCATGTCTTGGGAGATGGCCTGGACAGCTACTGGGTGCTTTGGGTTCCATGTGAATACTATCCATCAGTGGCCATTCATGATTATGGCTATTGTATTGGTGGTTAAACCTATATATGAAGCCGGAGTGTGTCTGCACATAGCTGGTATACTACATGGGAGGTTTCACAAGTGGCATGTCCTATGATTGCAAACTTTCCACAGTGACAGGGTTGGTCAAAGTGGTGGTGGGATGGCATATGCTGCACATCTTGCAGTGGGATCTATTGCATGGAAAAAGAGCTTTGGGTTGTCAATTGGGAGGCAATGAAGACTATGTTTTGAACTAGGAAGTTGGCTGGGTTTAGGAAGCCTGCTGAAACAAGTTCTGGGAGGGTCAGGGAGGATTTTCATTTCTGGACAGATTTTAAAACTTTATAATTTCATTGTTCACTAAATTTTTAGAAAAGTATGTAAAGCAATATCAATCATGTTCATTATGTATAGAATAATTTTAATGATAGTCTGGTAAGATAAAAACAGTACAAAATGTCTTCTGGAATTAATAGTGAAAAAGCTAAAAGGGGGGGGGGGTGGGGATGTCAAGGCAAAAGCCATGTAATGCTTCGTGGAGGGAGGGGTTCAAAAGAGGCCAAAATTGAGTCATGACATAGTTTATGAATGCTCCCTTATTAGATGCATAAAAAAGTATTAAATTTTCAGTATCTTTCAACACGCTCCAATTTTCATGCTTTATTACTAACGTCTGTTAGCTGAACTTCAAACAAAAGGTTGAAAAAAAGATGAATTACTTACAACTGTATGACAAATAACTTCTCAATTAATATTATCTGCTTGTGAACAGCAGAACCAAATATTACAGTAAAATTTTTAAAATTATCTTGGAGGCACTAAAAGGGTGTCTGAATAGTCTGTTTTTACATAATGGCTTCCATGCTTTGATCTCACCTATCTGCCCCATTTGTTTTGACAATTCTGACATCTTCAGGTTGCAGTGGAAATACATGAAAGCAATTATACAGTGGATGAGACTGTTCTGTGAAGATTTTTTTCCTCATTAATTCACATCTTATTGCCTTACAAGATGAGGAATGGCATGGATGTAAGAATGGGTGGGATTCTGTCATTTTGATACAACTAATTTTAAAACAGGGCGAGATGTGCAATAGCCAATAAATTCACATTAAAATTCATTTCCTGCTTGTTAGGGAGTGTGCATAAACCACGTAGATCCATTTTGGCCTTCTGTGAACACCCCCTCCCCCCACATAGCTTTTGCCTCAAACCCCCCCCCCCCCCCCCCAACCACGTAGCTTTTTTTCCTTTTGATTCCAGAAGACATTTTGTACTGTTCTCTTGTGTCAGACTATTGTAAATTACATAAGGAGATAATTAATGGAGGTAAATAACTATTCACATGCTGTTGAGTGTTCCGTTCCTCATTTTAACTGTGAAAAATGTTATGAAAGGAAAGCTACATGGTCTGGCTTGGAACAAACCCTCCCCCCACCTAACCTTCCAGGCAACCCCCCCCCCCCTTTTCTGAACCGAGCCACGTAGTTTGTGCACGCTCCCTTAGCACCAATCGATAATCTATAAACTCAAACATTTAACAGAAAATATCTACAGCAAACTTCGACTGAAGGCATATAAACACTTTAGGCTAAGACTGTACTTTTACACATTTTAATTTAATACACATTAAGCAAAAAGATGTAAAATATACATTAATGGCAATATACAATCAGTACAAACATGCATTTACAGTATTTCGGCAATCATCATTTTTAAATTTTCAGTTATTTTAAAAAAAATCAGTACTAGATAGCACTTCAACTGTCAGTTTGGGAAACAACAGACAAATAAATATTTATTTACATGTTACCATAAGATACATATAATTAGTTTTTACAAATCAATATTAAAAATACAAGTTAATTTACAGTTCCAGTTTATTATTACTAATCTCACTAACCAGTTTAGATGGAAACACCATCTACAGACCTTACTTACTGCCTTTTTTTATGTAAAAAACACATAGTTGCAATCAACTTCATTTTTGATTAAACTGTGTATTGAACTGTAATAATTTCACTGTCACAATTATCAGACTATAATAATTAGAACAGGATAGTATAATACCACCATACCCTAAAACAAAACATTTCACTATCAATCAACATCACAAATCAGGTATCACAAAATCACAGTTATAAACAGTTGAAATTCTCATCCTGCAATGGTGATGGTAAAATTGCTTCCACCATTCAGATTTTTGTAAGAGAAGTTAATCAAACAAATTAGGAATGTCAAGAATGAATTATTGTCATTGGCTTTTGAAGTCAATGTACATGAAATGATAGCAAAGTCTATACTAATAACATATAGACTGACAGTACACAACTAGCAAATGAGATTATTGCTAGTAAACTTGTGTACCGATCATATATATACTTATAAAATGTACATAATACTACATTTGAAAAATGAGAGCTTGGCATCAGGAATCAAGCATTTTTTATGATTGGAAACAAGAGTTATTTTTTAATAAGTAAGCCAACATTTAAAGAATTATGCTTTGTTATGCAATTTTCCTCCTTTTGATGCAGTAAAATTTTCAGTTACATCACAATTTTCAATCAAGAATACAATAATTACAACTGTCAGTAGCTGTTAGCAGAACTGCATAAACCACATGAACACTAATGCCTCAATTCTTAAATCCAGAACAACGTCCAATTTTTAGTGAAGCAGAAAAAATCTAATATTACAGTTGTGAGAAATTCCTTTTCACTACTTAGCACCTTTTATTTCATTGTCTGCACATATAAAGATGCTTAAAATTACAGGAGGAGAAATAAAATAAAACAAATATCATATATGATAACTGTGACTAAAAGTGCCTAAAACATGTGTGAAAGCAAGGAAATATAAGAACCAAACAAAAAATGCTATTTACTACAAAAATATAATTGCTTCAAATCCATTTCTCCATGATCTAAAAACATATTTCCTTTTCTTCAAATGTATAAATTGCTACTTATTATTTTATATGCTGTATGTAAAATGAAGTGAAATGTGCTCCAGGACTAAATTCTTTCCCTTACACAGCACCACAACATGGTAAAGAGAATTAATTATCGTACAGCAGCCTCTATTCATTTGAATTGTATAGTTCAGCAAATACAGCGAAGAAAACATTCAATTAGTCATTCACTAAAAATATCATTTTAATGCATAACTATGACCATTATCTCAAAATTTAATGACAGTGAAAACTGCACATGAAAGCCAATCACTAATTTCACTGCCATTAAGATTTTTCTTTTTTTAAAAGTAAAATATACATTAAAACATCTCTGCATCTAATAAATAAATTCCATTAAATAAAAGTCACTTTCAATCTATTTTACACAACACTTCTATCTAACTTTGGCATAATTTGAAACCAATCATAAAATCAATTTGAGCAGCCACCAAAACTCAAGTATTAGCATGAACGATTTGCTATAATTTGCTTAAAAATGACTGCATCACATGAGATTTAGCCAGAACAGTTCCCTTTTAATTTATTGGACTTTTTATTGGTGCATGTTTATTAAATCTTGCATGCTTATTTTTTTTTAAGATGAATGACATCCTTAAAACCTACATTCTTTGAATAATAGTAGTAGAAGAAGAAAACTTTAACATATTCAGTGAAATGTTCGAGATAAAATGATTATGATCACTAATCATAGCTATCCTGTTATTCTTACAGTACCAGGAAACTACAAAAATCTGCAAAAAATCAATACAAATTTTATGGGGACTACCAGTACAGAGATAGAACTTTCTGACGGAGTTATAAACCTATTTAAAGCATTTAATTTTAAATGTAGAAGATCTTTTTTTTTTTAGCAAACAAATTATACCTTTTTACTCAAACACATTATGTCTAACCACCTAGAAAACAATTAAGTAGTTTCTAAACATTTTATGATCCACTTAGAAATATGCATTTTCTATCTTGTCTATTGTGCATCTAAACTTCTCCCGCCAACCAAATCCTAGCTGATGAAAATAGGCAGAAAATGTAAAAACAATTTAAATAAGGTCTACTATATGAATGAAACTCTAATTTTACTTTTATTGAAATTTAATTAACTTTTAGTCAGGAATTAATATCACAGATCAAAGATGCACAAACATGGATGAATAATGCAACAATGCTATAAATCAGCAGATTGCTAAACGAACAAAATTCCCATTTTATAAGACTTTTCCTATTCAGCTATAACTGAGGAGAATTTGAACCATAAACCAGAAAATTGTTTGCAGATGTAAACTTTCTCTTGTTGGTTTCTGACCATAGTGTGCCTCATGTTTCCTTTAAATTAAACAAAAGGGTTTAAAAAATCACTTTACTGATTTTTGTTTAAAATTTTTTATGCTGAACCAAATTCCAACAAGATTAGTTACAAGGCACTAAAAGACATTTTTAATGATTCATTTACAAGGATATGGCTCTAGTGACAGATACAACAGGTGGCAGTACTTTGTAGTTATATAATAGATTTTCCATTATCAGTATGAAAAATTCATGTATTTAAAGAATTTGTTTAATATCCACTCCACACTTTTTTCTTTGAGGGGGGAAGGGAATTTCCATCTCCATAGTTTGGAGAATGTCATTTATACAGAACAGTTTTAATAATGAGCTAGTTTTAAGCAGGATTAAAATCAACAGCAAAAATGATGTATAATTTCTCTGCAACAATTAAAAAAGAAAGGGTCACAAAAAACTGTCAAAATTAAAACATGGGTGCCAGATAGAAGTGGTCAAATGTGTTTAAAAAATAATAGTTCCATTCCAGATTTAAAACTTCCCTCATCCCAACATGCATAAAATATTTCCACTAAGATACCATATATCCTGCATCGAGAGAGAGAAATATTCACACTGCTATGCTTACAAATAAATACTGAAGCACACTCCTGCCATTTTATTTAATACAGAAAATACACAATAACCGTAAAACAAGAAATAAGTTTAGTATAGCCTGTAACAACTAAGAAGCCAATAACTTGCAGAAGGGAGTGGTGGAGGAGAGGAGAGATGTTAGTTTTAGTTGTAATTATTCACGTTCAATTACAATCACAATCAAGATTTCTCAACAGCCAAATATATACAATGAAGTATATTTTAGCACTGGTTTAATTATTAACAGTATGGTTATATGTGAAGGTGCACCCCTTGATGGCCATTTGTTCTGTAAACTGCTAGCAAAACTGATCCTAAGAAAAATCATCTGTAGTGAAAAATACAAAAATCAATACAGTGTCATCAGGAAAGATGTACAATAAAATGTGTATTTTCTATGGTAATAAAAGAGATTAATAAACCTGATCATGCCATGCTGATTCATGTAACCACAGACAAATTTAGTTTTACTTGGGGCAGGGAAAGGGGGGGGGGGAAGAGCCATTTGAATTTACTATAGCTAAATAGATTTAAAAAACAATTTTTTACTTAGCATATTTTGCAGAAATATTTTTAGTCTATCCATGTTTCACACATTATACTTCAGTAACCAAGTCTTCAAACTTTACTGACATTGAATAAAAAATTAAAATAGAACACAGTAAAACAACCTGCTAAGTGTCACAGTTTGAGTGAGGAAAAATACTAATCTCCTTTGAGGCAGTCTTTTGAGTATCAGTAAAGCATTTCAATTACTGTAGAACAAAAATTGTAGCTTGCTACACTGTTTAAAACTGTAATGCCCTGGGTTTTCATACCACAACATCTTTTGCACCAACTTCACCACTATGATCATCATTATTGATGGAGTGTTCACCAGATGAAATCAGCACTGCTGTACCACCTGAAAACAAAGAGGAAACACATTACAAAAACTACAAATCATAAACAACTTACAGCATAGGTGGACTGTAAAGAATTTTTATGACCTCAATGTAGATGAGGTATTAACCCCCAAAAAAGAGGGGGAAAAATTATACATATACTAGCTGATAACTGAGACTTTGTACGCATGGATTAAGAATTTCGTTGACAAAATTGGATATAGAAAGCTGTTGGTAACGTAGGATTGGTCCCAAACAATGCTGAGTCAGCATAATATGACCGGAAAAACATCACTATATCATTCTACCGTAGAACCTGTCCCACGGAGAGAATCAATTTCCAATATATTTGAAAACAGAAAAACAAACGAAGGTGCCGGGACGTGGGGGAGGGAGTTAACTAAGGGCAGCTTTATTACAGCTTGGTCCTTTCTTCAGCATTAGCATCCGATCCTTGGGTTCTAATAACTTTTGCTGCTCATGCTCTGTTAGCGCTATACCTTGGGCCAGTTTATGCCCAAAAGGTATGTCAGAAAAGAAGGCAAAATAAACTGGTGCCAGAAACATTTAAGCAGACACAAAATAATAGTACAGAGAAACAAAATTTATTAACAAATTGTGCGAGAAGCACAGCTTGAGCAACCGACGTAACATTCAGACTAACACACACATCCATCTCTCTGTCTTCATTCGATAAGTTCTCAAAATTTTGTGACAACAATTGTTACTCATAATGGGGGGGGGGGGGGGAGGGAATGTTCTGTGCCCTTCCTACAGATACAAAGTATTTCTTTGTCAAGTTACACCAATATCGGTATAGCCATTTAGTCATCAAAATGTAACAAAAAGGCAGGGACTTACTTCCACATTTATAGTATTATTAGTGCAGATCACACACATACACACACGCACACACACACACACTCTGACCGCGAGACCAACCCCTGAAGGATCAATATAACGTAAAAAAGTGTACACCTACATCATTGCTAGACTACCTACGATTTACCTCGCCTTGCACCCCTAAATTTGTGGTATCTACAGTTTATCATGCAATCCGAGGAACCAACAGTCCAGGCTTGACTCAAACGATCAAAAACAATTTTTAAAAATTGTTGCTTCACAGGGATTTGAACCGGAGACCACGCTCTCAACATCAGTAAGCAAGCGCTTTAACCACTAATCTACCAGACTGCTATATGAAAAGGAAGTACATCCCAAGCGTCTATCGCCGTTCAATAATTTTTCAAAATTATATGACAATATGTATTATTTATACAGAAAAAAGTATGCTATATCCATCCTATTGCCAAATAGCAACTCGTTGTCATATTTCATCATGATCGGATTATCCGTTTAGCCCAAGAAACGTGACAGAGACATAGTTACTTTCGCATTTATAATATTAATATAGATACACAGCACACTTATAAAAATGATAATACATGAAAAATTCTGTTATGTCGTAAATATAAACACATATTGCATGGAATAGACCAGGGATGACGAACCACTGGCACGCGTGCCAATGATGGCACGCGACAAAATAATTTGGGCATGGCATTAATTAAGTAGGAACCTAATCGATATAAATAATTAATTTCTTCGTCCACATAATTTGCGATCATAGTAACAAAGATCATGAGATAACGAAACTTCCGCTCCCGAAACAACTACAGGTTGCCAAATGTGGTAGATTTCCGGTGAATTTATGAGCGAACGGACTGTGAGCAAGTGCAAGTGGCGCAGCGGCGGGAGGAGCTAACTTATTCACTTGTTTGTTTTGTTAACGTCGCTGACTGCTTTTACCAGTTAAACATGGTTCTTGTAGTTTATGAACTAGTTTGATTAACACAGCTGCTTGTTTAAGTTTGTTTGACTTCAATTTACTACTATTCAAAATGGATAGTTTCGTAAAAAAACAAAAAGTGCAAGATAAGTGTAATAGGGAATTTCCACCTTGGTGGACTGGGAAATATGGCATGATTAATAAAGGTAATAAAGCGGTGTGTGTTTTGTGTTCTAGAACAGTGGTATGTAGAACATCATCTGTAAAACGGCACCAAGAAACAAATCACAAATCTATTTGTCAAAAAAGCGAACTGGAGCAAAAAGAATTCATTGTGTGTGCAATTAAAGATAGAAATAAACAGTCGACGTCAATGATTAAGTATGTAAGAACGAAGACTTTCCCGGCGTATGACTGCAGTGTAGTCTTCACGGGTGTACCGCCGGATAGTGTTGTCGAAACACAATATTTTGACGGCTGGCTCCGCCGTCTTCTTCATGTGTAGAGACATCTACACTGGTTGGCTGACCCACAGATACTGTACGGTTCTGTTCTGCGCTTTCAAAATGTTTAAGACTATCAACCCACCCACCGCGTGTGAGGTTCGCTCAGTGATACGGTTTTTGTCATCAAAGAACCTGTCTGCTGCAGAAATTCATCGATAGATTTGCGAAGTGTACAGTGATACTGTTATGAGTGAGAACAAAGTGCGTAAGTGGGTATGAGAATTCAAAGATGGCCGACAATGTCTATGATGAGGATCGCTCCGGTCGCCCTTCTTCGATTACAGACGATTTGGCGGCTTCAGTTGAAGCGAGGATTCGGGAGAACAGGCGCTTCACAATAACAGATCTCTCAAATAAATTTACTGACGTGTCGGGATCAGTGTTTTACAAAATTGTTTCTGAACACCTAAAGTCTAGGAACCTATGCTCCCGTTGGGTCCCGAAACTCCTAACTGAGGACCACAAAAACCAAAGATTTGAGTGTGTGATGAAGTTCTTGACTCGTTATCACGAAGAAGGTGACTGCTTCTTGAGTCAGATCGTAACTGGAGACAAAACATGGGTTTCGCATATCACGCCCGAATCGAAGCAACAGAGCATGGAATGGAGACACACACACACACACTTGCCTGTAAAGGTGAAGGCCAAACAGACTCTGTCCCAGTGCAAAATCATGGCGTCGGTGTTTAGGGATAGGCATGGTGTTTTGTTGGTCGACTTCATGCAACGAGGAACCACTATCAATGCAGAAGCATACTGCCAAACCCTGAGAAAGCTATGCAGAGCGATTCAAAACAAAAGATGCGGCATGCTGACAAAGGGAATTGTTCTTCTCCATGACAATGCAAGACCTCACACTGCAGGTCACACCGGTGATTTGTTGGACAGTTTTGGCTCGGAAGTTTTAGACCACCCGCCCTACAGTCTTGATCTTGCGCCGAGCGATTACCATCTGTTCTCCACCTCAAACAACACCTCAGTGGCAACCGTTACAATGACGACGATGACGTGAAAACGGCAGTGAACTCTTGTTTATCGGAGCAGGCAGCAAGTTTTTATGAAGAGGGTATTTTAAAATTGGTTGAGAGGTATGATAAGTGTTTGAACAAACTTGGCAACTATGTAGAAAAATATGCACTTTCTGAAAATAATTTTACTTTTTTGAAATAACCTTTCGATGTGTACTTATGTTCAAACAGACCTTACTTATAAACACGCCTCGTAGTTTTGGAGTTTATCTCGGACAAACATCGTGACGCGAGATTTATATATATATATAAGACAAATATATTTTCTGTGAGTCAGTCTCATACACCAACCTCCCTCCATAATGTTCTCCTGTTGACAAAGGGCCAGGACCCAAAATATTCATTGTTTTTCCTGTTCTTGTGTTTTTGTGTGTGTTCACACCATGAAACCATCATATAAGGTAAGTGATGGTTCATTTCGCTTTTTTTTTTTTTTTTTTTTGTAAATCCATTCACTACTTAGCACCTATTATTCCCTGGTTAATATATGTGCTCTCAGATAGATTTAGAGATAGAACTGAAAGCTCTAAAAATTAATGAATTTACTGGTCTTGTAGGAACTAGCACAGGCAGCAACAGAATGGTCTAGGTTACTCACATCAACCATCTGCCTGCAACTACTCAACCTGTTGGCCAGCTGCTTTTTGGTGAGAAATTCTCTTCCAGTCAAATATTCCCTTTCATTCAGCTTTCGCATTCAAAGAAAATATTTGTTCACTAATCTCATGACAACTTCAAGCCTGCACCATCTATAAATTCTCCAACCAGTTTCCTCCTGGTCACCAAATTGTAAATTAGAACCCCCATTATGGTCCCAATTTAATTTCAAAGCTTCCTCCCCAAAATACTTTGCATTGTACACATTAGAAAGCCACCAAATCTGAAAATTACCAGTCCTTTACTCCAATAAAACCACCAAAAGTTCCTTCCCCTGTCAAACTTATATCTTTGAACTATATGCTGCTTAAAGCCAGGTATTACTGAAAATTTCCGTGATCACTCACTCTACACTTTACCTTATATATAACAACTCACTTGCCTCCATCCACCCAGCTCCTATATTTACCTAATTGTCAATCATCTGTTTGTCACAGCAAATGATCATAGCCAGATGGTTTATACTAAAAACCTATACCGTGCAGTTGATGCCCATATCACTTTTGCAAGTACAGCATCCTATAACATCACAGCATATTTTTATTTCCTACTTTTACATAGCCTACCACCTCGTTACCTAAAGTAGGCCCATAGTTTCCACAGTTTTTATTCAAAATAGTTTACTCCTTTTTTTTTTTTTTTAAAAAAAAATGGATCTGGGTAATTATTTTAAAGGATTTAATGGATCTAAAGAATTCTGCTAATTAATCTACTAATTACTATGCCAATTAATCTACCATGTAATATATTTCACACTAAAACAGCAAGTGTCTATGTATTTTCATACTTCTAATCAATACACTGTATAATCACGAATGATCTTCCTGCACCACTGCTGGCCTGCGCTGATATCCAGGTTGCTGTCTCTGTTGATGCTGACATGCTGACCACCTATTGCCGTCGGCCAGCTTCATGTTCCAGGTAGTGGTCTCAGTCTTATCTGGCTTGTCCTTGGAGCCACCTACTCCCACATCAGGAGTATCCTAATGCAATCAGAGCTAGCTGCTCCCTGAGCCCTGGAGAAGGTGCCTCTGGTTTCCAGATGCACTGAGATGAATTGAGTCTTTGCCATGTTTCTGGTGCAGTCACCACCTTAGTGGTGAGCAGTGCTTGTGTGCAGTGTGTTTGGATAGTTCTTTCCTCTTGAATTTCTCCCTCTCCTGCCCTTCTTTCTGTTTCTGATGCCGCTTGCTCACAGCATCTTCTACGCTCCACTAATTTCAATTAAGAAAGTCTTGTCTTCTCGTGCAGCGATGCTAAATTAGCAGCTTAATCCAACAAGTGCCAGAGCTCAGTATCATGCAGTATGTAATATATTCTTCTGTTCTGAAGTTGTATTTGAAAGTATGCTCTTGATTCTTCAGTTTGTTTGCATTCCCAAATTATGCGCTCGGGAGTACTTACTTCGCCACAGTCACATTTGTTTTTATCTGTGAGGGCTCTTTGGCCATGGTCCATACAACAGCTTACTGGAACAGATATGTAGTGTATGAGCCCTGGAGATGGTTGTAGGAGAGTCGTGTTAACTCTCTCATGTAAGGATGCACTTTGAAGGTCCTTCTGCTCATGTTGCTATTAGTCCATATTTGCTGCCATTCATCAATCAGTGCATCCCAAAGATCTTATGTGGTTTCAACAGGCCTTCCAATTATTTCTGTAGCTTGGTCATACTTTCCTCTTTTTATCCAGTATAACGCTTCTCACCTCCTTACTTCCCGGTCTGAACAGAATTCCTCGTTGTGTATGCTGAAGCAGCTCTTTTGGTTTGACCTTTCTTAGGTGCTTGGCCCAAATGCTTGCAGCATATCCAGTAATGGAGGTCAGTATTGCATCGTGATATCTCCTTAGGATGATCGGTGGCAGTTTAAACTGTTGCTTCGCCAGTGCTTATCAATTTGTGCATTACCAGTGTTGCTTGTCCACATACATCCTCCATATAAGACGCAAGTTTCAGTTGTTCCTCCAGGTTTAAACCAAGGTAACGGACTACTCCTTTTCATTGTTTTTCACTGGATCCTGATGACTGGGTTTCGTTTGAGTATTCCTTAAGGAAACATGTAAGTCGTCTTTTGTGGTGCTAAGTTTAACTTAACTTCTGCACACCACTGACTCGGGCAGTCTAATATAGCTTTCCATTTTGTTTCGAGTTCCTGCCTAGTTTCCGCATCTGTCAGAAGTGTGAGATCATCGGCAAATGCCACCAAACCCAGCAGTTCTGGCATATGTTCATTACTATTTCCAAGTCAATGTCCCAGAAAATTGGTCTGTATACTGATCCCTGCGGGAAACCTTTCATGAGTCTTTCCTCCATGTACTTGTTGGGGCACCAAAATTGGTCATAATCCTTAAATGAACATTGCTCTCTTTGATGCTGACTGGAAACATTTTTAGTAGGAACAACACTGTTTATCCTCCTGAAAATTCCATGTTTTTGCCTGGTGGCTGAAATATTCACAGCTTTAAAAAAGTTGCGCTTTTTCCTTATGCTCGCTTATAACCTTAAACAGTATCTGCCTGTGAACCACCTGTAATACTTCGTGGACCACCAGTTGTCTGCAGACCACAGGTTGAGAAACACTGGGCTAAACTATAAAGCGAGTTTTGCAAAAGCAATGAGTTATTTATTCATACCTTTGTGATAACATACATTCTAAAAATTAAGAGCAGAAGCGAATAAATACTGGTATCATAGCGATTAAAATGACTAACTTCACACATATTCAATGGGACATGTGAAGAATATTACAAAGGAATTAAAATTTCAACATGTAAAAATAAAATGGAGAACTGCAATGAAAAAATCAAGAGCATCACCATATTCTGGGAGACTCCTTAATCAGCTGAGAAAGTAAATATGTTTAATTTTCACCATAAATGGGAGCTTGCGAAGAAGTTTACTGTAAAAGTCATAAAGTATCATGTATCTGTAAAAGATTGTGATTTTCGTAACCGTCAAACTGTTCTCAATAACTTCATTAGATTTGTGCTGCATCCAAACATTTTTTCTTTCTACCAATGTTTCAATCTATGCCTATGATCCTCAGGGTTTGAGCCACCTGCTGAATATCTATGTTGGAAGAATGGAGGAGCGTTTGAATGCAGTTGAAATTTTGTGAAGTTACTGACAACATCATGTATCTATGTTCTTTGATGTTGCAGTCCTCCTTTCTGCTGTTCTATATAGTGATGAATTTATCTTTGCTCAATTTCACTTCTATGTTCATTAAGATAAGACTACTTATTCTGAATACTGTTTGCTCATCAATTACAATTGTGAATACAAGGAGGAGTGAACAATACGAATAAAAATTATTTGTTAATATGTAGTACACACCTCTATGTAACATTTGTAATGTGATTATGTAAATGAAATCCCTCTGGTAGTTCCAGATTGTTCGGCATGTCCTGCAAAAGACATTTTAATGAATATTGCCACAATTTAAATTGTAGGTATACACAGTAACTCCAGTCCTCAAATTCCCCAATGCATATAACATTATTTCAGTGTCAGTACATCATTGACCACAAACAAGAAATTAAAAATGGGTTTACCTGAACCATGCAAAATAAAATATTTCTTGGAAGTAACTGACTGCCATAAAATTGTCACTCCCCAAAAATGGCTGCCAAATAAAACAAAACTCATTATAAGTGATAGAAACACCAATATCAATAAGGTATAACAACATCAAGCTGAATGAGTAATTTATTCAAGCAGTTCACAAGTGTCTAATAGCCTGCTGCACCACCTCTTTCATTGATACATGTGGTGATATGCTCTGATATAGATCTTAGATGTGTAATTTTATCTTATAGAAGATCACTGAATGGTTGGTGCAACTGCTGCTGTGGCTCCTGTAAACCTGTTTATGGCTGAAGCCATTGTCCCAGCTGTCCAATACATGTTTGTAGATGACAAGTTTGTACTCTTGCAAGGGCCAAAGCAAGTTATCAATAGCATGAATGCAGTCCCAAGAAACTCCTTGTTTTATGTGGGACAGCTTTACACTGTTATGAAAACGGCCACTGAAGCTGCACTATAAATTGAAGCAATCTCTACAAGGCACTGCTATGTTTGATAACTAATAGGGAAGAGTAATACTTGGGAAAAATTTATTGTGATTTAATGTAGTTACTGTTTTTGTGTTTCTGCCATACGAAATAAATAAATTTAGCAGTCTAAACAAATTTCACACAAAATTACATGGATCTGCAGTTTGTATAATTGTGTGAAAATGTGCCCGTATGTGTGACCTTGCGATGCCATTGTTGCTTTCTGGCCTGGCACGGGTTTGAGCAGTTGCATTGTCCCGCTTGGCATGTAAAAATGGTTTTACCTTCAATTAGTCCTGCACATCATCAGATTTAAAGTATTTGTTTTCAAGACACGAATTTCACCTTCCTAATTCTGCTAATACTATAAAATATAAGGTCACAAATTTTTCAAATACGATAAAAACTGTGATGATGGCCGATTTTGAATATCTCAACAAAGACAAAGATTTTATTCGAGTTTTGATGAGTGGACATTCCACAAAAATCACCTATATTTGAACATTAATGTTCACTGAAAAGAAGCAATTTTAATGATGGCTTGATTAGAATACACAAATTGTTAACAGTATAACATTGCATCGGTTTGGTTAAAGAATGACTGATAAACTTTGGTCTTGACCTTGATACTGATGATACACGGTACGTAGGTAGTTTATAAGATTTTTATTTAAAGCTTTGTTAATTAGAAAATATTATCACAGAAATAAGAATTAACGATTCCTTATATATTCTAGACAATGAGCTATGACCGTGAACTATCCGAATGTACAAATACACTATCTACTAAAAACTAGTTGAGCACATGTGGCGATAGGTAATTCAGTAAGTCAGTTAAATTGTGTGGTCCTTAACCTATCCACTGCAAGTCTGAAATCCAGAAATCCAGGATGGCATGACATATTTAACTTCAATGTCAAGGAAAAATTGTGAGAAAGCTGCAACTCTCCACCTGTGAAACATCAAAATATTGAAGCTCCTACAAGAAATCTGAAGAGAGACCAGTGGGTTAAACTAAACTGCTTAAGAACAGGCCATGCCAAAAGCAACGCCATGCTCCATTAAGTGAGGACTTCGGGATTCTCTTGTCTGTGGCTGCGGAGCTCCTACCCGGACTGTGGAACACATCATTAATGAGTGCTCTCTAAGGAAGTATGATGGACTATTTCAAGATGTTACCAGTGCTACAACATCCTCCTTCGCATGGCTGCAACAACTGAACATTGATTTGCAAATGCTACCAACATTCTTTCTCTTGTATATATTTGTATGTATCACATTAGTTGCTTAGCCTTATGATAAATAAAATAAATAATTTGTTCTGGGAACAACAGCAGTTGCTGTATGCATTAACAGCTAAATTATTGAGGTACAGTTTTGGCAAGTAATTCTTCCAGAGAGAATCACAATTCATTGACCGCAAACAAGTAGATGTTAAAACCTTTACATTTAAAAAAAGGGTTAAAAAGTAATTAAAGTAAGGAACGATACTGAAATTAAACACATCAGTTACTACAGATTAAGGCAGATAGGCAGTGGAAAAAAACATTTTTTTCAATATTTTAAAATCCTATCATGTAGGGAGGCAAGACATATGGCTAGGGGACTGGACTAGTTATTTGGTATCAAGATCAAAAGATACGAGATAATCTAAATGCTTATGAAAAGTTTTATAAAACACAATAATGCAAAATAAGAGTTTCAAGGAAGGTTGTATGTGAGAGATAAAGGAGTCTCAGACTGTTAGAATACCTTTTCCATAATTCTTTAGTGCTGCCACAGTACTCACGTTAATATTCTTTTTAATTAATTGACAAAATCAGATGGGACAATCTGAGGACAATGAACAGAAAGGAAGTCAATCATGGTCTTTCTGAAGGAAAAATCCTCAACTCACACCCCAGTTTGAAGGGATTTCAGGAAACCATGGAAAACAAAAATGTTGATGTCCATATTGGGTACAACCCACATACTCTAGAATACCTGGACCTAATGTTAACGCTCACTTATTAGGTTTCACAACTTTTTCTGATTTGATTAAAGGTGATGATGCACAAAGTGATAAACATTTTAAGTTTCTGTTAATGGATGTTAAAGAATATTGGACTACAGTGGAGATGTAACTGTGGTGATATTTATTACTGTACAATTAATTTCACAAACAGAAATGGATGTTATGTCTGTTTTTAAAGGAAAACTGCACTTGGGCACATTAAATAAGTCAGAATTATAATCATGTAATCACTTCATATTACCTTAAAAAAACGTTAAATGATGAAATAGGTCTACTTGAGGTAAGGTTTCTTAATGCCTTAAGTGAAATTTTAACTTTCTTCTCGACGAAAAAGGGAGGGAGGGAAACGTGTGTAACCAGAAACCACAAGAAAAATTACCGGATTACCAGAAAAATAGAAGAATATTTTTATATTTTTAATAATCCACTATTTTTTGAATTGATCGATGAAAGTAAAGCACTGCTTTGAACATAAATGGCAGTTCTGCCTGTTAAAATCAATTTTTATCCTTGTGCTCTACTGCCTACAAAAACTATATTGAAATAAAAATAGCTAAAGACATTACCTGTCTGCCTGCTTTCATCCACAGTTTCCACCGAGGCATAGAGACTATCAGAGTCATCTGAAGAAGCAGAAATAGAACTGGCTGATGCAGTGTCCGAGGATGAAGGATCTTGCAACTGTCGTTCACACTGTGGAGTTTGCTGACCAAGCAAGCGGCGTCGTGAACTATGTAGATGGCGTGTCACGGCACGTAGTCCAGAAGCTGCGATGGAGAGATCAGGTGTTTCTGATCCTACATGAGCATCACTACTCATATTTACACTGCTTTCCTGTAGATGAAAAAGGGTACACTTTCAAGAGTCACAAACTTTTGTTTCTCTTGCTGGCCTACTGTTAATTGGATGAATTTCCAACTTTATTGTTTGGTTGGATATTTAACTCTAGTTCTGCCCTAATGCAGAAGGTTTAACTTGGATTGAATCATAATTTAATGCAATTGTATTTATCCTCCATCATAAGTATTTTAACTAAAATCAACAAACATTACAAAAGGAAGGAACCACTTCTCAACCGATCATGACGGTATTGTGCAGTTAACAAAAGTCACACTAACAACGTAGTTTTGTTTCTTTCATTCATCAACTTCTGCAAGATTCTCACACCAAACAACAGGTCATACTGTCAACCATAGGCAGGAAGTTGCACCTGGCCTGCAGAAGAAGTTTCAGAACAGGGTAGACCTCCTTAGAATAAGGATGGAAATGGTCAGCTATAATTTGAACTAACATTACCGTCTGACAGTTGTGATCCATTCCACACCAAACACTCCTTCAATCCAACTGCAACCTGGATATCAGGGGCATGCATGTATATTCTTCCACTCCTTCTCCTAATATTCCAACATTTTTTATGCTTTAACGTCAACCCACTTAACAAAGAACAAAACTTCCACACGCTACATTCAAACCTATGCAGACCAATAAGTTTTACCGAGCGGGGCGGTGTAACGGTTAGCGTTCTCGCCTCGCATTCGGGAGGACGGCGGTTCGAATCCCCGTCCGGGCATCCAGATTTGGGTTTTCCATGGTTTCCCCAAATCACTCCAGGCAAATGCCGGGATGCTTCCTTCAAAAGGCCATGGCCGAATTCCTTCCCATTCCTTGCCCCCATCCTTGCCCCCCATCCTTTCCCGTCTCTAAAGACCTCGATGTTAAAAAGAGACGTAAAGCAGTTACAAAAAAACCCAATAAGTTGCATATATAAAAAATCAGTAGTTGTAATAGTTCTTCGATTTCTTAAAATCCATCAACCATATGGCAGCGTCCTACCCAGAAATGAGATGCCTAATCCCCAAAATCCTACTTGCCTTTCCAGAACTTCCTTCATTTCAGTTAACTCCACATCCAAAAATAATCTCTTCAGCAATGAGTTTTTGACCATACAATAAAACTAGGTGTCATGTCCATGTCTTATTTCACAAAACTTGTAAGTATTAGTCTAAACCATTTTCAGCCAGCTTCCCTCCCACATTAAAGACACACAATACATCCTACTCAATCTTTCCAATGTGCCCACACCTCTTCTTCCGTGACTCCATCTTAGTGTCACTTGATGTGACTTTCTTATACACCAACACTCCCCAGTGCCATGGAACACTTTCTAGATCTACATCCACCTAACGGACTCCTCAGCACCTCCTTCCTCACCACCCTGGCCCACCTGAAACTTAACAACAACTTTCTCTACTTTGAGGAAAAATTTACCATCAGATTTGCAGCACTGCCATGGGCACCTGTACAGCCTCCTCTTACACAAATCTCTTCGTAGGCCACATGGAACAGATCCACCAGAAACACCTCCGGTGGCTCAGATTCATAGACATTTTCAAGATCTGGATTCATGGGGAAAATGACCTCAGTTTCCTTAACAGTCTGATCAGCCGCCGTCACACAGTTACCTCTACATTGAAGAAGGGACGCAAGCCAGAAATTTTCAGTGATCTTTTGTGTAAGTGTCTGTCGGTATTTTGATGCTGCAGCAGCCTTCAATTTTGGTAAGTGCCGGTTACACATATATATGGATAGGAGAACCATGTCATATGTATACAATAGATTGTTTGGTAACAAAAGTGCTATAAAGCATTTCCATAGGAAAATAATCACTGCTTAACAGAGCTGAAGTTTGCTGTGGTGTCGAAACATGTAAAAACATGTACACATATAGTGTTGAAACTTTAAGGCTCATATCCATTCTTCAAGAATAGAGTGAGGTAGCTGCCTGCTGGAGGCTAGAAGCTAACTGGAGGTGCCGAAGTTGGCTGACAGATTGTGGAGGGGGAAAATCAACAAGGAGGAAAATATGGATGGCTGTTAAAAAGTGTAAACCCGAAAATTGTGAACCAAACTGTGGGAACAAGTTACAGACATGTGGAGGAGGTCAGTAAAACTTTTCTTTTATATGAATATAAAATAATCATATATATTATTTCTATAAGATATTTTTTTGTCACAAGCCTGTATCTTCCTTCATACTTAACCGACATCAATGAATGAGGTGTCATTTTAAAACTAATGGTCTCCACTTTGATCAAATCATATTTTAAGAAAGAAAGTTTTCGGAATTCGACCCTTAAAGGGCAAAAATGTCAATATGTCTAAAATTCTGTTTATTGTATTACCGGTCATTTATCTCCCTGGATACCTATTTAAAATCGTTTAATGAAATATAATTTTACAGATTAAGACCTCCGCTTTAGTGTCATCATATACTAATATAAGAATTTTTCGGAATTCGACCCTTAAAGGACAAAGGTATCAATATTTTTGCAATACATTTTTGTGTCACGATCCATTTATCTCACTTCATATCTAACCGATATAGATAAATGAGGAATCACATTAAAGACTAAGGTCTCCACCGTGGTACCATTATATTTTAAGAAAGGAAT
Source organism: Vandiemenella viatica (assembly GCA_031002005.1). NCBI lineage: Eukaryota > Metazoa > Arthropoda > Insecta > Orthoptera > Morabidae > Vandiemenella > Vandiemenella viatica. The sequence continues at coordinate 111,295,271 of JARYHS010008074.1, forward strand.
TTTTCGTAATTCGACCCTTAAAGTGCAAAAATGTCAATTTTTCTAAAATGCGTTTTTTGTGCCTCGAGGCATTTATCTTCCTGGATATCTATCCAAAATCGATAAATGAAGTAAGATTATAAGGAGTAATGTCTCAGCTTAGGTGACATCATATTTTAAGATAGAAGTTTTTTGGAATTCAACCCTTAATGGGAAAAAGTATAAATTGTTCTACAACACATTTTTGTGTCACGAGCTATTTATCTCCCTTCATATCTAACCGATATAGATAAATGAGGAATCGTTTTAAAGACTAAGGTCTCCGCCGTGCTAACATTATATTTTAAGGAATTTTTCATAATTTGACCCTTAAAGGGCAAAAATGTCAATTTTTCTAAAATGCGTTTTCTGTGTCTCAAACCATTTATCTCCCTGGATATCTAACCAAAATCGATAAATGAAGTTAGATTATGAGGAGTAATGTCTCAGCTTTGTGACATCATATTTTTAGAAAGAATGTTTTTGGAATTCAACCATTAAAGGTAAAAAGTATAAATTTTTCTACAATGCATTATTGTGTCACGAGCCATTTATCTACATTGATATCTAATCGATATAGATAAATGAGGTATAATTTTAAAGTCTAAGGTCTCCGTCGTGGTAAAATTATATTTTAAGAAAGGAATTTTTCGTAATTTGACCCGGAAAGGGCAAAAATGTCAATTTTTCTAAAATGCGTTTTCTGTGTCTCAAGCCATTTATCTCCCTGGAGATCTAACCAAAATCGATAAATCAAGTAAAATTTTGAGGAGTAATGACTCAGCTTAGGTGACGACATTTTAGAGCAGAAGTCATTTTGGAATTCAACCCTTAAAGGGAAAAAGTATAAATGGTTCGACAACTTATTTTTGTGTTACGAGCCATTTATGTCAATTAATATCTAACCGAAATAGATAAATGTGGTATCGTTCTAAAAATTAAGGTTTCCGCTGTGGTAACATCACATTTTAAGAATTTTTTTTTTTAATTGAACTCTTAAAGGGCATAAATATCAGTATTTCTAGAATGTCTTTGTGTCTCAAGTCATTTATCTCCATGATAATTAAACAAAATTGATAAACAAGGTATCATTTCAAAAACTGAGGTCTTCGTTAGGTCTTAGGTTCCGTTAAACCACATTTCAAGAAAGAAATTTTTCAAAATTCTAACCTTTGAGGGCAAAAGTATTAATATTTCTACAACGCATTTTTCTGTCACGAGCTATTTATTTCCCTTGATACCCAATTATCAAATTAATAAATGAGGTATTGTTTTAAATATTAAATTATCCGCTTTCGATCACATCATATTTTAAGAAAAAAACTTTCTCCAAATTCAAACCTTATGGGTTCAAAAATATCATTTCTAGATTTTTTTTTTTTTACTTCGCTTGATAACTAACCGAAATTGATAAATGATATATCATTTTAAAGACCAAGGTGACTGCTTTGGTTACACTATATTTTACAAAAGAAATTTTTTGGTATTCTACCCTTAAAGGGCAAAAGTATCAATAATATTTCTACAGCGTTTTTCCCCCCCTTTGATACCTAGCCGTAATTGATAAATATCATAACGTTTTAAAGATTAAGGTCTCCTGTTAGGTAAAATCATAAATTAAGAAAGAATTTTTCGGGATTTGGTGCTTAAAGTGGTAGTGCGTATGAGAAAGTTCAGAGCCAAGTCCCTAGACTGCAGCAGCAGGTATCACAGAAATGTCAATAAATTTTTTTTTATACAATAAGTAGCTTTTCGGATATTTTTTTCTGTTATGGAAACACGTTCGTTTTGCTATACAATTCCAATGTAAACATTTTATTCCCACACAAACAAATATCACAGAGATGTTGATATGTTATGTACATTTTGTTCAGGTTTGTTGTATTCTGTTAAGGTCAGTGACAGTTTGCCGTAAATACAGAGCGTTTTAAATTTTCCTAACTGTTTCATAATATGTTGTAAGTATTTTGATGCGTACCTATTACAATAAAAAAAAATATTTACTACAAAAGTATGGTTCTACTTTTCATTATATTACAAGCATTCAACTTCGCTATTCATCGCATTTTATTAGCAAAATTTTCGCATGGGTCGTCTAGTATATATATAAAAAGAACAAAAATATTACACACTACTCAAAGATTAGCTCTAGTAAGCAGTGGTTCTAAAGGAAAAGAAAGGGTGGAAAAGAGGAAAGACTACTGGTCTTATCTTAAATCAATATCTAGCAGCTGTCTTGTGATCAATTTATACTGATAAGCCAGTTCCCACCTACTGAGTTCACAGATGCTGCTTTTGGATGACAAGATTCTGATGGAATGGATAGTGAAATAAGAACTAAAATTGTTGGTATTGTGTGGTATCATAAGATATTGGGTGGTCAGGGTTCTGGATAAATATCTTTTGTCTGTGTCTGTTCATTCTGATGGCCAGTGAATTCGTAACATAATTATTTATGAAGCTGGTCAATGGTTGCGGGTGAATTGATATATAAGGCAGGAGGATATATATGTGGCAAGTCCTATGATAGGAAAGCTTTCCCCAGTTACTGGGTTGCTGAAGGTGGTTGCGCAATTTGCAGTGAGATTTGTTACAAGGAAAAGAGCTTTGGGGCAATCTTGTTAGATGGGGAGGCCCATGTTTATAGACTAGAAGTCAGCAGTGGGATGATTTTTGGGAGGAGGGTCCTCATTTCAGGACAGTCTTGAAGGAAATCTTACAGCAAGTTGTGACATGGCATGCAAAACTTGTTTATGAACTGAATTTTCAGGATAATTACAGGAAAGGAGGGCTTTGGGAGTTATCGGAGTATAGTGTGAGGGCCTGCTGGATAGAACATGTGTGTCTTCCACGAATGCCGAGAGAGCATTTGATGTGATAATGTCATAATGAAGGCACTGTTATAGATTGGTTGGTTAGTTTGGTATGAACAGATGACCTGAGATGGCCACTTGAGAGGGATAAATTCACATCTAGGTAAGCGGCACACGTGTGGGAATAGCTCCATGAGAATTTCAGGGTGTTAATGGTATTGAGGCTGTTAAGGAAACTGAGAAGATTGTTTTACAAGACCATTAAAATGTTGACTTTAAATCTGGGCCACAAGTGAAGCACTGGAGAATGTGGCTGTATAAGGAGCTCACATCAATTGGTAGTAAGGAGTTCGGAAGAGGGGGAGAGGTGTGGACACAATAGACAGATGAAAGAGAAAGTAGTGTGTGTCTTTGATGTGGGAAGGAAGCTGGCTGACAATGAGCTGTAAGAGTTAGTCCATCAGGGAAGAGATATATTCAGTCACTGTGGGGCATCCTGATTGCCAGTTTTATGGACCTTAGGAAGTAGATATAGAGAGGGATGCACAGCTTTCCAAGAGTTAGGAGTGAGACAGACTGAGGAGTGAGTATATAAGCATTTGTCCTTTTGTTAACCAAGGGTGTGGGGTCATAGCTAAGGGTGCGATAGGTTATTAGTGTCAGACAACTGATAAAGTTCCTCAGTCACATAGTCACAACAATCCATGGCCACTGTCATTGAGTCCTAACCTGCCAGGAGCCGGGTTTCTGATGTATCCAGATTGGTGCCACTAGGTAGGGATTTCAAGAAACTGGGGGAAGCCAAACTGGTGGAAACAAGATCTTCAAACATTTGAAGTGAGTGGTTTTGTGGAAGGGGTGGTGGGTCAAAAGTGGATGGTGGTTAGAATCTCTGGAGATTGGGCTATAGGTCATCCAGACTATCAGGTTTATTGCCCTGGGAGGCAAAGTGGTACCTCCAGCAGAATGTGCAGCAGAACACTTGGGAGACACGTATTAGGATAGTCTGATCAAATTTAGCTTAGGTGAGGTACTGAGAGTGAGAAAGAGGATAGATTAATTACAAATACGAGGTTTGTTTAAAAAGTAAGGCGACTTTTTATTTTTATCAAAAAACATTTATTTATTCACCAATATTTATGTTGTCCCCTTCAAAGTAATCTCCCTCAGATATAACACACTTGTGCCAACGCTTTTTCCTATCCTCAAAGCACTTTTAATAAGCACTTTTTGGTATAGCCTTGAACTGTTTCGGCGATGCAGTCTTTATCTCCTCAATCATTGCAAATTTTTGTCCTTTCATTGGTCTCTTCAGTTCTGGGATCAGGAAAAAGTCGCAGGGGACAAAATCTGGTGAATATAGTGGTGGCGTTTTTAGCCAAAAAAATCACTCACAAGCAACGATGAGTGAACAGGTGGATTGTCATCATGCAAACGCCATGAATTCTTTTCCTACAAATCTGGACGATTTTTTCATATTTCTTCTCACAAACAGCGCAGAACTTCATGGTAATACTCCTTATTGACCATTTGACCTTGTGGTAAAAACTCCTGATGCACTATGCTGCAATAATCGAAGAAAACGGTCGCAGACGCACTTCTCATGCCCAAAATCAGAAAAAGTGCATGGTAACTTCTTTTCACCATATGCCTGTCAACATTTCAAGTGTTTTTACACAAAATTTGATGCAAACTCTTTGATCCATTTTTTCAACAGCAGAAAATTGCTGAGTACACAAAACACTTCTAACAATTAGGGCTCTCACAAACAATACAAAGAATGCTATATAGTTGAAACTGTGAAGATATATGCGGGAAGAGTGTACCAAAGTTAGAAAAAAAAGAAAACTAACTGTACGTATCCGGTGAAATTAAAAAAGTCACTTTTCTTTTTGAAAAAACCTCGTAGTTTGAGTCTGGCACCATGATTCGAGTTTGATGGGTAAGGTGTGGGTTTTAAGGAGGTAGGAACGGTATGTTGAGGAGCTGGACAACAGGATGGTTGTGAGGAGATGAGTGGAGGTTGCATATTGGATTTGTGATCCAATAAGTTACAGGTAAGAGACTGTCCTGCTCTGAGATGTGACTTGCACAGTTTGGAAAATTTCTGTAGATGGTATTGAGCATGCTCGCTCATGGACTCTTCAGACTGCTGCAAGATCTGCTGAAGGTGTGGAATGACATGCAGGGTTGAAAGCAACAGTATTTTGTGAAAAGATAATAGGTGTCTGGTATTGCTTACTTGCCAGAGCAATGTATTGTTTGAGAACAAAGACTGCTAATGTTAAAGACTTTGTGTGCCAGAAAGTGCCTAAGAAAGTGTGAACACTGGGAGGGTGGCTGGCACCCAACAATGAGTAAGTTTATTGTGAGGCTGTTAAGGTGGGAATACTGAGGTTCAAACACGATTTTAGGAAGAGTATGTGTGATTGTAATTTGAATAGTTGGAAGGCATTATATCAGAATGCGAGAGGTATTTGGCATCTGGAGACATACTGTGGGAGGGGGGAGGGGAGAGGAACCTTTAAAAAGATGAATAAACCAAAAGGTGGAGTGTGGACCTGTAGGTTTCAGGGCAGCAAAAGGTGACTGACTAGTGGAAAAGCGAAAACTAAGATGATGGCTACTAATGAATGCTAATCTCTGAGAAAACTAAATTTCACTAATGAAAATGAAAGAAGTAGATAGTAGGGATTGTTAGAAAAAGCTAAAAAAGTGTTTGGGAAACAGGATAAAGTTTTTGGTAAAAGGCACCTAAAAATTTCTAGCAATACATCTAAATTATCTTTTTTTTTTTTTTTAAAAAAAACAACAACAAACACAACATTAAAAACTTTGTTTATAAAACTGTGAGGAAAAATATTTTATTGTTCAGCAAACATAATGTAACAGAAATTATAAATGGATTGAGAACAAATGAAACTGTGGTCAGAATAAAAACATAGCTCAAAACAAGGAAAAAGGAAAATACAGATAAAAGAACACAGATAATTTAAGAGGGACGACACAAAGGAAAGCCGTTATGGCCGTAGGTATGGTAAGGAAACAAAGGTGTGATAAAGCAGATACATTAAAATTAGGATAGGAAAAGAACCACAGCATACCAAAGCTAAAGACTGCTGCAGCGTTGAAATTTGGAAAAATATGTACACATAGACTGCACTAAATTTTCAGGTACATATCCCCTCTTCAACTATAGAGTGAGGTAGATGCCCAATGGAGGCTGGCAGCTAACTAAACGTGCAAAACGTTGGCCAGCAGTTCGTGGTGGGGGAGAATCAACATGGCGGGAACTATGGATGTGAGTTGAAAGGTGTAACCAAAAAATTGTGAACCATGTTCCAGGATCAAAGTAGGAATATGCGGAAGAAGTCAGAAGAAAATATTGAGCAATAAAATTTCTTTTATATCTGTATATACATTTTTTTTTGTTTTAAAAAAGAACACGCTACTCAAAGATTAGCTCTAGTGAGCACTGGTCTTTGCTTGTGTGTGTGTGTGTGTGTGTGTGTGTGTGTGTGTGTAACAGTTAGCTACCAGCCTCCATCAGGCACATACGTCACTCTATTCTTGAAGAATTAAGCTAAGGAAAAAGGAAATTGCTTTAGGCAATATAAATTGCAAGGAAATGGAAAATGACTCATCACTCACCAAAGTTGAAGACAGCGACGAGAAAAGAACATGCATCACGAACACACAAATATATACAATACTTCAGTTAATAAACCTTATTCATGATGGAGAAAATGAGTCATGAGGCTTGGGAGGTGTGCACATGCTGAAGGTTGCTACATGACTCACGGCGTGTGCGCACCTCCCGAGCCTCATGACTAATTTTCTCCATCATGAATAAGGTTTAATAACTGAAATATTGTGCGTATTTGTGTGTTCGTGATATATGTTCTTTTCTCGTCACTGCCTTCAACTTTGGTGAGTGATGAGTCATTTTCCCTTTCCTTGCAATTTCTATTCTTGAAGAAGGGATATGAGCCCAAAAATTTCAATGCACTATATGTATGTGTGTTTCCCATGTTTCTACACTGCAGTAATCTCCAACTTTAGTAAGTGGAAGTTATATTTCTATCCAAATGTTTAATGCATCTACTTTATAGTGTCTCCTTTCCCCGAACAAACCATTTGCCAATACCAGCTTTCCTTTGTGTCACCCCTCTGTAACTATCTTCATGTTCTTTTACCTGTATTTTCCTTTCTTCTTGTTTCATGTTGTGTGTTTGTTCCGACTGCAGCTTACCCTGTTCTCATGATTTCCATTACATAACCTGTTTGCTGAACAATTCATGGTTCTCTCTCTCGCACTTTTGTAATATTAGTTAAAGGTGAAAAACTTGGTTACCACATTTTAAAACTCAAAATTTATTTATTTATAACATTTGCATTTCTCATGAATTATCAAAAATATCTACTTTTGACTGGCATACTTTGGTGTGCGCTAAACCACGGGGCTTTCACAAGGATCTGTCCTATTGCTAATTCTTTTCAACTTGTACACAGCTGATATTGCAAATACTACATGCCACAAGTTCATGTACGCTGATGACCTTGCTATTACTGTACAACTAAGAAGCATGGAAGAGTGTGAGGAGGTATTGACAGAGGACTTAGGTATCCTCCAACAATACTTCACTAAATGACACCTCAAATCAAATCTTATGAAGACAGAGGTGTGTTGCTTCCATTTATGATGCTGCATCCCAGTATGGCTGTGCATTGCACATAATGAGAAGGTTGACATCCATCTTAATATTGCTACGAGGATTGTGGGTGGTGAGAGATCCATCCCTCTGCCTTACCTTCCAGTTGTTCCCAACATTTGTACCCTGAATATCAGATGCAAAGCAGCTTTAGGCAGAAAGTAAAGGACTGTCCCAAGATCCGTTTATGGGATGACCTTGTAAGCTACCTTACTCTCTATTTTCAATATTCAGTTAAAATCCGACGAAGTTTGAGGTTAACATTTGATACATGATACCATAGTTTGAAATCGAGATAATAACACTTTAGGTTCAGAAAAGTAAATAAACAACACATAACAACCTTAAATAAGAAGTTTCTAATAAAATATAAACCATAAACTTACCTAAATGAGCGTAATCCATAATAAATCCGAAGTAAAGTAAACAAGATTTGGTTAAACAACCACAGCACTAATATTCCACATAATGGACCACTCAAAAGCACTCTCATAAGTATAATTTCACCGTTCGATATTAAATTCACTAATAACTCGCAGTTTCCGACAGATTTAAAGCAGTAAATATGATTTTTAAAGCATCACCACATGGGTTAATTTCAATAATAAATTCTAGCACATCTAAGTAGTTTGAGTTTGAAAAGTAGATTTAAACAAGCTAAATAACTGGCCAGTCAATATTCTTTAAATTTCCAATAGCCATCAACTAATAAACAGAAGATATAAATAATGAAAATCCGTTTTCCTGTAACGTCGTAGCAACCAACTTGCAATTTGAATTTCTTTCTGGCTAGCATATTTCGTGAACCAAAAACTTTTCTAAAGTACTTAAATAAAATAAAGGTACGTTTTAAAAATAGTTTCAGGCAACAACAGACTTTAAATAAAAAGTGAAGAAAATCTGGCAACACCAAGCAATCACCAAATTTTAGAAATTCAATAACTTTTGACATCCTTCACCGATTTAAAAGATTTTTTACACCACTGAACTTAGCAGAAGCTGGGGAACACTTTAAACATAGTATAAACTTGATATTTTAAACTTTAGCAGATTCTATTCCGGATGTGACGTTCGGCAATACTATAAACATGTGAGCTTTCTGACTAACCAACTTTCAAAAATCATTTACACCGGTCTGGAAGCTCTAAAACCAAAACCAACCACACCACCACACTTGTCTCGTTATGCTCTACATCTTGTGATTTTCAGGAAGCTCTCAGTTAACAAAAATTTTTCTAGATAGACTGTTGTTTAGGTCAGTAGGCCATTTTTGATAAAAGTAGGCCGGCCGCTCGCTTTCCGGCAGTTTGTTGAAGCACTTGGTCGCAGTAACATATAGCTCTTTGTTTAGCGGATTTGAGTGAGACCGGCTCGCGGTGGCTGATGGGAAACCGGAACTTGGGCAACATGGCTGACAGGAATTGCCAACCTTAGAATCTTGAACTTTTCCGACATGTGTTCATCGATGTGAACTTTAACTTTCACTTTCATTCGGGGTGTAGCGGTCTGTTCTGTTTCATGACTTGTGATCTTCGGCAAATGATTTTCTCCGATTGGCATTGCTAACTGTGACTTTATGTAAATTCTGTGAAAATTTTAAGAATATATACTTCAGTGATTCGGACTTCGACTTTCATTTCTATTTTAGTTTCTTACAGGAGGTTAATTCTGGCAACCGACTTCATCATACAGTTAGCATTCTCCAAGGTTTTTCACAGTTATAGAGCTTTTCCCGAACTTTTGGTAACATTTTTAGAAGACTTCAAGTTTAGGTGTATAAGCCGATACCCGATCCTGGTATGCACGTTTGACCCTTACAACCTGCAGAACCTTCCTTTAGCACACCTTAAATCAATAAAACCATCTGCCATTCTGGACGCCCAGCTGACCTATCGCTTTAACCCTGCTGTGGGATGGAGGTGACACTGGCAGCTGATCCTATGCAGAATGTCTGTGTGCTGACTTGTCAAGGAAGTATTGGAGTCAATTAAACCGCTTCAGGGCAGACCATGGTCTGTGCCATGCAATGTTGCCCCACTGGAGCTTAAGGCTTGACCCCTATTGTGATTGGTTTTCAGCAGACAGCAGAGGACATCATGGAAAATTGTCCCACCAGATGTTTACTGGGTATTATGCTCTCCACGCTGCTATTGGGGGCATGACCGAATGGTTAGACTCTCTCGACATCATTCCGGATGATGATTGCATTTGTGAATGTATTAATTTTATGTGCATAAGAGAAACAAATAATGTAGTTAGTCCACGTATCACAACCTTAGAGTTGGTATTACAGTGGAAAGTGGCTTTGTCCCTTCTAAAACATCCACATTACAATCAGAGAGGTAGCGAGGCACCACCGGGATATGTAGTTTCCGGCTCACCATGATTGGTTTTGATATTCGCTCCGCCAGCCAATCAACGACAAGTGCAATACAGGAGCCGTGGAACGGCGAGAGTGGAGGGGAGAAGCCAGGCCTTATAAAAGGTGCGCGGGGGCCAAACATCGCCAGTGCAACTCTGGTGCTCCCTGCATAACATCAGACCTGATGGCGGCAGAGCCAGCCGCCGAAAGCTGGTTGTTGTTTTTCTTCAACACCATACGGCAGAGACCCCGTGAAGACTGCATACCATAAACTCAGTTGTTAAAAATGGTTCAAATAAATCAAGCTAACCACTATGAGTACTAGTATACTGATTCAGTTTCTTTCTTTCAAAAATCATTAAAGATTAGTAATACTTACGGCTCCTTGTGAAGATGCTGGAGTAAATGTTCCACCCCGAGTGACAGAGGAGGGTTGCCGCAGGAGGGGTGTTGTATCATCTGTATCAGTATCACTCTCTGTCTCTGATATCTGTTCATCATGAGCAAATACACGACGTTTGCAAACAGGACACACTCTGCGGTTTCTGGTCAACCATGGATCAATGCATTTGCTGTGATAAGCTGAAACAATTTTTTTAAAAAATTGTGTAAAACATTTTTTACTACCTGGTAATCCTGTTCAGAATTTCTTTCATAAAGTTTCTTAATATTCTGTCCAGAAGCTCACGCACGTGTTCTTTGGTAATTATAGAAATTCTTTACTAATTTTATTCTATTACCAAATAACAACTTGGAGAGGCTCGAATGACATTATTTCAGTTGCAAATAAGTAGATCCAGCTGTCCTAGTTCCGACTGTGAAACAATGAATGTTTCAATGGACATCAGACAGAAGCTATAATTTCTGAAAGGCAACACTGGTGAAGTTTGTGGTTAGTTTGAAATGCAGCCAAAAATTATTTTTAATTTCCTTTATTTTCAATGATGCCATATAACCAATGTCATTGTGTAAGCTGCACATAAGTAGTCCCAAAGGGCCAAGATTCGACTGCGACACAATGAATGTATTAATGTGCATGTATCAGAAGCTATGATTTTTGAACGGGAACATTAACGAAGTTTGTGGTTAGGTTGAAATGCAGCCTGACCCGAATGACACCTGACACATTTTGTTTAAGCATAAAGCTTGATGGATCTCGTTTCATAATTTACATGGTGTAGCCTAAAGCTTTAGGATTCCTAATTACTTTTTAATTTCTTTGGTTGCACGTTACTGTCATCATATAATCAACAGCACGTGAAAAGTTCCAACTTTACGGTGATAACATTACATTACATTACAGAATTAGGGATACGAGTGCTAGTTAATAAAAAGAACAGATTATTTATTCTACTGGCCATGGTTTGAACAGCAGACAAAATTTGTACACATTCCTTGGTGTAAGGTAGCCTTTAGTTATCTAGAAGTATCCCAAATAGCTACCCTCAACAGTAAAATATTCTATAGATCAATTGTGAAGTCGCTTATGCTGGACTTAGAAATTTCGAGAAGAGTAATTGTCAACTTGAAGGGATTTTCCTGTATTCATTTCCACAGTGAAAACTCATCATTAGAATCATTTTAAAGTGTATTCATTATATCGGTAAAAATTTATTTTAAGAGATAATTCAGTTTGTTCACGTTTTGAAACACGCGATCAGAAAAGTAAAAACTAAGATTTGAAATATATTTAAATCGAATAAAGCTACAGCTGATCTTTTATCACCAGCTATAGTCAGCATTTTCCCGAGTATTTTGGTAGTAAAATTAACCAATTTGACAAAGTTTAATTAGCAGTTTTAATTAAGAGAAAAAATGAACTTTTTAACTAAAAGGAATATTAATTTGAAATTTATATCAGTAGATAGCCCAAATTGAGACAATTACGAACATATAATGGTTTTGGTAAAAAGCGTAAGTATTTGTCTGGCAAGTAAGTTTTAAAAGATAGATTGTTGTTAATTGTCGTTGGAAGTTCGAGAAAGTGCACCAAGTTGGTCACGTGATCACTTCAATTTTAAGATTATAGAAACCCTTTTGAATGTTAAATTAAATTAAAACAGATAGAACATGATAACAGAAAGTCCCTGTGAAAATTTCAAGTTAAACTATTTAGTACTTTTGGAGATATTAATTAAAGGAAAAGTTGCTGACATCATAGGCTCTGAGAAGTCTATAAAAGATCTTGCAACAAGCTCAGATTGTCTCACTCTGCGCTAGATTTTCAAAGAAATAACTTTGTAATATGTAGTCTCATTCTTTCGCCGGAAAGTGACCGCATAACTTCATGCTAGTCAGCGGGGCAAACTGCTCCGAGCAGTAGCGGTTTCGGCAAATTCCAACATGCCGCAGTACTCACTAATGTTCAGATTATTTATTCTATTGGCCATGGTTTGAACAGCAGACAAAATTTATACACATTCCTTGGACGATGTTATCACAGAATATTTGCACATAAGAAATACATTGATATTTATTGTAGGCATCTTTCTTCGAGAAAAAAACTGAATTGCATGTCCAAATGACATGTAGAGGAGAAGTATCACACACACACACCAACGTTTTTAATTAACATTGTGCAACATTCAGCGAGGATTGCAAATCAAGTTGTAACAGAGACAAATTGTGTAACTTTCAAAGATGTTAATAATCTCAGTGATTGTGCTTACAGTAAATTTTATATTACTCATGCTTATGACCTTTAATTCACATATTCAGTTAGTTTTAATGTTTTAAATTTTGGAGAACTGATTTGACAAATAGCTGAAGTCAAGAAACAAAACACAACAATTATTAAAAAAAGAAGTGTAATTTTTTCCTGAAAGGAGTGAATATCTAGACCACAGTGCGATCCAAGACCCATAATTTTTCCATAGAAATGATTTCATTTACTGCTCCATCCTTCAGTGGATATAAATAAATCATTAGCTCTTTCCACAGATTTTGATCTGCATCATTAGCGCTAAAAATTTGAAAACACCATTGAAATTGATGCTGCAGTTTTAGCCTCATACCGTTTCATACCTCGAAGATGCACACAGCTTGCTTACAGATTTATAATACTATAGATTACAATACTACAGGCATATTTTATGGGAGAAATGCAACAGAAAGCTGTGTCAATTGGCCGGGGGGGGGGGGGGGGGTCGGAGATGGGGTTGGGAGGAGAATAAGAAATATTCTGTTTGTTCCTTTTATATAATATCCCAAAATTGGGGTTTTTAAGTTAGATGGCTGCCAGTAACAGAGCTACAAATTTTCCGAAATTGAGCAAAAAAAATTGCTCCCCCTTTTCCAGATCTACCATTGATGGCTGCAAGTATGTATTAACCCTTTAACTGCTACGGTTCACCCGGCCGAGCTCTCACTGAGTGCTCCTTTGTTTACGCCTAAGCTGTTTACCTGCGCTGGATTGCCGCGTTCGACCGGACCGCTGTGTACTGAATACGTCTGGAGCGTTGTGTGTGACGATCTTATGCTGTCGCTCTGCGATTTGAAACGCCAAATACAAAATAAATGCTGTTAATATAACATCTAAAGTTTTTCAGTTTAAAGCTCCTCTAAAAGCTGAATGACTGCGTAAGCAAACGTGCGGTACTTCATATACTAAATAGATATTACAGCAATTGAAATATTTTTTGTTTGTGAGCGTAGTAATTTATCTGGAGAGAATACCTTTCACAAAATCTGCACATATTTTCCCACCTTTTTGACCCGGCTATGGACCACCACTGGCAAGTTAAAAATATGTTTTTATATTTTGTTTAGTTTTAGAGGCGTATAAATGTAATATAATTATTACTCTGCAGTTACCCATGGTTAATTATTCTTTTTGTGTGATAAGCCTTGAAAAATGGTATAACACAAAGTGATACATTACATGTTCTGCATTGGTTTCTCGACACACTTTCTGTTTCGAACATACAGCGCATATACGCATTGGCGTGCTCTTTTTTGAATTTTCAATATGAATGACATTTGGAAAATGTCTCCCAGTAAATCCTTGACGATATTTTTTATCAGAGCGTCTTCCATTGCTAGGTTCGTTCTTGGTATATGCTTCAACAAGGGGCGTCCATAAATTACGTGAGGTGAAATAGGGGGGGGGGGGGTTTCTGGCGAAATCTTACCAAGGGTGAGAGGGAGGTCTTGTTGAACTGTAGAGCTAAAAAAAAGGTCTTCAAATGACGCGAAAGTAGATTTTAGGGGGGTATTTCCTCGAAAAGTGCAGCTTTGGAAGGTTGAGACCTGAAGAAAAAAAGGTCTCAAAAAGTTGTGAGGGCAATTTCTAGGAGCAGGAGGGGGGTGGTCTCACGCGAACCAGGTCTCACAAGAGGGGGGAGGTCCAGAAATATGGAAAAACACCTCACGTATTGTATGGATGCCCCTTACCATAGACAGATGAAACTCTGCAACTGGCATTTTTCGTCCGGTTACTACTCGGCGAAGAGCGTGAGCATTTAAAATGCTGTATTCAAGAATGAGGAAAAAGAACTTTTTATACCACTTCATAGCGAAAATATAGTGTGAACTGATTCTCGCGTATCTGTAGGTCTCATCATAAATAGATATCATATGAACTTCTGTTAGAAACATCAGGAAAAATGACAAACTGCTGGAATGTTAACCTAATCCACACTTGTATCCCGCAGCTTAATCGTCAAGTGCATGCGGTCAAACGTGCCATTAAAGCATTCTCTTATTCCACACATTTCGCTATCACTATCTGTAGCTTCAAATTCTGAAGAATTTTCACATGTGGAGACAAATGGTCATTTTACACTAGCTGATGTACACGGCGTAGTACTATTACTTCGAGATCCTGTCGAAGGGTCATCACTGTGATCCATATCAATGACATCATATTCATTGTCACTTCCAGTAAGAATCTCCATGATTTCTTCCATTGTACAAACACGACGGCATGCCATTTTCTCAGCGAAAACTAAAAGGAAAAAAGAAACAAAAATTGGATCGCAGCTGCCAATGCTCAAGGGTCGAATAAGGAAAACAACTAACCACCCTGGGTGGAAATATGGCTACATGACGAGGCCTCTAAGAGGTTAGCGTGTTAACGCGCGCAGTGCACATAGGGACCCGAGCGGCTGGATGTGTATACACGTCCAGAGCACAGACACGGCGGCAAGGCGGCGCGTGTATACACATCTGGAGCACAGACAGGGCGGCGAGGGTGTGAGTGTATACATGTCTAGAGCAGTCAAAGGGTTAATGTTCCACAATACAGAATATACGTATTTATACCACAAAAAGAGTAAATCAAGAACTTCTTCAGATATTACATATTTGTTATAAAATAGTGTACATTAAAATATTCAGAACAGAAACATGGTTTTTGTAATTTTAAACTGGACCAATAGAAGCTGGATTAGTTGCACTGTAAAACTTATAAAACAGCGATCAGTACTAACATTTTTTAAAATAAGAAAACAAATGATCATTTCTTTTAACTGCCAATAGTTTAACCCAGCAAAATGCAAATCCCATTAAAAGTTTAAGCCAGATAATAAATATTATACACCCACCATGAGAACACGGCAGCACACGTAACTTGTCTCCCTCTAGATAGTCCTCGAGGCAAATGGCACAGGTCTCATAGGGGTCGCCCTTCTGGAACTTAGCTGTTGGTATCTTTCGCAGAGATGATGCAGGCAGTCGGTGGCGGCGCTGCCTTCGTCTGTTCTTGATGCACCTGACAACCTGCATTCACAATGGTAGTCTTTTCATGAAAGTGAATTAAGAAGGTACAGTAAAGAAATCTTCAAAGTAGCCAAAATAAAAATGAATACTGTTCAGCTACAGCACTCAATTCCCAGCAACAATTATGAAAATCATTCCAGCCTTCTGTCCCTCTTGGCCTATGTCTCTTGTTATGCTTACATCTTTGTTCCATTTAAGTAGTACTGCTTATTAAAAGCAGTAATGAGAAAATTTATATTGAATTGTTTTCTCCTAGCCATTAGATTTAAAAAAAGATAAAACAGACAAAACTATTTTTAAATAATAGATGAAATTACATATAGGATAAAAAGCAGTTAGCTCTACGCTTAGTTATAATCACAGAAGAAAACAATGTGTTTGTAGAATGATAGCAGAAAAAGATAAATGAAGCAAATAATTAAGTACATAGGTTGTAATGGGTATGCCGAGATGAAATTAACTCAAAATAGGAAGATATGGAGGATTGTATCAAACCAATCGATAAAATGATGACATATAGCAAATCGGGTGCTGGTGCTAACAAGTTAACCACCTGAAGAACTCCGAACAATACAAAACATAGAGTTAGATAGAATTTGACACGAGGGTTAGTAACATGGGAAAGGATTAATGAATTCAAAAAAAAATTGTGAGTAGTTTCAAAACTCTAAAGGAAAATGTAGTTAATGATAACCATATGGAAAATACAAATTGCAGTAATAATGAAACATTCATTAGTTCTGTCATTTATTTTTAATCTGACAAGAATGTCACTTTGATAGGAATATATGATCATACTTAATCAACAACATTTACTGATTTTATGAGAACTTCTCAAACAACATATACAAAAAATTTCATACTAATGTTATGATAGGCAATTTGTGTTAATACTACTTTTTTCAAGTAATAAGAACTGGGCACTGGCAATTAAGTAATAGTGTACCAGAGACAGCTACAGATGTTGCAACTGTGATATACACCCATTCACAATTTCAAAGAGTTAGACGTATACATAGACTAGTTCTGAAGGCTCACTGCTCATCATCCTTATATGTAAAAACTGAGCTACAATAACATTTTTAGAACAAAGTGTAATAGTTTGTAATTTAAAAGAGTTTAGAAAGTGTGCTTCCCTTTAGATTTTTTTTTTATCTGCTTAACGTCTCTCTAACAGCGAGGTCTTTAGAGATGGGAAAGGATGGGGGTGCAAGGAATGGGAAAGAATTTGGTCATGGCCTTTTGAAGGAAGCATCCCGGCATTTGCCTGGAGTGATTTGGGAAACCATGGAAAACCCAAATCTGGATGCCCGGACGGGGTTTCGAACCGCCATTCCTTTTAGAAGATGAACATGATGTCAATATAGTGGTATAACGTTGACATATGATACTAAAGTCAACAGAACTCACCAACACAAACTCAAAACCAATGGTAAACTTTGTCGTGTTGCAGTTACAACAAACATTCAGCAACAAAGCCAGTGTCCCATTGGTCATGGGGATATTACAGTGATGGTAAGATAACAAATGGAAGATATAAGGATTTAAGTCATTGTACCTAGTTCTTTGTTGGCGAAATTCTCAAACATAACTGCAAAAGATTACTGTACAGCACTGTAAATCCGTAAATAGAAACAAAGTTAATGCTTCAGTAAAATAGTGCACAGTTTGTAATATATTTATTAAGATCATACAAAAAATATCCCACAATTTACAATAGAAGAAGGCAGGAAAGCCAGATGTACACAAGAGACAAAAAGAAACACACACACACTTCAAAATATTTCAGTTAGTAACCTAAAGCATGCAGGAGGTGAGACATGTGGAAGGGAAAAGATGTGTACACATGGGGACCTACCACATGAATGAATCAATGATGAAACAAGAGGGAACAGTGGGGACTGAACCAGTGGAGGGGCAAGTTGACTAACATTTATTGTGGAATGGAATAGTATCTGTGACGATCAGTTGAGGTAAAATAAAAATTATAATTTTGAACTGTTATAAGAGTAAATAAGTATGTTCAGTTCCCACTCTTCCCTCCTGTTTCATCACTGGTTCAGTCATATGGTAGGTCCCGATATGTACACATCTCTCCACTGCCATATCTCACCTCCTCCACGATTAAGGTTACTATCCAAAATATTGTGAAGTGTGTCAATATTTATTTTGTTGTGCTTTTTGTGTTTGTCTGGCCCTCCTGCCTCTGTGGTGTAACTTTTTTAATCTAAATCTGTGTAAACACATCTCACACAACAACCAGTCAATGGATTTCAGCAAAACTACACATCAATTGACATGTAGGATACTTTTTATCCAGATTAATACCATATTTTATCCATGATGCAAATACCATAAACTTAAATTTTTAAGTTTTTAAGTGTGTGTACAGATCATGGAAAAACCAACCATTTCAGTGAAACTGTACAAAGTGATAGCTAATGCCACATAAGTGATAATCCACATTATGTTTGGAAGTGACAAATCATATGCTACGAAATAAAAAAAAAGTTCCCCTGATTTAACAGTTTTATAATAGAATCTATCCATTTGATATTATTTGGTGCAAGTCTTTTTGGAGCCGCAATGTTTATCATGATTGGCTCTATATATGTCGTGACAGTTTGTTCAAATCTTAAAACTACAACAGAATGACTTTGTGATTCAATTAAGTATTTTCTATCATAGTTTATATACATATAAATAAAGAAATCTGTTTGATCACACACCACATGTTTCATATATTGCTTACATAAAATCTTTTTACAATACTGAAGTACTCTTAGGTCCTCCACAACAATAAAATCTTCCCCATTAGCAACTGTTTCAAGAAATGGCAGAAAAAATTAAGAGCACACAAATTTTTAAAACATTTGCATTCAACATAAATTTAGGAGAAGAGAAGTGGGCTGCTCCTCTGATTTTCCTACCCAGCCACTTCCACACTGGATGAAGTTGGAGGATAGCTTGTTAACAATATTTCAGTACAATGATGCACCTGGAGACCTGGTTGGATATGCATATGATTAGTCTCACTAAGTGGGCAACATAAAGTAGGTAACTGATAGTGATGGGAAAGTATTAACACTTTGTAATAACAATAAGACCCAGCTTCCTACTAACTACAATCCTTTAAATTAATTACCTTTGTGTCAGAGAGATACACAATGGTCAATTGTAAATCTGTATATTTATCCTATGAATGTGTAGTGTTTTGATAGTTGAAAATGGTTTAACTGTTATTTGATTTAAAAGCATTAGTGTCAAAAAAGTTAAAATACTGTAATTAAGACTGCTGTGTAAACTATGTTTCGAATGGGATATGGAACTGCTTAATTTTGTATTTTGATTACTAAATGCTTGTAAATATTTCCTAATGTATTTTTACAAATATTTATATAAGTGATAAGTAATTTTGTATACATTTTAATTTTTTTTCTTTTTAAATTTCTATTGTTGGAGAAATTGTCAGCACTACAGAAGTGTCAGTCAGTGCTTTCAATTCTCTCTAGAATATTTTACAACACCTAATTAAGCTCCTGAATATCGCCATTCACCAAGCTCGTTCAGAACAGTGCTAGATAGATTGTTACATCATTCATTATTGTAATGTGATTTAAATCTTTGCAAAGATGTTTGATGTCTTGTTTGTGTGTTTTGCTGAAGTGTGTTCTATGAAATGAAAGTAAAGCTAAAAGTAAAGTTTAAAGTTTGTCGATGCTGTGGTTGTTTGAGAAGTTACCTAGTCATTGATAAGTTTAAGAAGTGTAGTAATATACTCTGAGGAAAATATAAACCTCCTGATACCCACATAAATATACAAATCTTTGCAAACCAATAAAAAGCACCATATTCCAAATAGTTTAACAACTTCATACAGTCCTTCTCAAAATCCTTTCCCCGGCCCCACATGCTTCAGCAGACTACTCAAACTAAATAATATTGTTGTGAACAAAAAACATCTTGTCCAAAAATACTTAACCCTGCATTCACCCAAATCACCACATGGATCCTTACCTGTGATAGATAATGGTGTAAACCTCGTGGTAGGCAACCAGTCATAGCTAACTATTCCAGTCTTACCACAGAGGAAACTTTTTCCATTTTTCTGCACACTTACTGCATGACAACTCACCACATACAAGCTCACCCATCTCCATTTCACTAGCTCATATATGCAGAGTGATTGACAAGTCTCTGCATAATTACATACACTTATTGTTCAATTGCTATGAGAGATACAGGAAAAACAGGCAATCTACAGATATAGAATCTCTTCAAATTTTAGTTTATAATAGGTGGCTTGATATCTTGCCTGGTTAAACTAGAGTGTAGTAAAAAAACTTGGCATTAAGTGATGAATAGAAATCATTCTGCATCTTAGAATTTGTTAAATGTGAGTTAGTTGTGATCATGCAATGGAAATTTGATACAAAATATCAAAAGATCTACAGATGAAACAATAAATGGTTGGTACAGCATGCTTAGCAGGAAGTTTAATACACGCTTAATATCTGTCATGTCACTAGAGGTTCACATATAGAATACATGTAAAGTACATCAGAAACGCTACGTGGCCTGGCTCGGAACCCCCCTCCCCCCCCACGTAGCCTTCCAGCCAACCCCCCCCCTGGACCGAGCCACGTAGTTTGTGCACGCTCCCTATTCTGTATCTGTAGATGTGCCCATTTTTGCTGGATCTCTCCTAGTTACTGCAGAATAAATGTTCAGAATCTCAGACAGACTGATGAATCACCCTATATTTTTAGGCCTTAACAACTCCATTAGGATGAATGACGACAGTCAGACAGTTAACCCTAGTCATCCAGATCATCCAGTGACTGCCCATGCCATTTCTACAACTCCAGCAACCTGTACAAGCTATACAGTGAGACCGTCCAGAAACAAGCCTTTCTCAATTTTCCAGATTGAAACTAGAACAACATACACTTGACACCAGGCATCCCCCTAGCCTCCACTTTCAGCAAGATCCTACTGCCAAACCTATTAAATTTTTAAAAATAAATTCAATAATTTTGACTCTTCCTAATTCGGTATAAAACATTAATTTTTGTATACACAGAACATATTTTCCCCAATGAATACTACATTCAGTTAAACCGCAGCAGTCAGTGCCCACTACTCCAACTTTTGGTTCTCTCTAACGAACTCCCATTTTCTCAGTCTCCCAAATTCGACCATGCTACTTTGATCTGGGAGTCCTTAGCATTCTATATTCAATTGGTGGCACCACAGTGGATAGTGATAACATGCAAGATGAGATCATGTCTGGCCTACAATAGCTCAAATCTCCATCTTAACTGGACCCATCCCTTTTTCCCAAAACCATCCCATCCTTCTTTTCGAATATTTTCCCACACACTTCCTGTCAGAGGAAGGATTGGAGTCATATCCTCACCCTCTTTCCTAAATTCCATTCACCTTTTCAACAATCTCAGCTCTGTGGAAACCCAAACAATGAGAGAATAGTCCAGGAACAATAATATCATAATCATCATCCTAGCTGGCAAGGCTCAGCCACTGTGGTCATGGTCTCCAGTGATTATAATGCAGAGGTCCCAAGGCAGCTTTCTGATATCAGCATGTACTGTCCACACACCACAGATCCCACCATCTTCATATGCCTGGATATAAGCATTTTTCTTGGCATCCAGGGTCCCTTATCCCTCCTAATTTCTCAGAATCCTTGCACACCAACTCTGCACCTTCTTTCCAAGATTCACAAGGCTGGCAATCCTGGGCGGCCTATAACTTCAGCATCCTACTGAATGTTTCTGACCTTGGTGAATCAATATCTCCAACTATTTGAACAGAAGAACCCCTCATTCATCAAATATACTCCACACTTCCTTGAATGTCTGTCCAATCCCCACTATAATCCACATGCATTATATAGTTACTATCTGGACTCTCAATAAAAACCATCTATACTTCAATTCCTTTAACAATAGCCATTCCATCAACTTCAACTGGGCTCCCACATTCCGATCCCATCCCTTGACAAGGAAACTTTATTTATTTATTTATTATCTTTCATTTGCTTATAACTTTACTTCAGCCATGGGGATTTGAACCCAAATCCTCCCGAATATGAGGCTAGAACATTACCACTCACCCACTACACTCGGTCGACAACAAGGAACTGTCCTTAGGTGGGTGCCCTTCACATCTCTTTAAATATCAAGCCAATTAATTTATCTATAAAAGAAATATCTCCCTTCTATATCAAACATTCCCTTCCCTACAACTTTGCCAACTACAGCAGACACATCTGTTCTGATGAAAAATCCCTTTCCAGGTACTCACAACCCCTCAATTTCCCACTGCTTTCCCAGTAATCTCATACTAGAACAAATTTATCATGATACTTCCCACATTCATACAACTACTTATATCCTGCAGCTCTAAAAACCAACCATAGCCCCACATTCATCACTCAATTTTCTCTTAGACATAATTCCATCAATTAGATCCTGCAATGTAGGCAGAACTTCCTATACTCCTCTCCAAAATCCTACCCAATGCACACCCCTTCTTCCACATTTCAGCAGACTACCAAATGGTCCACAAACACTATCCTTTGGATTCTTCCAAATGACCACACACATTCTTTCCATGTTGCAAAACCTTGAAGCATGCATCTGCAACCTCCTCAAAAGCAACCACAGGTGAAACCATCACTGGACATGCACTACAACACACTTCATAAACCAACTACTTATTGCTTATTTTTTATCTTTGGTACATTTTTTTATTACTGTGCCTTTATTTATTGCATTTTTATTATTTTTAAATATAATTTTATTTTTACATCTATATCTGTTTGTGTGTTTAGCCACTGCCAGTGGCATTGCTTTTCCACAGCTACTGGTAATTTACTTCATATTATTTATCTCATCCTCCACTGCCATCTTGTTCTCCATGGTAAATTCAGTCATGTGGTGAGCTCCAAGATGAACACACCACCCTTGTCAAATGGCTCACTTCTCCTTTGATGAATAATGTTTTAAATCAAAATATTGTAAAAATGTGATAGTGTCTTTTTCTCACGTCTGCTGCATCATTCCTGCTTTCATCTTTGATGAGTGTTGGGTATACTTTGCCTATTATTTGTTACATTCATTGCCTAAAAGCACTTTCCTCTTCATCATAATTTATTTTTACTTTTTAAACGTATTACTATTATTACATACCACCACTTCCTGTGAAATAATACCTTCCCACAGTTAACATTGACAGTCAACTTTCTACTCACCTCCTCCCACAACCGCTGTCCTTTTCTGTCTTAAGTAACATGATGAGATTGTGCATAAGCATCTAACCCATTCAATACATTTATTTTGTTGAATAAGGTCCACACTGAAATTGTGTTTGTAGTTTTTTTATGATCATTGCTGCATACATCTTTGATAAGTTAAGGATTTACTTTACATATCTTTCTTTTTAGATATTGTTTTATAATGCATTCACATAATTCAATTGATGAAATATACAGTAGTAATTTCTGCCATTATTAACTTGTTTTATTAGTCTTGACTCTTGGCTGGTTAAGTCTCTTCACAATAAATCATATATGAAAAGGATGGCAAATAACACTGCACATAGCAACATATAAGTTCAGATATGTACTCACCATTACAACAAGCATAATCAAGAAACAAGCACCAACTATAGCCACAAATGGCAGCAGCAGGGTGGTGTTTATGTTGAATGGCAATTCATCATTGATGATAACATAATATCCATTGAAGTACACATATTTGCCTCTAAGTAAAGCACCCGCTTCATCACTGACAAAAACTGATGGGATGTGGATGCCTTCTGGGTGTGTTGCCGACATTGGTTCTGTAAGATGGTAACACATGCAATTTGTTGGCAACTACTATTTAAATATCAACTTAGTAAAACTATATGCCGGCAATAAACCATTTTTATAACCAGGCTGTGAATTTTGAGATCAACGTAACTCATTTGTGTCATGTTTAAAGGAATACATTTGATATTAACTTTCGCATAATGGTTATACACGAAGAAAAAGGCAATCATGCATCTCTAACACATACACACGTCAGGTGGACTACCAAACAAATTTTTCGCAAGTTACCAGTTCCTTCCATTAAAAAATAATTTGACGTACTCAGTCTTCTAAAATATCTATGATCTCTTTACACAAACAGCAGTGAAACTAATTTTCCATCTCTGAAATATTTAAGGGCCGACATGAGGAAAAAGGAGCTGATTAGCAAATACAAATATAAATAAGGGAAAAGCCCCAAACGATAGCAGGCTGGCACAGAAAAACATACACATATGAATATTGAAATTTTTGGGCTTAATTAGTTACAATCAGCAGCAGAATGGAATGCACAGGATGGGAATTATACAGAAATTGGAAGTGTAGTGGAGCTAATTCAGACAGCAATAAGAGAGATAATGCAGAAAAAAGGAAAGGAAAAGAAAATACAAATGCACAGACAGAAATTATATATTAAAATTAAAAATCAAACATGCACTCTTCTAGTAAATACAAGGTTTGTCTCAAAAGTAAAGTTACATTACTTTTTGATATACAGCACTGTTTATTATTGTAATTACTTACACTGTTGGAAAGCTGAAACAGTCTATTTTCTATAAAAATTCAATTTTTTTCTGTGCATTTTGCTGTTGTTCCTCATACTTTCGTATCCCCATGTCATAAAACTCTAATGCCATCACATTTAGGAAGCGAGTAACCTCTTCTTTGACTTAATCATTGGTCCGGAAGCATTAGCTGCTCAAGTATTCCTTCAATTTTGGGAACAAATTATAATAACTATGGGCAGAATTGGGGCTGTAGGGAGGGCAGGGAATGACAGTTCAGCTAAATGTCTTCAATAGGTCCTGGATTTGTCAAGATGTGGGGGTCGAGCATTGTCATTGAGCATCTCCATACCTTTGCTCAGTTTTCCTCTTTGGCAGTTCTGGATGGCTCATTTAAGTATCTGTAGCATTTTACAATACCTCTCTGATTTTATTGCTGTACCAGTACACACAGTCCCAAAACACAGTCATCATGACTTTACCAGCAGATTGCATTTCTTCAAACTATTTTTGGGTTGGCAAAGTTGAGTGGCACTATTCGTGTGGTTTTTCTTTTTCACACAACTGATGATGAATTTCTACAGCTGGAACCTTTTTCGCATTCAAAAAGAGAACTGTGAATTTAACACCTGGCGGTAATGGCGATGGAGACATCCATTGCAAACAGCTGTCAGGCTAACACTGCGGTGTAGCTTAACAGTGATGGTGGGGATAGAGAGTGGCAATGTTGCCAGATTTTGCCTAACACCTCTCCTTGCAAAGCAACCACATTGGGAACCTTATTTTTGAGTCGACCTTCATAAGTTATTTATATGCAAGAACAAATTGTTGGTTACAGTTGTGACAGTTGTCAAATTAGATGCCATCCATTTCATCTGTAGAACTGCTAAGACCCTTATTCAGTTGTTTCAAGCTCTGAATCCATCAGTTATATCCTACAACAAGATAAACCCTGAAAGGAGATTAATCCTACCCAAGATCTCCTTACATCTCCTTGAACGTGTTTCAATAGACTACTTCTAACCCATAAATATGAACCTGCACAAACAATACGCAAGTCTCCAGGATCATTACCTTGCAACAAACCACACCATAATAGTTGCACTAGTAATAAAAGCACCCAGTTATGACCAGTTTCACCAATTCAACCACTGGAAAGACTTTCCCTATTGTAGGACGTGTCACCTGATGTTCCAAGTCACTTATCAATTTCGTTGCAACAAATCCCCCGCTTCAAAGACAGGATTTTCCGGCCAATAATGTCATTCTCCTTTATATTTCTGGAATATCTCCAATCTCGGTGGATAAAGTTTTTTCTGTTCATTTATTTTACCTATGTATTCCTGCACCCAGGAAGTAAGAATGAATTAAGTTTTTAAATAATTTAGAAAGAACGATTTAAAATATGCTTATCTTTAGTGTTACTACATACATTTCAGTATATTTATATTGTCACCATTTTTACTGAGGTATTTGTTAATCATAACACCAGCATTTGTTAGAGGCTTTAGGTAGAGAAACAAATGTTAATTTCTGGGAGCGAGGTTGGAACTGTAGAGTTGATGTTCAAAAATTTCTCCCAAAAAATGTGTGCCTATAACAGCGTGTAGCCACAGTTTGTGGTGAAAGAGAGAAATTTTAGCAGTAAGCAGGCCATGCTGTCAGTTCTGAATTACCCAACGCAGGTTTTTCAGAGTTCCACAGTACAAATCTGCATTTATGGTCACATCCAGTGGCGGCTGTACCTTAAGTGCGCTCGTGCGCTGAACCACCAATCCAAAAGATTTAAAAATGACAAAATATTAAGTACCTACTTCATCTTTATTTTTATATTACCATTTTAATATTTATTTTTAAACATACAAAAACAAAAACGTATAAAAAATTAAATCTCCAATTATGGTGAAACAGTTTGAGCGCTTTACTAAACTATTAACACTTATTTTCCTGTAAAGACAAATTCTCGTGCGCTTCGGCGAGTGCACGAGGACTGCTAATACAACTTGTAGGTGATACGAGTTAATACGCCTGACGCGTGAAACAAAAGATAGTTCATAGAAACGTACGGAGCAATGAGTCGGCTGTCGAGCGCCGCACGTGCGAACCGAGGATTGCCGAGAGCACCCGATGTTTGACGAATTGGCCGGCCGGCCGGCATGTTTTGTTGCATTTTCTAATTTTAATACTTTAGTAAAGTGCACCACCAGTTCGATAACCCACCAGCCGCCACTGGTCACATCCTGCTGCATAAACTTCATGAGTAGTATTTCTTTTTGGTTCTGGAAAGCTATAGCAATGATTTTCCAAGCTAAAATTCTCTGGATAAACTTTTTGTTTTGGAGAACTTGAACACCCCTGCTGCATAGACAGTTGCTTGCATACAGGTGTGATATTGGCAAACCATGTTTCTTTAAATTTGATAGAGACAGACACTTTTTGAATTTGTTCATGCAATCCAGAAATTGTGAATATCTCATTTTACAGAATTTTTGCATTAATTTTACTCGGCAAATCATCTGTCACCAAGAGACAGGTGTCCATTTTATTCCTCATCATGCACATACAACATATCTCCCTTAAATCACAGACACCACTTCCTCACATTTCCTTCATTCATGGCATTTTCACCATAAACTTCAACAATTTGTCTATAAATATCTGAAGCACAAACATTTTTCATGTGGAAAATCTTATCACCAACCACATCTCACAGTCAGTGGAACTTTTGATTTAAGGCCAATTTTAAATTAATGCAATAAAAAAAAACCTTTGTAGACCAATATAACTTGCGCAATTGTAGCAGTAGGCATTCAGTAAATAACTAAAGGTGATGTCATTAAAATGAAGTGACATCCATGTATGCAACATGCTATCTGTTCTTATTTTCTGGATAAACCTGGTACTTGATTTGGGGCTTCTTTCATCCGGAGAGGTAGGGGAACTGCTTCTGAAGTTCTCCTATTGCCTTCACCACCAGTCGCACAACTAAGGGAGCGTGCATAAACCACGTAGCTCCATTTTGGCCTCCTGTGAACCCCCCCCCCCCTTCACCCCACGTGTCTTTTGCTTCCTCCTCTTTTCAGCACACCAGCTTCTACTCTTCTGTGACATCTATCCCTTGCTCTTTCCTCTCAGCTGTTTACCTAACATCATTATTTCGTGTACTTTTCTTGGTATTCTGAGCCCTCTATTGTCTTGCCATGCCCATACTATTTGAGTATAGCCTTCACAATTCTATTTTGCAACTGTATACCTATTGCCGAGTATCTGAATTTCTTGTTTCTTACCCCCGATTCTTATAAATGCTCGTTTGATCCTAAGAAATTTTTTGATAATATCCCACTTCTTCATGGGATAGGTTGCACCAGTTAATGGTCCCTCTCTTCTCTGGGGCTCATCCTTGTTTCAAATCTGAATGCATGGCTTTGCACCTGCGAATTCAAATCAATAGTGGCACAGCCTATACTTTTCCAAAGAGATTCATGCCATTTTTATACCCAATATTTCTTTAGTCTGAGTGAAGCTACTAGCCTCAAATTTCTATTATACATAGATATCAGCAATATTAGCTCACAAGGAGTTGCTAGTATCCCAACGGGTGTCTCCCCAGGTGGCAGATCAGGAAATGCCTCCTCCCAGATGTGGGTGGAACTGGAGAAATGAAATACCCAGGATGGACCAAAACTAACACTTCTGTAGTGTCTGACCCAGAGGGTTGGTTACAAATGGCATCTGTATCCCAAGTTAGGGGAAGCTGAATTATATGCTGGCAGAAGCTCTAAAATGCTAGGCAAACCATATCTATGCCTGTTTCATTAATTCCACCAGAGGTATTTACTGATGGCTCTAAATACGCCCCCTCCATGGACATGCAATCTATCCTTACGGAAAATACTAATTTATTAAAAATTTCTTTAGAGCTTATATTTAGTTTTAACTAGCTTTCGAACGATTATGATATCTACTACCAACAACACTTTTTGGTTCTGGTTAAACACAGTGCTGAAGCAGAGATCCGTATATTTTTCCTAGCTTGTCGATGTGATTATCGGTGGAAAAGGCCTAGGGACAAGGAACGGGAAAGAATTCAGGAACTGAAGGAACCATCCCAGCAATCACATGGAGTGATTTGGGGGAAACAATGGAAAACCCAAATTTAGATGGACAGACAAG
This sequence comes from Vandiemenella viatica, assembly GCA_031002005.1. Taxonomy (NCBI): domain Eukaryota; kingdom Metazoa; phylum Arthropoda; class Insecta; order Orthoptera; family Morabidae; genus Vandiemenella; species Vandiemenella viatica. The sequence goes on from JARYHS010008074.1 coordinate 111,323,668, forward strand.
AAAACAAACCCAAGATCTCCTAAAAGTGAGGCAAGGAATATAAATCAATGGATTGGAGACTAACAAACTGAACAATAGTTTCTACGGCTTATTAAACTGAGTGCATTTCCAAGCCAATTTTATTGTTCAGGAAACGATTAGTTACTACCGTGCACAGATTAATAAATAAATAAAACACACAGCCAATAACCTACTGACTGAAATGTCACTGCCAATGCAAGTGGCCGAATAGGTTGGTGCACCGAGAAATAGTGCCAACAAAAATTACTTCTGCTACTTTTATTTATGGATGGTTCATGGAAAATAAAATAAAAATATGTTCCTAGGTGTGATGTCTGCCTTCTGTTGCTACCAAAACTAACTCACAATTTGGTGGTACTTCTGCTTAGTTCTACCTGTTTATTTCATGCAAAGTTCTTCTGATAAGTTTTTAATTATTCCCATTATTTTAAATCATTTTGGCAGAGTATCAATTACTATATGTTTTTAGTAAATTAAGATTATTATATTGTTTAGTTTCTGGTTTATGCACTGTCCAGGTTCTTAAATTTGCTTTGGATTGATCCACTATGTTTCATAATCCACGTTTGATGCACACATTTCGGCTGATTTACAGTTGTACTCAAGTTTGAAAATTGTTAACATCTAATCAAGGAACTATTGGCTCTTTAATAAAATGATATCACACAGACATTTGAATAAATCTGTGTATTAGATAATATCTTTGGTGATATACTATCCAATCATACACATGTAGATTCAATATAAACAAAAGAAGATTAAAAAAAAATATCCATAGTTGTCATTGTAACTGAGTTGGCTACATGTCACACTTAATTACAGGTATCAAGATATGAAGATATGAAGAATTTAAACCAAAGCAAAGAACAAACGGTAATGGGTAGATTTGCAGAAACACATGTTACCTTCCAAGGCAGGATGCTAATTTATCAAAATTATTAGAGATTTAGTGTAATGCATAATTACTGTAGTGTCTCAAGCCCATGGTTTCAGGTGAGGTTGAGAGATGATATGTTTGATTTTGTGGAAAGGCAAGATATTAAGGAAAAGGTGTCTACAAATTAGTTTCCATTATTCATTGAACGTAATTCACGCAAAAACTACTGAGCAGATTTTGATTAGGTTCGGGCCAATGTACACACTTTATCATTATTCTTGGCCGCTGCTGAAAAATTCTATCACTCTTATCTTGCACAATCCTACATCAATGTCATCCCAGGAAACAGTAATGCAATACTGACGAACCAGTATTGCGTTACTGTTTCTTAGGATGACATTGATGTAGGATTGTGCAAGATACAAGAGTGATAGAATTTTTCAGCGGTAGCCAAGAATAATGATAAAGTGTATACATAGCAGTATCCCAGGAGAAAAAATAGGGCACATTTCATTCTAATGCAATATTAAAAAGTTGTGAAATTAACATAAAAGTTTTTGAAAAACAGTTTACATGAATCACATTCAATGAAAACTAGAAAAACTAGTAGCTAGATTTGGATAGGTTTTCAAACAATGTACAGCTCATGCATGGTTCCAGGAGTAAAATACAGTAAGACAGCTTTTGTAGAAAGTACGCCAGAACATTCCATGGTTTAAATTTCACATTTAACTGTAGGCCTAGCCACAACAGGGACAGAATATGTGGAAAGTTGAAACTCATGTCATAAGGCCACACTAATTTATTCACATACTGGGAAGGTATTTTACTTTGATAATAGTGTAACTATTCAAATTTTAGCCAGACTGATATAAGGAATTAAGGTTACATCAAACTGGACTTCAGAAGTGTTACTGGCGTCTATCAAAAACCTGCCACCCTTAAGTACTTGTTACCCTGGCTGCAGTGATTTTTTACAAAAATAATTAGCAACATAGGAAAGAAAGGGTGCTTGTAAGAAGGATAGACAGAAAGAACAATAATTACAATAGTAGATCGTGTAGTGGCACAGAAACAAAGATTACACAAAAAGACATAAAATTTTCAGAGAAAGCTCTTTTATAGCAAGGTGAATGTTCACAAAGTCACATCACCGAAGTGACTGCGGAAGGATTCAATGGTCTGAGGTGGTAAGGAGAGCATAGACAGTCAATGATGTATGTATAAAAAGCAGGGAGGGAGTAGGGTAATAAGGAAGCATGTGGCTATAATATGACAAGACTCAGAGAATGTCTGATATCAAAACTATGTTAGTATGCCAGTTCCCACAAGTTTTAAGATGCCAGTATCTCCAGGAAAAGTTTTGATGATCATAATTGTGTAGCAGAGTTATGAGATAGAATGAGCTGCTACTACGAGGTACAGACTTTCAATGACAGACAGTGCACACTCAAAGCCTAGACCACCTGATAGCAATTCATATTTTCACACAACACTAACCAGCTCATCCACTGCTACAAATACAGAACAATCAGGACTTCGTCAGGACATACTAGCTCCTGAGAACTCCAATGTATGGAACTGGCAAAACAGCATATCTTGAGTTCCAGACATCTTCTGTGCCTTAACCTCGGACAGCCCATTCTCTTCCTTACCCTTACTTTATCTATCTTCATCTTGTTCTTTTTATACACTTTTATCTTTGTTTCATTTCTTCTCTTCTCCCTTAACTTTGCTGTTTCTGTCCAAGATTCCACAGAGACTATCACTTGCATCATCAACCATTTTCAGCTACACAGTACACAATGGGATATGCAATATTTATATGAATATTTGAAAGGAACTATCTTGTTGGTCTGCTATAATCAGAGCACATTCTGAAAGTGTGCAATAACAAAATCATTTTGTAGATCATTTTCTGAGTATTCAATCTAAGCAAAAAATATAAGATAACCATTAGAAATTTCTAGCACAGAAAAAAATCACAGAAATGGAATCTCTCTTACTAACATTGAAAAACCCTTGATATTACACTTTTTCTGATGAAACTATTTTTAGGAAACTCATCTAATAACAAGGAAAATTATTTCAAATTCTACCACTGTACGTTTAAATATCCCCTTTCTTGTCAACAATTATTTTTAAATAATATATTTGACTTATTTATCAACCTGGTGAAACTTGTTTGACTCTTGGTCCCTCTTCCTTTTTTCCCTTTGTTCAGACTGCAGTATAACTGTTTCAGATATACTGTAGGAATAAATGTCTCAAAATTAGATTTTAATTTATAGTCACAAGGAAAACAATTATTTCAAACATAAAGTATGAAAGATTCTATAATTTTCAGCAGCCATTTAGTAAGAAGACTTCTCCACATACAAAGCAATGTCTGGCTCGATACACCTGAACACTTTCCTACTGAAATAAGCAGTTAACTAATACACTGTATTAAAGTTTCTAAAATTAACTTACCAAGACTACTAGAGTTGACGTTGTGAACTATTGCTGCACTGTAGTTAGCAGCCTGTGCATTCCTAATTTTTTGTTCAAAAGAGCAGTTTCCTCTCTTGATCAAAACAATCCAAACACCAGGTAATTTATCAGAATCTACTGGTGGAGTAAAGATGGAGTCACAAGCATCTGCAGGTTCAGCCACAGACAACCGACCCTGGATATAAACACATGGCTTTGTTAGAAATTATTAAATGATTACATGTTTTTCAATCACCAAATCATCACTGGCCAATAACAAAATCACCATGGCGTTTCTTCATGGGTCATTAAATAACTATTACAGCTCATGACTTAATGCCAGTCTATACGTAATATCTTCACGGATTACTTCATCGGGTAAAACATATCAGACAAAAATTGTGTGTGAACAGAAAAATTGACATTTTATCTGAACAGGATCATTGTTTTCCTGTTTGACTGACATTTTCCCTTCAATCATCTCTCAGCTGTGAGGATAACTATTATTTTGTTTTTCTTCTCAAAAAAGTTTTTACTCAATGGACTTGTCGGATATAAGACAGCAGTCACAAGATTTGATAAATATAAGAAAGTGGATCTTAGAGATACAAAAAATAAAATAAAAATGTTTGGTTCAGTGTTTTGAAAGTGTTGCTAAAAGTTGGCACATCCTATGGAATTTTATTCTTAAATTATGAAAAAAGCCCAAGAGAAACAATCAGCAGTATAGGGAGCGTGCATAAACCACATAGCAACATTTTGGCCTACTGTGGATTGTAAATTACATACGGAGATAATTAACTGAGTGAAATAAATATTCATATGCTGTTGTGAGTTCTGTTCCTCATTTTAACTGTGAAAAATGTTATGAAAGGAAAGCTATGTGGCCTGGCTTGGAATCCCCCCTCCCCCCACATAGCCTTCCAGCTAACCCCCCTCCCCATCCCCTTCACCGAGCCACGTAGTTTATGCACGCTCCCATAGAGTATGATGTAGAAATTGAGGCAAGTCAATTACCACTGCAAATTAAAGGAACTGTACATAGAAATACACATATGAAAATAAAATAGATTTATTTAATAGCTAGACAGTAGTAGTACAAGATATATAAAACCCAGATAATTATTCTCTTCATTTGTTATTAAAGTACATCTTGAATGCATTTCGTAACTTCCAGAACAAGTCCACATCTTTGTACATGAAGGCTGTGTATATTACATGGTATCAACATTTTTTATGTAGCTTGACAAGTTTCTGGTATAAAGTGTCTAAGTGATTGTTTTGATATTACAGTTGTGAACAAGATCTTCATAACTTCTAATTGCTGCAAGAAATCATATCATAGCAGTCAGTCTCTCAAGGGGTGAGATTCTTCTTCTCACAGCAGTGTCTTGTTATTGTAGTTTTGGGATTATTAACTGAATAAGTGTCCATAACCATTCATAAATAATTGTGACAATCTTCAGATCCATGATGTAATTCGCGGAGAACCTATCCCTCTTTAGCAACCATCTTCTAGACGATTTTTACTTTTTAATCTCACCACACATAATGAAATAATCACTAAAAGTAATGCTTCATCCACCGTTTTAATAAAATTGAGCTAAAGACTGAAATTAAAAACTTAAGAGTGTGGACATGAGTTTTTGGTCAGTTTTACCTGGCGTCTTGCCCGATCAACTAAAATGAAGGTCAAGATGTTATGTGTAGAATGGTCTTTAAACAGAAATTATGAACCAGTTCAAATATTACTGTTTTCAATCATGGAATATATGATAAAAATATTGATTCTGCTTGTTGTAACTACATAGTGCAACTAGTGTTGTGAAAGAATCAACCTTATTTTTTTTTTTTTTAAATGTGGAAACAAAAAAAAAAAAAATCTACAAATGAAATAGCATGAATGCTCAACAATATGTAACTTGGTATTTATAGAGCCATCATCACTTAAATTTGTAGATCATTAAACAGAAACCATTGTATTCTATAAAAAGTGATAATGGGAAATTTACTTTTTTGTGGTGGATTTCTGAAAAAGAAAAAATCACACAATTACTACAAAATAAATATAATTCTAATGGAAGAAATTGATTTTCTTTTTCTTTATTTACTTTACATTATTCAACTGCTTAATACAAGAGGTTCATACTCTTACCCAAGATTTTTTTTTTTTTTTTTTTGCTGTCATCAGTTTTTTTACTGGTTTGATGCAATCCTCCCTCTCTTCCTATATTGCGCTAACCTCTTCATTTCAACACACCTTTTATAATCTACGCCGTTACTTATCTGTTTCATATATTATAATCTCTGCCTTTGTTTACAGTTCTTACCTTTGACTGTTCCCTCCATTAACAAATTAACCAATCCTACACGTCTTAAAATATGACGCACCGCCCTGTCTCTTCTTTCCGTAAGACTCTTCCACGGATTTACTTCCTCACCTATCATTTCCAAAATACATTCATTTGGTACTTTACCTGTCCACGCATCCTTCCATAGCACCTCATTTAAAATGCTACTTCTTTCTGGTATTCTGGCTTCATTACATAAAATGCTGTGCTCCATGTATAGAGTATTAAGAAGTTCTTTCTTACTCCTATGTAACAAGTACACCTATTATTAAACCGCAACTATCAGCGCATAGGACGAGTTTCTCCTCCGCCTTTCTGTGTAACTCACTGCTTGGCTTACTACACCAACATCAGTAACTGAAACTAAAAGATTTCACTATTTCAAGGAGGATTTTAGCTAGTGCTATTCTGCTTTTAAAACCATTATTGCTTTTGCCATCAATTGCAATTTTACATCTTAAGTAACAGAATTCACTTCTCTTATTTCTTCTGTTCGTATTTTTTTTATTTAAACTGCCATTATTGTTATCATTTCTGCTAAATTTCATCACTTTTGTCTTGTTTTGATTTATATTTAGTCCATTATCTTCCATAAGTATTTTGTTTGCGTCATTCTCCATATACTCTGTTCTGCTAACAAGACAATGTCATCAGAAAATGATAAAATACTGATGTTTTCTCGTCTATCACGTTCACTACATTCAATACATTCAATTTTTTTTTTATTTATTTTTTTTACTGCTACCTCTACATAGGATTTCAATGTTAATGGAAATAAACTATAACCTTGTCTCACACCCTTTATAGCTGATGAATGTGTCTAGTGATTCTCTACTTTTATTGTAGCAATTTGATTCTTCATAGATTATAAAGTATTCATTTATCTCTATATTTTAGACAAGATTTCTTGAAAATTTTGAATACCATGTCACATCTGACACTATCAACAGCTTTATCTAAATCAACAAATGCCATAAAAGTATATTTCTTTTTCTTTATCCGACCTTCAGGTATAAATGTTAGAACCAGAACTGGTTGTCTAGTACCGCGGTTTTTCCTAAACCCAAACTGATCTTCACCTGTTGTCACTTCTAGTACTGCTTCTAATCTTCTGTATATTATCATGGTTGGTAATTTTTAAGCAACTGATACTATACTTATAATGTCCAAGATTTACTACACTTGTTAGCTACCTATGGATTGCCCAGAGCAGATATCTGCACTCATAGATGAAGACCTCCCATCCTACATAAAAGACACTCCCAATGTCATAAGAGCGTCTGCTGACAATCAGTATATATATATTTTGCTTCACACCTCGTCGAAGTTGAGAGACGGGAAGGGACTGGGGACAAGGAATGAGTAGGAATTTGGCCATGGCCTTTTGCAGAAACCATCCCCGCATTTGCCTTGAGTGATTTGGGGAAACCATGGAAAATCCAAATCTAGATAGACAGACAAGGATTCGAATCCATATCTTGCCAAATGCGAGGCCAGAGCATTACCACTCACCCACCATGCTCGGTCAGTTGCTACAAACCTACCTAAAGATTTCCTCCTCAACACCTTTCTACACTAACATCTCCAACTGTTCAGATCTCAGTTCTCCTGAATACTACTTGGATATATGCATTGTACTTTTTCTCCTCAGCACTGCCTTCCACATTTCACTGGTAAATCTTGTTGATTTTTTAAAAACCCCTAATAACCTCCACTCCCCAACCTTCACACAGTTTTTCATCGCACCGTCATCATCTTGACATAGATGTATTGCTGTATATATTACATACCTGTCCACATCTAACCCAAAAACATTTAATACCTACGATACAGCTGCAGCCTATTCCACAAAATACGCTCCTTCCCTTACACCCTAGCCAGCTAAAGTAGATGCTTCTGTTCTGCTCAAGAATTCTTAACCCCACACACCAACAAACTCTCACAACTCCTTATATCCCACATTTACCCCTCTTGATTTGATCCATTAACATGTATCTCATGCAACATTGTGTTTATAATGTCACAAAATCAGCTACACACAACCCAAAACCAACCATAATCCTGTCCTTCTCACCAAGTTCTCCGTGAGCCTGGAATACATGACTGAATGCTTTCTCAAGACAATAACTTTCTAAGAAATGCACTGCACTGCACTTCCCACAACACCCCACCCCACATTAGCTTCAGCAAACCACCCAATCTGAAAAATGTACTTGTACCCTTCCCCCCCTCCCAAAAAAACTCTTCTAAACCATCCCACAACTTTCTTTCTTTTTAATAGATGACATTGCAAAATGTGCATGTAATAATAAACTTGCCTCATCAATAGATATGCTAACTGCATTACAAAACACCTCATATACCAGCACAACTGCCTCCATATTCTTAAATTCTCCTCACCACAAACCAGTTATCTGCCAGGATGAATGGCCACAAACAGTATACTCCCAAAATCTAGAACTCTGCCCCCCCCCCCCCCCCCACACTCACACTCTCACTACTGACCATCCTACCTCCCACAAAATTCACACACACCAATAACTGTTTCACAGCTCATTCCATCTGAATCCTTCCTGAAACCAAATTATAATCTGAATTACACAGGTGGGAATTGGGAATTCTGGCACAAAGATATCCCATAGTACAACAGATAGTGCCTTTATTTATTTTTTAACTAACTGTAGCCTGCAATTTCATATGAGTGGACTATTAAAGCATGGATTTCTCTCTTAAACATCTGATTTGGATAATGACTGATTCAAGCTTTAGCTGAACCACAGAACTGAGAGTAAAACAACAGTCCAGTATAGTCTACATTTTTGTGATTTGAGCAAAAAATAGAATATATCAAACTGCAAACACTGATTATCCACTCTTTTCACATGAGGGAGATACCAGTTTATGATATTACTTCAAGATCAAAACCAAACTGCTAATACTCTAATTACATGGTAGCATATTATGGCAGCTCATATTGTATGAATCACTCTCAAGTCAATCACCACAGATGAGGTAGGAGGGCTATAATACATAAGGCACATATGGAAACGGAATCTGAGGTAAACACATTGAGATTCACCACATCTCTCATATCACAATGTAGAGAGTCTGTGCAAGCATATTCAAACCTCCTTGCCATATGTCCTCTTCTAATAATGATTATGGTTAATACCAAAATATTGCAAAATGTTTTCAATTTTATTTTTTTACTTATGGCTTTATGCCTCGTCGATGTCCTGGTCATTAGAGGTGGGATGGGACTGGGGACAAGAATAGGATGGAATTTGACCATGGCCTTTTGAAGGAAGCATCCCAGCATTCGCCTGGAGCGATTTGGGGAAACAATGGAAAACCCAAATATGGATATCCGGATGAGGATTCGAACCAGTGTCCTCTTGAATGTGAGGCCAGAGCGTTAACTGGTCATCCACTACGCTCGGAAGTGTGTTCAAGTTTGTGTGCTTGTTGTGGCCCTCCTGGTGAGTGTAGGGTTAATCAAGACTATATTAGGTTCTTTATTTAATTTAATCCTTTCATTGAGGCCTACTAGGGACCTTGAGCCAATCATCTGTTGTTTTATCCTTTTTCCTTTAAAGTACTACCCAATGTTGCACTGTGTTTTCTCTTTCTTTCTTCATACCATTTCACACCCATTCTCTTCCTCCCTCTGCCTTGGATCTTGCTATATTCAGCATCTGCTCTTTCCATTGTCTTGTTCCCCGGCATTATCAAATCTTTTTTTCACCTCTTGAATCTAGCTAATAGTTGATTTTTTTTTCTCACAAAAGTATTTGAAAATCATTTTGTTAGCCTAGTGTTAACCATGCAATAGACATTCTTTTCTTATTGATACTGTTTTTCAATCTCCTGATATGCTTCCTCATCATATATATTATTTCTATAAGGTATTTTTTGTCACAAGCCTATATCTTCCTTCATACTTAACCGAAATCAATGAATGGGGTGTCATTTTAAAGCTTATGGTCTCCACTTTGGTTAAATCGTATTTTAAGCAAGAAAGTTTTCGGAATTCGACCCCTAAAGGGCAAAAATGTAAATTTTTCTAAAATGCTGTTTTCTGTGTTACGAGTCAGTTATCTCCCTGGATACCTATCTGAAACCGTATTATGAAGTATCTTTTTAAAGATTAAGATCTCCGCTTTAGTGATATCATATATTAAGCCAGAAAGTTTTCGGAATTCAACCCTTAAAGGGCAAAAGTATCAATATTTTTGCAATGCGTTTTTGTGTCACGAGCGATTTATCTCCCTTAATATCTAACCGATATAGATAAATGAGGTATCATATTAAAGAATAAGGTCTCTGCCATGGTAACATTATATTTTAAAAAAGGAATTTTTCGTAATTCGACCCTTATAGGGAAAAAATGTCACATTTTCTAAAATGCGTTTTTTTGTATCTCGAGCCATTTATCTCCCTGAATATCTATCCAAAATCGATAACTGAGGTAGGATTATGAGGAGTAATTTCTCAGCTTTGTGACATCATATTTTAAGAAAGAATGTGTTTGGAATTCAACCCTTAAAGGGGAAAAGTATAAATTTTGTGTCACGAGCGATTTATCTCCCTTAATATCTAACCGATATAGATAAATGAGGTATCATATTAAAGAATAAGGTCTCCGCCATGGTAACGTTATATTTTAAGAAAGGAATTTTTCGTAATTCGACCCTTATAGGGCAAAAACGTCACTTTTTCTAAAATGCGTCTTTTGTATTTCGAGCCATTTATCTCCCTGGATATCTAACTAAAATCGATAAATGAGGTAGGATTATAAGGAGTAATGTATCAGCTTTGTGACATCATATTTTAAGAAAGAATGTTTTTGGAATTCAACCCTTAAAGGAAAAAAGTATAAATTTTTTTATTACCGATTTTTGTGTCACGGGCAATTTATCTCCCTTGATATCTAACCGATATAGATAAATGAGGTATCATATTAATGAATAAGGTCTCCGCCGTGGTAACATTATATTTTAACAAAGGAATTTTTCATAATTCGACCCTTAAAAGGCAAAAATGTCAATTTTTCTAAAATGCGTTTTTTGTATCTCGAGCCATTTATCTCCCTGGATATCTAACCAAAATCGATAAATGAAGTAGGAATAGAAGGAGTAATGTATCAGCTTTGTGAAATCATATTTTAAGAAAGAATGTTTTTGGAATTCAACCGTTAAAGGAAAAAAGTATAAATTTTTCTATAACTGATTTTTGTGTCACGAGCGATTTATCTCCCTTGATATCATGCCGATATAGATAAATGAGGTATCATATTAAAGAATAAGGTCTCCGCCATGGTAACATTATATTTTAAGAAAGGAATTTTTCTTAATTCGACCCATAAAAGGCAAAAAAGTCAATTTTTCTAAAATGCGTTTTTTGTGTCTCGAGCAACTTATCTCCCTTGATATCTATCCAAAATCGATAAATCAAGTACGATTGTGAGGAATAATGTCTCAGCTTTGTTGACATCATATTTTAAGAAAGAAGTGTTTGGATTTCAACTATTAAATGGAAAAAGTATAAATTGTTCTACAACGTATTTTTGTGTCACGAGCCTAATATTTCCCTTGATATCTAATCGATATAGATAAATGACATATCGTATTAAAGACTAAGGTTTTCGCCGTGGTAACATTACATTCTAAGAAAGGAATTTTTCGTAATTCGACCCATAAAGCGCAAAAATGTTAATATTTCTAAAATAAGTTTTTTCTGTTTCGAGCCATTTATCTCCCTGGATTTCTAACCAAAATCGATAAATGAAGTAGGAGTATGAAGAGTAATCACTGAACTTGGTGACATTATATTCAACCTCACTATTCATCGCATTTTATTCGCGAAATTTTCGCACGGGTCGTCTAGTTAGTTCTTAAATTCCACAAGTCTATTTCCAATGGACCAAATTTTCCTTATAATTCTCCTTTATAATACTTCAAGTTTTTGCAGTCTATAATTTCACTTGCAAAGAGACATTCTGGTTTCACCACAGGAGAAGAGCAAATGTTTGAAAAGCTGGATTGACGAAAATGGAGGAAAGGACTGAGATAAATGAAAGAGGAAGACGTACAGATAGATTTTTTTTAGAGTATTAGAGGTCTGGTATGGAATAGGGATGTGCCACAAAAGAGTAATTAAGTGCTCTATAAAACCTACTTTGTGCCAATTTTGATACATGGATTGGAAACATGGGTGACGAAGGAGAGCAGTGGCGGATCCAGGATTTCATTTTGGGAAGGGCTTGAGAAGATTTCATTTTGGGGGGGGGATGCTTGGGTCAGGCAGGTGAAGGCTTTACAGTCATGCCGCTCTTAAAAGATCAGTAGAGTTAAAAAAAAAAAAAAGTGTCTCCAAAATTACAATGTCGGGGGTGGACCTAGATACTTTAGGGGGGGGGGGGCTTCAGCCTCCTAGCCCCCCCACCCCCTGAACAAAAGGAAAGTACAAAGCTTTGCAAATGAAATTTCAGAGGAGCAGAGTAGCAATAATGAGAAGAGACAGAAGAGGAATGAGGAAATAAAGCCGATAATTGAGGAAGAACAAAGAACACGAACATAGAATAGAGAAATCAAGGTTTCAAATATCTGTAAAGTGAAGAGAATGTGAAAATATCAAGGCAGATAATGGACATGGAGCTGAAAGGAAAGAGTCTCAGACTGAGGGACAGATGGGTAAAAGGTTTTAACTGGCTGACAGTAGAAGAAGAGAGATGGTGAATGGACAGGAAGCGTTGGAGAGACTTTTGTTCCAAGCAGATCCGGCCAATGGTTAAAAGCTGCTCAAGATGATTTTAGATTTTCAGAGAGGCACTTTTAGTTGTAAAAATTCTTAGTGATACCATATGCTCTTTCCATTTTCCATGTCCTTTCTTCTACAGCAAACTTTTCTATAGCATTTTCTTTAATTATCTCAACTAAACACTAAATTCTTTACCTGAAATTCTACCAATATTTGTCATTAAAAATTTTGAAGCATGTTATGTTTGTAATAATTTTTTTCTCCCTACAGAGATTTGCAAATATCCTTTGTTAACCATTTCTTTCAAGAGATTAATGTGTATTTATGCATTTTTAAGCTTCGTAAAAGGATAAAAAAATCATCTGGAAATGTCAAACAGTTTACTTCAACACCTTTTTTTTTTCTTCTCCTTATGGTTATTAGTGAAATGTTCTTTTAATTTTTCATTCCAACCCTTACAGTTATTTTCAAGAAAGAAATGAAATGATAAACCATCACCTTTCTTTCTTTCTTTCTTTTTTTGAATGAGCATACATTTTACTTTTGACATAGTATCCGTGAGGGTTTCCAGAATAGGTTTGCCAATTTTAATTCGACTCCAAATTTACGAATCATTTTATACATGATTTTCCTATTCACTGAATTAAAAGTTTTTTTGAAGTTTATAAATGATATGACTCTGGAAGTCAAATGTCTGTGACGAATTATGAACTTCAGGTTAAAAATCTGCTTTGCGCAAGATCTGACATTCACCTAAATGACTGTCAATCATCTTTTATATTCTTTTTTAGCAGAACTGTGGAGAATATTTTGTAAACAAATGGAAAGCGTACACCCCTATAGTTATCACCTACAGTTATCAACATCTAGTGTAATGAGTGCATTAAAGATACTTTCCAATCTTTTGGGATCTTCTCTGTTTTCCAAATATCTTCAAAGATTAATGGCAGTTATTTAACTTTGATTAGGACCAACTAAAAGCTCAGCTGTAGTAAAGTTATCATAACTAGTTTTGTTATTTTTTAAAAAAAGTAAATTGCTAGTTAAATTTCATTAACAGTGGGAGGTACATCATCTCAATTTTCCATGCACTACTCTTAGTTCTTCGACCAATATTCCTCCAAGCCCCATCACCAACATTTGCCTTGTACATGTCCAGTGCTTTCTTCACCAACTCCCCCCTCCCTCCCCCCCACAACCAAAATCCGGCCAGTTATGTCACATATTGATTGTGTTCTGTGGTAAATTCCACAAACAAATCTAGCTTCTCTTCTTTGCACACCCTTCAATGACTATTTTTGATACAAAAAATGTGAGTTTAATACTAGACCAATACGAGGGCGGTTTGAAAAGTTCTCGGAATCACCACTAGATGTCAGTGCTAGAGCAACGAGGTTCCCGCGCAATAATCACACATCCTTTGTGAGTGAACACGTGGCGCATCAGTGCTCTAGCTGCAGGAGTGTGGTAGTGACGACTCTTTGTTGTTGTTCCCGCGTAGTGATTTGTGACAATGGAAAAAACTGAGATTCGAGTAGTGATTAAATACTTTGTAAAGAAAGGTATGAAAGCAAAGGAAATTCATGCCGACTTTCAGAACACACTAGGGGACTCTGCTCCTTCATTTTCAACTGTTGCCAAGTGGACCAGCGAGTTTAAATTTGGTCGGGAGAACTTGGATGATGTTTCACGTAGTGGAGGGCCAAAAAGTGCTACGACCCCAGAATTTATCGCAAAAGTGCATAAAATGGTCATGGAGGATCGTCGACTGAAAGTGTGGGAGATTGCTGAAGCTGTAGGGATGTCTTCTGAATGGGTATATTATATTTTAAAAAGAATTGGGTATGAAAAAATTATCCGCAAGATGGGTGCCGCGGCTCTTGACACTGGACGATAAATGCACCAGATTGGAAATGGCCGAACAAAGTCTGGCCCGTTTTCAGAGCAACCAAGATTTTTTGCGTCGGTTTGTGACTACAGATGAAACTTGGGTCCACTAGTATACCCCAGAGACTAAACAGCAGTCAAAGCAGTGGAAACATGCTGATTCACCACCACCAAAGAAAGCAAAGTCAGTGCGTTAGGCTGGAAAGGTCATGGCCTCAGTTTTCTGGGATGCAAAAGGCATTCTGCTGATAGATTATCTTCCTACTGGCCAAACAATCACGGGCAATACTATGCAAACCTCCTAGACCAATTACAGGAAAAGATACGCGAAACAAGGCCTGGTTTGGCAAGGAAAAACATCATCTTTCATCAGGACAACGCTCCACCGTACAAAAGTGTTATTGCCATGGCAAAACTTCATGAACTGAGGTACGAATTGTTGCCACATCCACCTTATTCACCTGATTTGGCACCATCAGACTTTCATCTATTCCCCAAGCTGAAAAATTTCCTCGATGGACGGAGATTTTCTACAAGGGAAGAACTGACAGCCGAATTGGAGAGGTATTTTGCAGGCCTGGAGCAATCTCATTTTTGAGATGGGATCAAGGCATTGGAACATCGCTGGACCAAATGCATTAGTCTACAGGGAGACTATGTTGAAAAAATAAAAGCAATTCCACCGAGGTAAGATACTTAATTCTAAAACATTCGAGAACTTTTCAAACCACCCTCGTATATTGTAGCAATAGTTTGACTGAAGTTTTGTTACCCAATTCCTGCACTTCTCTGGTAATTTTTTTTAGTGTATCATAGTAAGTGCTTTTATACAAACACTGATTGTTATGATAATTTGCATGCTCACAATTTTCTTCCTGTTGGCTGATAAATGCTTTCTTTTCAGCACTCAACTGTATAGGTTCATATTTTGTGAACAGAATGAAGTTACAGAGGCTAATGTTTATTCTCTGGGGTAATTCTTAACAGATTAGGTGCCGAGTAAGAGAGAAGATTTAAAAGCCGACATATGAAAGCCAAGAATGGGAGTCTTCGAGAAAATTCTCCAGCTTTCATGGGGAATTAAAGAGACAGATACACCACAATTTTAAGAAATTAACTGGACTTGGAGATGAACAAGGAAGTATGTTAAGCACTAGGGGAGCACCTGATATTTCAGCTAGATCAGCATTCCTCAATGTTTTTCAATGCAAGGACCAGTAAAATCTCAAAAATAATTGTGCATACCACTAACTTACAAGGGTGTATATTACCAAAATTTGGGGCTTATTGCATTGTACCATGAAAACGAATCTAAAAGCATGTCTCTTGGTTGTCTGGGTGTCATTGCGTAATGATCACGACACAGTGTCACCCGGGCAACCAAGAGAGAACTTCCGGCTGTAGAAGCCTACTTTCACAAATGTAAAGGCATATTTTTAATTCCAACTGGAACTTAGTAACAAAATTACAGACTACCTGCCTCATTTTCATTGAATACAGGAGATCCATAAACCACAGGTGAGAAACATTGAGGTAGATAATTTAAGAAAAGTACGTGAAAGTCAAGCTGGGGGTATGACAGTAAGCTGGAAGCAAGATGATTCCAAAAAATGAGGAGTGAAGAAGCAAGGTTCACAATAAGAAAATTAAGGAAGAAAAGTTGATTAGATCTACGCAACGAGGGCATAAATGCTACCACGTATGAAGAAAGGGATAATAATATGAAGTGGAGACTGTATTTACATTAAGAAGGAAAAAACACCATGAAAAGGAAAAAGAAGGAAGAAATGGAAGGGATGTCGCTACAACCTACAGTGAAGGGGATTTGGTTATACTGCAGTCCCTTTATAAGTCTGTGAGGATCAATAAAGTCCAATTTTTTGTATAAGGAAGTTAATTGGATATGGGACAGTCTGAGGGATAATGAATAAAACTTGGAACATCCAAGGAGTTGAAAGAATAAGGGGGGATACAATACGATTTTGCTACAGCCACATAAGCAAGCAACGGACTAATTTCTGGAATGGGTTAAGGTGTGGCCTATCCACATGTATCACTGAAAAGTTATCTTGTAAATATTATTTGATAGTTGTTTCTGAATAATTATTTCTTTTTGGAGTACAATTCCTGTTTCACTATAGTGAAAATTTTCTTTTTCTTTACTTCCAGACACCCATAGGAAGTCAAAGCAAAGTTGTTTTGGTGTACTGTTGTGAAGCTATCAGCTGGTTGAGCTATGGTGCAAACTAAGAAGCTACAACTAGCTTAGACTAGATACATTTCTGTGGAGTGCTAACTCAATAGCAGTTTAAATCTTGTCCTATTGGCATCATTTGTATAATATTTGTTTTATTTTCTAGGACTGGCAGACAGTTACCATATATCTCTTTGTCAAATGTTGTGTTATTACTACTGTAAGGTTTTGAAAATGTGTTTATAGTAAAGGAAATTCACTAATAAGAGTAATGATAACTTTTGTCAGATATAAGTAGTAAGAAGATGTGAATATTTTGTAAATGTTTTGGATTTCTACTTTGGTGACAAATTCATTGTTTGTTACAAAACATTTAATTTGCCAATTTTGAACAGTGGGAGTGTGACACCACAGCTAGTGTATTGAGCTGCTATAATGTCAGTTCATACATAAATAATAACTTCCGTACGAATATCAGTAAGTGCTGTTTGAGGATCGTTAAACACAGTATATTAATATGGCTGGCATAGTTTTTGGGATCGTTCTTGAAAATTAAATTCTAATAGTTTTGATAATGGGAGGTAGTAAGTGTTGAGGATTGAATGGTGTGCAGTCTAGAAGACTTGATATCAAAAGGATTTTCAAGGGCTGTAATCTCAACCCAAGAACAAGATCCTATGTGTGTGTGTGGGTTTTTTTTTTTTTATGCAATAAATAAAGTGAAAGTAAAATTTAAATGCCAAGTATGGTTTAAAGAAGAATCGGCATGTTGTGATTTCCCTGCAACATCCTGTTACATAATTGTGAGAGGACCAGGAAACTACTGAACAGTTTTAACAAAATACTGTAAGAATAATTTTGATTAGATACAAAACAAGCAGAACAAAAATTATGAGATATTGATAATATTTGTAGATTAAATATAAAAACAGGATCAGATATGGTGGATTTAGGAAGTAAAATTACAACCAATGGACCAACCTAGAACAATCTCAATAGCAGAATGGCACTGGCAAGAAAGGGGAAGTTTTGATTTTCAACCATTAACCCAGGACTGGGAAAAAAATTTCTAAAATGGTTTGTATAGTGCATGTCACCATATGGAAGTGAGGCTTTGACTAAGGAATGGCTTTGCTATCATTGCATTTTTATTATGGTGGTACACTTTATTACAGAGCAGCCTAATACATCAGTGGTTAAGGTGCTTGCTTTAAAAAGATTCTGGGCCCGGTCCCAAATTCAAATCCCACTGGGGGCAGGAATTTTTAACAGTAGTGTTTGATCATATGAGCTACATAAGGACATTCCACGATTCCAATTCTGTGTAAACTGTCCATTTTACCTCTGACACAATGACTTAGTATGCCTCCTTTGGGAAGATCCAAACAACCTTCAGCTTGGGGATTAAAATATTAAAATAATAAATAAGTTTCAATCTGACCTGTGAAGTAATTTTCTTTATTTCATTTTTTTAAAGTAGATATAGTCTGTGTGTTTTGTTGAAACAGATGTCATGCCATCATGAAATGCTTCATTTAACAGTTTATTGCCAACAGAAATTCATTCAAGGTTGCTAAATTTTTTGTATTCATCCTTTCATTTTAAATGGTGAAGAATGGCTGGCTAAATTTAAACATGGTTGCACATCTCTTGAAGATGAGCCACAAAAAGGACTCCCATAAATTGTAACCCCAGATAAAAACAAGGTGCACAATATGGAATTATAAAATTGATTGATTAGATGCATAAAAATAGTCACATGAAAAGAAACAATATTGTACATTTTAGATCATGAATTAAATAATAAAGGATAGGGAAAATAACCGATCACTTACTAAAGTTGAAGGCTGAGATGGTTATAAAACACATGAGACGAACACAAACGTGTTATATTTTGGTTTAAAACCTTATTCGTGTAAGAAGGATTGGACCATATAGCAAAGAAGGTGAGGACACACTGAAGCTTACCCCATGACTGACTAGGCATCAGGGAACTTGGGGTGGAGATATTTGGATAGGAGAATAAGCACCGTTTACTAAAGCTGAAGATTTTGAAACATGGAAAATACGGACACACAGAGCAACAGAGTGATTTAGCTGCCTGATGGAGGATGACATTTAATTGGAGGCGCAGACTGCTGGCTGGTGGTTCATGGCGGGGAAAAAATCAACATGGCAGGAAATATGTGGGGGAGTCAAAAGTTGTAAACTAAAATATTGTGAAAATATTAATATCTTCTGCCAACTTGTTCTGTGTATCTGTAATTTGCTCCCACAATATGGTTAACCAGTGCCGGATGTACGCTTTTCAACTCTTACTCATACTTCCCATGTGTTGATTTTCCCCGCCAAGAGCCACCGATCTGCATCTCCAGTTAGCTGCCAGCCTGCATCAGACAGCAACCTTTACTACTGAAGAAGGGTTATGAGCCAAAAAATTTTAACATTAGGTGTGAATGTGTTTTTCCATGTTTTGAAGCCACAATTTTGGTAATTTTTAATGTACCTGCTTTACAATGCCTTTGTTTCCTAACAATCAATAAATATTAGCGATTAGTGGTTAGAGTAAATAAAATAATTAAAAATATACATTGATTAATGCTAACAATAAGAAAAAAAGTAAAAGAGTAATGGATTAAATTGTAAGGCTTTATGGGTGATTGAGACCAGGATGTCTGGTATCCAGGGTATTTTGGTATATAATTTCCCATCTCAGAAGTTCTGATGCAGTGGTGGTTTCAGGGAAAACTCGGAATGCTCTCACAGTAAAACAGTCGTTGAGGTTGTTAGAATTATGGTTAGTGGCATGTTACAACACTGTAAGGTATATGTTGCAGGTGTGGACTGTGACTGTGGCCATTCAGTCTGACAGAGTTGCTTTGTAGTGAGGACTACATAGGAGCCAGTGAAGAGGCAGCTTGTAAGTTTGTATATGATAAACAATGTGGAACACACAGCATGTCCAATGATGCGGAAAATTTCCCTTGTAGGATTGGAATATGTCGTAGTGGGTGGAGGCATTATGCAACACCATTTTCACTTAGTCATTGTACTCACATAGCAAAACAGTCAGAGTAGAAATAACACAACTGTGCGAGGTGCTACCCAAAATATCTGAGCATTGTACCGGTCAAATCCGTAGTAGTACAACATTCTGCCTCCAAATGTCTCGAGATATATTCTTAGCTACTACGGTACAAAGTTGTATCATTTTTGGCACATGCAGTTGTGAGTTGTTGTGGTGCCTGGCAGGATGTGTTTCAGTGCTTCTGCAAATTTTCAAATGAATAATGTGAAGGAGCAATGGATTTTCGTCTGTTTCAAATTGAAGACAACTGCAGCTGAAACCTACTTCATGCTGACAGAGGCATTTGGTGAGAGTGCACCGAGTCAAACAAGAACATCTGAGTGGTTCAAGCACTTCAAGGAAGGCAGAGAATCTGTGTAAGATGACAAAACATTCTGGTCGACCATCAACATACACAACACAGTAAATGATCATGATAGTGCATGATGTGATTTACAAAAACACCGGGATGCTTCCTTCAAAAAGGCCATGACCGAATTCCTTCCCATTCCTTGTCCCCCATCCTTTCCCGTCTCTAAAGACCTAGTTGTTATAGAAGACGATAAGCAGTTAAAAAAAACACAAAAACAGAAGGCAGACAATTCACAATGTTTGTAACAGACTTCAGCTGTTGTACAGTAAATGTCAATGAATTCTAGCCGATGAACAGAACATGAGACAAACTGCAGAGAAGTTTGTCCCTCATCTTTCCATCATCGATCAACAAAACCGCAGAATTCAAACATGCACTGAGCTGCAACAAAGAGTTCGAGAGTGTGCAAACTTCTTATTCAGAGTCATAACAGGTGATGAATCTTGGATTTATAACCCTGATACAAACTGCAATCATCGCAATGGAAGACGCCATTTTCTCCAAGGCCAAAAAAAGCTCGACAAGTTCGCAGCAACATCAAGTCAATGCTAATCTCTTTTTTTTTTTTTTTTTTTTTTTTTAAATTCAGGGAATTTTGCATAAGCAGTTTGTTTCTCCTGGTCAGACTAACGGGCAGATTTACTGCGAGGTTTTGAGGTGATTGAGGGAAAATATTCGGTGAAAAAGGCCAGAGTTGTGGAAAAAGAAAAACTCGTCATTGCAATATGACAACGCATCCATGCACGCCTCGTTCCTTGTGAGGGAATTCCTGACCCAACACAACATGGCAATGGTCCCCCATCCTCCCTACACACCAGACCTAGCTCTGTGTAACTTTTCCTTGTTTCCAAAGATGAAAATCGTGTTGAGAGGGAAACTTTTTTTTTAACTGCTTAAAGTCTCTTACTGTGAGGTCTTTAGGGACGGGGAAGGATGGGGGTTGAGGAATGGGAAGGAATACGGCCATGGCCTTTGAACTAAGCATCCCAGCATTCACCTGGAGTGATTTGGGGAAACCATGGAAAACCCAAATCTGGATGCCTGGACGGGGATTCGAACCGCGTCCTCCCGAATGGGAGGCGAGAACGCTAACCGTTACACCACCACGCTCGGTGAGATGGCAACATTTTGACTCCACTGAAGACATCCAAGTGGAATCAGAATGGGTCCTGAACACCCTTCACCCTGCGGACTTCCAGGAGAGCTTCCAAAAATGGGAGCATTGCATACATACTCGAGGTGACTACTTTGAAGGTGACGGTAGACATTAGGATGTAAGTATATAGCTCTGATTTTTATAATTAAATTCTCGGACATTTTGGGTAGCACCTCGTCAGTTCACAACACCGGGAGAAAACAGAAATAGTACAGACTGACCAACCGACATTATTTTTTATTTTTCTAAGTATCGTTCTTTGTAGCCAAGTTTCAATTAATTGATCTTTATGAGGTTTGACCTGGAAGGTAAAGATTTGCATATGTTTGGTTTCAGAAAGTGACTTCTTTATGTGTACTGGCACAATGGTTATAACTTTGGCCACAAGTGCTGACTGCTTTCAGCTGGGCCAGTTGAGTCATCTACTGTTATGTGTTCAGTAATGTTTGTTATATAGGAATTTCAATTTTTTTCCAGGAAACTCAGATTTGATTCTTTAACAGAAGCTTATGGAGAAGCCACCCAAATCTAAACTATATTTTGAAGTGGCATAAAGAAACAAAGAGGTTGAAGAATATCAAACTTTTTTTTTTGATGGACAATCACAATAAATGAGCTATGTTGGTGAAAAAACATCAACTACGCATCAGAATGATTACATATTAAATAAGCTTTAATATTACTGCAGTGTTTTTAACAGATAAGTTGAGTATAAAAAGTAAGAAAACTATATAGAAGTACTGCCCAAACACTTAACTATGTAACAACATCCAAACAGGTTGAATATTGTTCAAGGATTTGAATTATGGGTTTTTCAGTACCATCTCCAGACAAAAAGCAAAAGGAAAATGGTATATGAAAGCTTCTCCTCATTTGAAGAAAGCCTGCATGAACAAATTAGAGTGGTATTTTATTATCTCTGAGAACAGTGACAAAATCAAAGAATTTTTTACATTTGAAATAGGCAATTAATAATCTCCATTACAATAATGTCTTGGAACAACTTTAATAAGAGTTGCTAACAGTCTGCAAGACACTGCAGACAGTTCTGTGCTGTGTAATAATAACATGCCTAGCTCATAACACTTTCATTTTGAACATATCTGGCCAATAAAAAGTCATATATTTGCACATCCTTCCTTCCTAGCTCAATGACAGAGATTGACTTGTCCTATAAACAGAGAAAATTAATATGGACAGATAAAACAGAATTTCTGAAAAAGTTAAACCTGTTGTAAACATTTTTTAAGACTAATTTCAGCTAAGTCCTGTTTACACTTATATTTTTATAATTATCACTATTATGGAGTCGAAAGAAGATTGTAAGCAAGAAATGGGAAAGGATCCAGCATGGCCTTCTGAAGTAGGCATAAAAAGTATTAGTATTCTTACCTGCACAACAATCCTCACAAATAAATCATACTGATTTTCTATTTTACAACACATTTTGAAATTAGACCATTTTTATGTTAAAAGGATATGACTGTTACCTACCTTTATGCCATCAGGGGGCAAAGCATCTCCAAATCGTGCTGGTATGTCACGGAATTCAGCAACAACATTGTGCCAAAATGAGTTCACAATTACATCGCCTGTGACATACAGCTGAGGTGTGGCTAGCACAACAATTAGCAGCAACAGCAATGATGTCATGATGTAGCTGTGCTAAAAGGCAGCCCACACGTGTGTTGTGGGCCAGAATGTCTTGTCAGCAGCCTGTTAGTAAAATTTTATTCATGTCAATAATGGTATGATTTAACCTTATTTCCAGCTATAAAATACAAAATTTGCCTTTCTATTAAAAAAAAAAAATACAAAATATATTGTCTACTACAATTCAGTTTTATTTGCAGCCAGAAAATACTTCAAAATAATTATCGGTGAAACTATTAAAGTAATAATATTCTCAGTATACAAGCACAACGCACAATTATCAATAACATACAACCCTCTGGGTGTCATTAATTGTATCTGCATATTGAAGAAGCTAATAGTGTTTTGCCATCAACAAGGAGCTCATATAACCTAAGATCTGTATTTATGGTGAATGGAACGATCAAACACATTAATTCAACTGCTTAACAAGCTCAGTCACATACAAGTTTACCTCCATGGTTTTACTTATCAGCTATGCCAGCAAATCCTACTAACTTGAATGCAAAAACTGTGTAGCTTCCTGGCAATATGTTCCATCTGGTGTGTAACAGACAAGAGGAGGTGGAAGGAATATCTCCAGCACTCTAAAACCAGGCTTATCAGCTAATAGAAGCTATAGCCTAATAGAAAACACTGGTGGTCACTGATGGGTTTTGTATAACGGGCTGGTAACTCCATCTATATAAAATCAACCCTACTCAAAAGTTTGAAGGTAGCCTCAGATTGGATGGTCCAACATCAGGGTAGGTTTTTTCAGAAAAACAGTTTACTAACAAAAGTTAGATAATATAGTTTTAATTTTAGTTTTTGATTTTTTTTGTTTATGGTTTTACGCCTCATTCAGATTTGTGCCATTAGTGAGGAAAGGACTGGGGGCAAGGAACCATCCTGCCAATCACCTGGACTGACTTCAGGAAACCATGGAAAACTGAAATCTGGATGGCCAAACAGGGGATATAAATCCGTGTCCTTCCAAATGCCAGACACTAGTGTTACCACTGACTCCCCAGATTTGGTGCCATTCTAGAAACTTAGAAATAGCTCCAAGATACAATGGACATCGAAGCTCAACTGATCATGCGGCATGGTAAAGGAAAATATAGCAAAAGCTAACACAGCAGTTATGATAGACAGGAAAAGAGGGGTCACAGGGATCAGAAGTTTTTTTTTTTTTGTAACAGTTTAACGTCCCTTTATAACAACGTGGTCTTTAGAGACGGGAAAGGATGGGGGCAAGGAATGGGAAGGAATTCGGCCATGGCCTTTTGAAGGAAGCATCCCGGCATTCACCTGGAGTGATTTGGGGAAACCATGGAAAACCCAAATCTGGATGCCCGGACGGGGATTCGAACCGCCGTCCTCCCGAAGGGGATCAGAAGAGACTCATCCAAAAGTTTTTAAAATCAGCTCAGTAAATTAAAAAAAAAAAGTTTTTATTTTATTTGTAGCTATCCCAAAAGGATTGCTCATCACTTTCATACAATTTATACATCAGTAATACTAACAATCTTTAGCCCTGCCAGTTATCATATATCTTATTTCTAAAAAGAATGTGTGTGTACGTGGTTTTTTTTTTTTGTCACAAGCCCATATCTCCCTTCATACCTGACCGAAATCGATAAATGATGTATCATTTTAAAGATTAAGGTCTCCGATTTGGTAAGACTGTATTTTAAGAAAGGAATTTTTCAGAATTCAACCCTTAAAGGCAAAAAAAGTATCATTTATAAGAGTTTCTTTTTTAATAAGCCTGGAGGTTTTTCCAGCATTGTACAAGGTGTGTTCAAAATGTTTTACACCAAAATTTATTTCTATGACACAAACAATGCTATGTGGCTGAAATTTTGAGGCACTGTGAAGAAATGGTTTTGTAACAAGAAACCAGCATGGTACTGACAGGGTTTACACGCTCTTCCGGAACACTGACGTAAAATCCAAGGAGCAGACAGATTTCTTTGAAAAATAGTCACTATACCTGAACTATGTAGCAATGCGCTCCCCAAGTTGCAAAGTTGTATCTCCAATATTTCCAGAGAAATAAATTTTGGTGCAATAATTTTTGAACCTCCTTATATACAAATATAATTCTCTCTCAGGTAACTAGACAAGTGGTCGATTGATAAAACCCAACGTTTTGACAGTCAGATATTATGACCACCAGAACATCGTGCTTTATCAATGGACTCGCTCTGTTAGTTACCCGATAGAATTTTACCAGTTTCTTTGTCACGAGCCATTTATATACCTTAATACATAATCGAAATCGATAATTGAGGTTTAATTTTAATGTTTAAGGCATTTTTTAAAATTCAGCTATCAAAGGCCAAAAGTATTGACTATCAAGATCATGTGGATGAAATAGTTCAGAGACAAGCCACTAGGCTTTGCTGGCACTGATATGATTATGTTACTGCTAGTTAGCATCATCACTTATTACAAGATATGGCTATACTGTGTGTGTTTTGTTCAGCTTAGTTTAATTCCAATGAGGTCTGGGAAAGGATAGCTTCAGGTGTTTACATCAAAGTAGAGGGCTGCAGGGTAGCATACATTAGGTAAAATCAGAAAGATATTGCTACAAATGAGACTTTTTTCAATTTATTAAAACCACCAGTTTCGTTATTCAACATATTCTGTTTGAAAAATTTTCCCACAGGTCAGTGGTTTGCAATACAATTGTTATATAAACTTTTTATTCACAATATATATCTAGATTTGTTTCCTTTTACATTTGGAATAAGTTTAAACATTTGCCAAATAAGATATTACACTTACACTGTATAATCATCTTTCAATAAAAATGCTTACACAGCTCTAAATGAAGGACAAGCCTTTTTACAAAAAATACCCTGTTTATTTAGTCAATTATCCATTTCAACTGTTCACTTAATCCTGGAAAATGAAGATTATTTCTTTCCAGTATGTGATTTATCCATCCACAGTCTAACAAACTTAAAAAAAACTGAAGCCCTCAATAATTTGAGTCTCTTTCATTTGTTCTATTTCGCCTTCCTTATGTTCCAAAAATTTAATTATCATCTGTTTCAACCATAAGCCTCTCTATTTTCTTTTTTTCTTCCCACCACCTCTCTGTCACCAACTTGGTCCAGTCCTTTCCTCTCTTCAGTACATACTCTTCCACTCCTTAAAGCCATCTATCCCTTGATTTTTGTTTGGGTTGTTTACGTTGAATCTACATTTCTTGAATTTTCCTAGGAATTATTCCTCAAATTTTTTAACAGGGCTATACCATTTTAGTCTGGTCTTTTCTATCATTTCCTGTATGGGTTCATCTTTTACTGTATTTCTAATAGTTTTGTTTCTCATCCCGTCCATTCCTGTAAGATCTATTCTGCTTCTTAGAATTTCATTTCAATTGCTTGCACTTCTTCAGTGTCCAGGTATTAGCATTGTACATTAGTACAGGAACATCATAGTATGTGCAATAGATTACACCCTTACTTCTCTGTGGCCAATCCCTGTGCCATATATGGCTTCAAACATTTCTTTAAAATGTCCCAGGTATCAAACTATTCTTCAGCGTGTCTCTTAATGATAAGATCAGTGTATCAAAGGATGGGTGTTATTGTTGTTGCTAAAGTTTTTGTAATGGAATCACTTTAGAGAAATTAGTCACATTGTTCAGTGTGATGTTACAAACCAACTAGATGGTTGTACAGTTTCCATTTAACTTTGCTGATGCTTAATTTTTGCAGCATTTCTTTAAATCTTGCTATTTGCTTCATCTGCAGTCAAATAGGGAAGTGATTATTTACCATACATGGACACAATTTCACTGAACTTGTCACAGAATGGAGTCATTAAGATAGAGAGAGAGCACATCAAGAGGTTAATGGAAGAAGATGTATTACTTGTAGTAGTAAGTGGCATCATTTAGCCAGAGATCTAGAGACACATTTCTTCACACTCAACAGGGCTCCATATTACTTGATTTTTGGGTCGATCAAATATTGCAGGGGTGGACAACTTGATTATGCCCAAGATCTATGGTTTACTGACAAAACCCTGTGTGATCTACTAATTACATACTTCTTTAAATTTTAAATGAAACAGTATAGTTCAGTACACAATTATGTAGTATTTTTTATTTTATTAAGAGAGAAAACATAAAACTGAAATAATTTTTTCTTAGTAACTACTTATTTATAATAGTGTGAGCATTGCATCTGATCATCTTCTGTTGGATTAGCAAAATCAGGTTTGTAGTTGGAAATTGCCAACCTTAAAGAATCCATGTATGATCATCTGTCAAGCAAGAACAGTGTTTATTTTTTGTTTGTTTTAAGTAGTAAAATGCTGATTCACACAAATATGCTGAACCAAAACACGAATGCAGTTGTTCAAAACATTTCTTCAAATTTGGATATTTCTTGTTGGAAATCAATGCCCAGAAATCTAGACTTGAGGATGACCTTGCTTTTATAAATATGTTGCAGCGCAGAGTAATAATTTAGTTCTGAAATATCATGTGGTCTATTTGAAATGTACATGCAAATTTTTAGCCATTTCATAGATATCACTATGATCAATTGAAATCATACTTAGTAGTCCTCCTTTCATCAAGAAATCTTTAAAGACCATCCAAATCAAAATAACAACTGTGCAGTATCAGTGATATCTGTTGACTCGTGAAGTTGTAGTGAAAAAGCAACGGAGCGGACGATCTCTTTGTAGTTGTTCATTTATGTTTTCACTTATCGTTTCTATATGGTGTATCACAGTATTTCAAGACAGCTGAAAACTATGAATAGCTTCTCTAATTTCATTTTTGAAATTCACGAACAGCTAATCTGACACAGCTTTGAAAAATTCCTTGATGTATTCTCAATCAGAAAAAGGTTTGCACGTTTGTGCAATTCTGTTGCTTACTTGGAAAGAAGCTTCAGTTGCAGCCTTACTTTGCTCAATAGGCTTAGAAAACATGTTTTCTTGGACTATTAATTATGATTTCAATGCTGTTAGGTGGAAAGTCTGTCTGATATTTACTATGCATTGTGTTAAAATGTAGTTCTAAATTTTATTTTTTTCGGTATTGTCCCAGATTTATGGCAAATTAAGCAGCAACATTTATCTATCATCACAGTAAGCAAGTAGTACAGTTTGCATTCTTAGTGAAAGTGGTAAGTTTTTTATTTCTTTGGAGCACATTTTTCAAGGAACTACAAGAATAAAATAAAAATATTAATAACATAATTCATATAAAAATAAAAGTAGAAATATCCTTAATTTTTGTAATGATGGCCAAAGTTAGCTAGTGAACTTTGTTGAGGGGTTTGTTTGCTATAGCAACAATATCGAAAATATTATCTTACTTTATTTGATGAACCTTAAGAAGCATTTCATTCTTCACTTGCTGTTCCTTCAGCATTTCTCTTCAACCATTTATCCACAGTGTATGAGGCGTGATGCAGAGTTTAATTGTGATTTACATTTACGCTGAAATCTTAACTCTGCTAGTCCCTGTCGTCAACTGATGGACTGACCATATCCCACATGCTTCCCGCCTATTGTCCATCGCGTACCGAAAACAAAAGAGAGCTAATGGACTAATAGCAACGATCGACTGGTCGATCGCGATTGACCGGTTGGCCACCACTGAAATATTGCATCACAACACAAATTATGAATGTTAAAATCACCTAGCAAGAGAAATGGCTGAATAAGTTGGCTTATCAGATTATCTAACGTAGTCAATAGGCAGTATTTAAACAGAGAACACCATCTGTTGACCTGGATTGTAGATTCTTCCCATTGCTACTTGCGAGGTGAAAGGAAATGATACAGTGTCAACAGTTATTTTAAACAACAAAGCAACTGCATCATTCACTTGATCAGCCTTAACCTCTTTACTGGTGAGTGGGTCTAAAATACGTCTCCTAAAGACAATTGCAGTTGATTCGACTATGAAGACATGGCCGATTATCAATGTAACTTCGTACACACACACACACACACACACACACACACACACACACACCCTATCAGCAGGTATATAAATGATTAGTTTTAATTCCCTGTGACAAGTAGAATTGACACCAAAGAGTATCGGTGTTTTTTCCATGCCTGGTAGGGAATATGAGGAGAGTGAACAGTGTTATATGTAGAATGATCGCTGTAAACGACACAGATACTGTGTACTCATTAGTGAGCGACAGTGTTGCCAACACCTTAAAGTTTGAAAGGGACATCACTGTTGGTCTCCATTTGGCTGACTAGTCAAATCATGCAATATCCAGATTTGTGACAGTGGCCCGATGTTGGACTGTATGAGAAACTTAGGGCAGGCATACTTGTTGAGTTTCGGTCAACCACATCTGACCACCACAAGGGTTGTTGTGCACCAAGTGCTTCATAACCCCTTCAATTATACACCTGCCATCCGAGAACAAGTAATGGGCTCCCTGCATGACTCTGTGACATCTCGCACGATTGGGCAGAGACTAATGGACTAGGAAATTACTATCCCATGTGTAGTATGCCATTAACACCACAACAAAAAATGACTGCCTCTGGATTGGTGCCTCAAGATGAATGGTGTTGCATTGTGTTCAGTGATGAATCATAGTTCAGTACTACGAAGGATGACTGTTGTAAGTATGGTAGTGTGAAGAGGTCCCATTCTTCCAATGTTTTGTAGAGACACAGTGGTGTTAATCCTGGCATTATGATGTGGGGTGCCATCAGATATGACTTCAGGTCATGGCTGATAGTGACTGAGGGAACTCTAAAGGCGCACCATTGTGACATGGACTACCTGCGTCCTTATGTATTACCTCCTATGCGACAGTTTCATGGTGCCATTTTTCAACAAGCTAATGCTCATCCACAAGTTGTATGTGTCCCTATGAACTGTCTGCATAATGTTGAGATCCTCCTATGGCCAGCAAGATCCCCGGAACTGTCACTGATAGAACACTTTGCAATAGTTGTGCCAAGCTGTGACCATTGCAAGGACACACCGATGATGAAGACTGCTTCCTATCCAGGTCTGCTGACAGTATCAGATAAAATGGTTATTTCATGCATCCAAAATTATTTCAAGGTTCGTGGTTCATCCATGAAAAGGTAGTGGATTGACCACTGACCAACGATGGTTCAATTTCTTTATTCTCTTATTAGCAGAGTATTAGTAAAATAAATTTCATGCTTGGTCAAAGCCTGAGCACATCACAACCAGTAGCTTCTCTTGCATGGCTATCTTGCCTCTGTCAGGTTCTCCACCCATCTGCCACTAACAATTGCCTCACAACCCCTCACTTTTCTGTAATGTCTCCCCGCTGCCAGTAGAGAACAGAAGATCCCCTGCAGGCTGGGTCAATTACATCGGACCATCTCAGATGCCAATTCCGTCCCAGTGCTGGTAGCCAGGATTTCATAGACCACTTACAATAGTTGTGGGACAGCTTGCCTCAGGAGATGATTCAACAGCCTTATGACACCCTTCCCAACTGAATTAGTGTATGAATCTAGGCCAGAGCAGTTGCAATGTCATACTGATAAGTGGGTTCCCAATCCAAGTTCTTTGTAAATTTGACCTGATTCTGCAATCATTGAAATAATATCATATACCCTCTCAGACCATGAAGTCTGATTTAATTTTCTCCGTCTCTTCTGGGTGCTTCACTTTTTTTTGTCAGAAACTACCACTTACCTAAGATGATGGCTAAGCCATATGAACATGTGTAACAGACATGAACACAACAGACATTGAATATTTTTGGATCTTAGCCCTTTATTAAGTGGAGGATGGGTGCTGTAGAAGCCTGCCTCAAATTGAGCAAATTCATGGTGCATGGTGGGGATAAATTCGAACAGATAACATGGAGAGAGGGTAGTGATCTGAAGCTAATACCCGAGCATTCCAAAATATCGAAACTAATCACTGGTGGCAATCACCTAGTATGGGTGGGAAAAAGAGCAGATAGCAAAATATAAAATCTTAAAAATGTAGATATAAATACACAAAAATGAATATTAAAGCAAAAATACATTAAGTTAATGGTAGTTCAAATTAGGTAGTGTGGGTGGAACAAAGGAGAGGGCACTGTCAGAGTTCATATAAGAGGCTGCTTTTTGGAAGTACTCTGATAGCATGGACTGTGAAGCAAGAACTAAAATTATTATTGGTACCATGGGAGAGTCCATGGATGGACCTGGGTAGTTTGGATTCTGTATGAATACTGTCTATTCATTCTTATGGCTAGTGGAGTGGTGGTTAAAACTATGTTGGAAGACAGGCAGTGGTTGCAGGCTAGGTGATGCTTTACATGGGAGGTTTCCGATGACGGGAAAGCTTAACCCAGCAACGGGGTCGGTGAAAGTGATAGGACGTGGCGTATGTTGCAAACCTTGCAACAGGGTCTATTGCATTTGAAAGAGCCTTGTGGCTGTCAGGTGGGACAACGAAGACCCCGTTATTTGTGGGTTAGGTGTTGGCTGAGGATATGTGATCTACTGAAGCAAGATTGTTGGGAGAATGCATCTCATTTTCAGGAAGGATTGCAGGAAATAACCTAGGAAGTAACATGTGACCAGCACTAGACTATGGTTGGTATTAAGAGAGTTTGGGTGGTCAATAGGTGGAGCGGATGAAAGTTGTTTGTGAATTGAAGCAGGTGGGCAGTTGCACAATATCAATGCTTAGGAGCTTGTTTTTTGAATACCATGCGAGACCTGTTGGTTACAGCATATACAACTGCGCTGAATACCAAGACTGTAGTTGAGAAAGTATGATGCGGATGGCAACTGTCAAAATAAAGATACTGTTGTAGGCTTGTTGCTCTGGTGTGGATCAAACTGATGTAGCCATTGGAGAAAGACAAATCCACATCCAAGAATGTGGAATGAATATGAGAGAAGAACCATGTGAAGTTCAGGAAATTTAGAAGATAGTTTTCTCCATGCGTCTAGAACACGAAAATATCATCTATGAATCTAAGCCACATGAGGCATTTGATATGGACTTTCTCCAAGAACATTGCAGAACAACAAGAGGCAGTTTGAACGGGCATCCTCCCCACGTCGGCACTTCAAAGAGAATTCAGGGTTGCCCTACATTCTAGATGGAAAGGTAATTCTGGTTGTATGCCTGCCTCCCCTGTTCACAGTCACATTGGCAGTCATCATTTAAACATAATATGCATTGAAATTAAAGAAAACAATTTAATTTTAGTTAAGGAGTTTTTTGTTTGTTAATGTTTCATTTTGTTTTTCCATTTTTAATCGTGAGGTTGGACAGAGAAAAGGTGCTCTCTTATATTAAAGAATATGAAAGGCGTTCCATATTGTGGAAGAAGGATGATAAACTTTATCATAATGCATTTAAAAAAAAAAGAGGATGCTTGGCACGAAATAAGTGTACTTACTGGAGAAAAGACTGGTGGCATTTTGGAAATAAATATATATATATGAATTGCCGAGTATCTCAATGCTATGGCTAATACAGCTGTAAAAGTAACGAGAATTTCTGTACCTGTTTGTATTCGTTATTAAACCAATCAATACCCATTACTTTCAAATCATTACTTGTTACTTTTGGTACAATCGAGTGCTAGCATGAAGCATTGTATCGAGTCGCGCAGCGTACGGGTTGACTTCATTACTATTGTATCGTTTCGTCGTTACTCATTACTTTTGATACAATTGAACACTAGCATGAAGCATCCCATCGAGTCACATTTTATACGACTTCATTAGTACTTGGTAAAGTTTAAGTAAAGTACTTATTTAGTAAAATAAGTTTAGGTACGTTGTTTGTTTGGATAAAACTTAAAGTAATTAACACATGGATCTTACGGAAAACCTCTAAATGACTGATTTGCTGTAATGAATTTTATATATGAAACAATAATCCAATTTCAAAACAAACACACACACACACACACACACACCTGACCTTTCACCTGACTGACATATCTAGTGACAATAAATAATGACAGTTATTTGTTAAAGTAGCCTACTGCATAGAAGCCTGATATGATAATGGGGCATGTATTTAACGAATATTATAATCTCATCAAGGTATTTCGTTTTTAAATAGGAGGTTTCCTTTACAGTTTTCATTTATTTTTATGATTTGTTATGTTTCATTTTAATAATATCAATATTCAAAACTGTTAAATCAATAACAAAGGTACAGGACAAACATGTGATTAGATTCGTAATTGTTATTGTATCGTGGTTACAACAAACATTGATCACATGGATAATGCAGTAATAAAACAATAACTCAGGGCCACATTTAAGCATAGGCTACAAATTTTTATGTGCCGAATTTCAAAATTAAGCCTCCAGTCAGAGGGGTCACTGCAGACAGGGGAGCCCGCACCACATGTAGAGCCTAGGGCTACACAAAGCCTGAATGCAGCCCTGCAATAACTAACACCAGGCAAAAGGAATAAAGTCATTGTATTTTGTTCTTTGTTTGTAAAATTCTGTAACTGAAAAAGGGGGGGAGGGGGCTCTAGAATTGTTTCGCAGAACGCAATCAGTAACATATAAGATAAAAGAGCTGGAATGGGTTTCACTGGAAGACAGGAGGAGGGTGAAGAGGGTATATTGATGATGAGGCATGGAAAGATATTGGTGTAAGAATTAAATGTAATGCTTGAAAGGGAAAAGATTACCGTGACCACAAGCTGGCACTCGATTTCAGGTACAAGGGTGTAGGAAGATTCTCTTTTTTAGGTAAGGGTGTCAGGGATTGGAATAAGTTACCAAGAGAAATTATGAATAATTTACCAAAAATGTTGAAAGAATTTAAAGTTAAAATTTGTAGAGGGCAAATGTAGGTGGATGCAGGAAAGGGTAGAAGGTGAGTGTGTAGGGAAAGTGCCACCGGAGCGTGCGCTCCACCGCAATTTAATTAAATATTATTAGAACATAACAAGTGCAGAGATGTATATCACAAACTACTAGACAACTCTTTTATATAGTAAATTACACTATAAAATAAAGTAGAAGGTATCAAATCTTAAAATAAACACATTTCATAAATTTCTGAAATCAATAAACCTCACTAATGAACGATTCATGAAAAAACAGTAACTATCTCAAATTATCCATACAAATTTTCTATTTACAAATTATGCATTGTAAATTTTAATGTTAAACAAAATAAAAACTACAAAATTAGTCTGTACAGTATCAAAATCAGTTAACTGCGGGAGCTGGAGCATGTTCGTATCTATACGACAAATGCGAGTAATGAAATGAATTTGCGAGTAACGATTCGGTACTTCAAGTCAGGTGACGAACCTGTTAGTCAGTAACGAATACCTGTATATCATTACTTTTACAGCTCTAATGGCTAACCTTTTTTCAGCAGTTACTGCTTTCTGAAAATTTGTATTATTCTTCAAAGTTTTCTCCTGAATCAATTCCAATAAAAATATATTGTCAGTGGATTGTATTCTTGCAAGTTTTGAAAATTCTTCTATCATACTGGTTAACAATAACTGCCTGTGAATCTATTCCGATTGCCAAACGCCATCTTTTATTTCTCTTTTTACCTAAACTAGTTATCACTATGAATGCAGCACTAGCCACTGTTAAATTGTTACTGCACTCCATAACAACAAACAAACAAATGTATGGACAAATACCCATCCCGTTCAATGCCTCGGCGAACTATGTTCATGCAGAAACTATGTGTAGATGAGGCATCCGTTCTGCATCGCCTTGATCCCTTCACGTGTTGCCTCATTCTGATGTCTACCCACTTTGAGAGGAGGCCATGCAGGTGTCCATAGCAGTGCCACAAGTTCTTTAGTATCAGGTGGGCCAAAGTGGTGAGGAAAGATGTGCTAGGGAGGATACTGAAAGGCCGCTGATCTAGAAAATGTTCCATGTGGCATTGAGGAATTTGTTTACAAGGATGTGATGTTAATCATTCCCAGGCTGGAGACTGAAAGATTTGTAGACATAGTAGGAAAGACAGAAGAGAAAGTGTTGTGTATTCTCGACATCAGAGAGGAGCTGATAGAATATGGGTATTGTAGGTATTAGGTATTGGCCCACCAAGACAGAGAAGTAGTCATTCAGCCACAACAATGGAGTGTCCTTGATTGCCAGGCTTATGGATTTTGGGAATGAAGTGAAGGGTAGAGGTATGTGGATTCTGAAGAGTAAGGAATGAAATGGACGATTGGATGGCACCTTGAAGGAACGCACTGAACAGTCTAAATTCTAGCACGTTTTTTGACAGTGTTTGTAGTATACTCAGAAAGGTGGCAATAAGTGTTGGTGTCTGAAGAAGGGCTTCAGCAACATAGTCATTACAATTCATAACTATAGTGGTTGAGCCCTTGTCCACAGGAATGATGATGAGGCCTCGGTTGGAAAAAGTTGTTTCCTGTCATGGATTTCAGCTGGTGTTGGCCAAGGACTTAAGAAAACTAGATGAAATCAAACTAGTAGATTATCATCATCATCATTCTGCGATTCACTAAAAGTGTGTGGCAGAGGGTGCATTGCACCTATCCGAAAGGTTAATGGTTTGGAAGGAATATACAGGATATGGAAGGAGGCGCCCATGGGCTATTGTGAGGAACCATCCCAGCATTCACCTGGAGTGATCTGGGAAAACCATGGAAAACCCAGATCAGGATGGCCCAGGTGGATAAAAAGTCCTGGAAAATTTGGAAAGGACAGTTCAGGGGAAGAAGTGGTGGATATTGGCTTGAATTTCTGGAGACTATGCTCCAGGTAGCTCTGAGGCTAACATGAGTGACAAAGTGTTATCACCAGTGGAGTGTTTGACAGAATGAAAGATTCTTCTCAATTATGACTTTACACCTTGTTGAAATTGTGGTAATTAGATGTGGGAATGGGACTGGGGACAAGGAATTTGGCCATGGCCTTTGATAGAAGCATCCCGGCATTTGCCTAGAGCAGGGGTCTCCAAACTTTTCAGCCTTAGGGCCATACTGATTACTCCAGTAAGTTCCGAGGGCCAAAACCAACATAAACTTCAGTAAACTAACTTAATTTGCTAGGGGGCGTCCGTAAATTACAGTAGAGCTAAAAAAAAAAAAAGGTCTACAATTCGCCTAGCTCTCCGCGGGCCGGACAAAATCTGTCCGCGGCCGGATGTGGCCCGCGGGCCGTAGTTTGGAGACCCCTGGCCTAGAGTGATTGGGGGAAATAATTGAGAACCCAAATCTGGATGCCCAGATGGGAATTAAATCTGGCGTAATTCTGAATGTGAGGCCAGACCGTTAACCAATCACACAAAGAATGAAAGGGCCATGGACTAGAGTGGCATGGTCAAACTTAGAGCAGGCAAAATGATGAAACCTTTCGAGTATTGAAAGTTGGGATACAGATAAGTGTGAAGGGGACAGATTTACAACGGACAATTTAGGTTTGGAAGTAATGAGTAATAAGGTAGTCTCCTACAGCATCCACCATTTTCTCTGTTCTACTTGTTGCTATTTGGGCTTTAGGATGCATCAACAACATTTATTCTACTTGATGATGAAGGGCAAAGACCCAAAAACTTCAACGTCTTCGTGTTTTTGTGTGTAACGTGTGTTTCACTGCATAGCTATCTAAGGTAAGTGGTGATTCATTTCCCTGTCCAAAATTGTAATTACCTTTCACTACTAATTGCCCATTATTTGATTAGAGAGAGATATCGGGAAAGTAAACCCATCACTTACGAAAATTGAAAGCACAAGTGCTGCAACCCCCACACAAAATGTGAAACAAACAGAACTGTACAGTATTTTGGTTCAAAGCCTTATTTGTATGGGAAAAATAGGGCATTTGGTAAGGGAGGTGTTTCCCCACATCCAACAATATTTCTCCAGAATCATCCCGGGCGACATCATTACTTCCGTTGCATGTAAGATGTTAAAACTTTATAGCAATATTACTAGCAAATTAAAAATGAATTATTCTATTGATACAAGCAAATCTGAGCCAGAAAATTCGGTACTTTAAAACATATTTTATTGGACCAGTGCATATTATAACTTGCCCTGCCTTCATACAAATAAATATCTTACATCCTAATGAAATACTTTAACATTGAAACAATCTGGGTATATACCACTGTAAAACAGATTCCGTCAAAGCTAATATTAATCTGCAATGCAGCAATTTTCGATTCTTGTGAAAATTTGTTAAGAAAACATTGCTACAAAGTATCTCAAATTAATCTAGTTTGTCCATTAATTTAGTCTGTTCATTAAAATTTGACAAATCTTAACCAGTCTTTAGATTGGAAAAATGTGCCAAACAAAATTCGATACATTTTAAACACTTGATTTATATTACTGTTGAATGGCTTCCATCCATAGCAACAAATCCAAAGCTGCAAGTTTACCATTTTGACTGCAACAGTTAGCGCACTACATCTGGCTCAAGTTTAGAAAAAGAGAAAGTGAATGTATTAATGTACATGTGACAAAAGCTTAGATTTTCGACTGGCCGTATTAGCAGATGTTGTGGTTATGTTGAACTGAGGGCTGGAAAAAATGGTAACTGACACTATTATTACAAAATAAAATAGGAGGAATTTAGTTTTTATTAATAAATTAAGCTGCTTTCATTTCACCATGTTACTGACCCCATTACTTCATGCGGGTGGCGTTAGTTCCATATTCATCACACTGAATGGTCTGGAACAGGATTAACACCAATATTATGAGGTATAGCATAAAGTGTCATATCATATTCATTTTTAACTTCCTTGGATTTCAAAGCCATATTACAATCATTAATTCAGCTGAATGTAATTAGTTCCAATTGTAATGAAATCATTCACCGGGGAAGTCTGTGTTCTTTGTTATAACTGTATTGTGATGGATATTATTAATCCATATCCTACTCTGTATTATCTTGATTAAAGAGCAACTAAAACTTTAAAAATAACTGTAATACAAATGTTTTGCCAGTGTCACAGAAAGGTGGACAAAGTACATGAAGCCACACGAGAAAAAAAGATATCTATAAAATGAGAACAACGCTTGAAACAATGGTGGTTTGGAGACGATGTTTGTGAGACATAAGAAATAAATTGTCCATGCACCCATAATACATGGCATAAATAATTTCACACTAAAGTTATCATAACATTTAACACTAATCAATTGCTATGCATAACTGGTATGATGCAGAACTTTGTTTTTCAATCTGTGGTCACGAAGATGGTGCAGGTGGTCAACAATATTAGCAGAGGTTGCGATTAAGTTTAAATGCAGCCTAGACCAGAACACAAACCGATGCTACATGTTATTGAAACTGGTGTTGTCATAAGAGGTTACTAGCCTTTTGAAACATGTGCAAATTTTTATATCAAAAGGACAATTCCTTGCAAGGTGGTTTGCATTGCAAGGAATACAAACGTTTCTTAACTTAGAGCATTTGAGTGGACATCAAGCACCCGAGGTATACCTATAGTACTGCCTAGGATATTAACTCATTTTAACATGCTTACAATCACACATGAATATCAATGGAGGTTATTTTTATGTTGAAATGCAGCCTGGGCCAAAATGACAACTGAAGAAGAAATGACAATATAAATGGAGGTTGTGGTCAAGTCAAAATGCTGCCTGAACCAGAATGAAAACTGATGCTGTATTTTAATTGGCTTAGTCACAAAAGGTTGGCTGTCATGAAAAATGCATTAGATTATTAATGTCATAGACATTTCAACAACTTGTCTCTGATGCACGATGTCTGCTCAATATTGCACATAAAAAAAAACATTTGTGTGCTGATACCACTTTCTACATGTCATATATACAGACTTCAGTTTTTTCTCCAAAACTGAAGCCTGAGAAACAGCTACACGAAACAGACTGGTAATAACACTCACTTATTGCATAACAACTTTGGTTTAATTTTAGATCGCGATAACGCTACAATGCTGTAAACCAGTGGTGGCCAACATTTCAAGCAGCTGAGCCAAATTTTAGAAAAAGAATTTTCATTCGGGCCACATGTACTACTTTCTACGAAAAAATATTGGAATATTTTTATGAAGGAAAGAAATCATTCAAAATGAATCATACATATTTAATGAAGTATAAAAAATATTGTTTTAATGCATTAAAGTGGAAAGGAGTGGTGCTGAGTGATTAAAAGTAATGCATGGAAGAGAAAAGATGACCATGACCACAAGCTGACACTCAATTTCAGGCAAAAGGGTGTAGGAAGATTCTCTTTTTTGGGTAAGGGTGACAGGGATTGGAATAAGTTACCAAGAGAAATGATGAATAATTTACCAAAAATGTTGAAAGAATTTACAGCAAAAATTTGCTGAGGGCAAATGTAGGTTGATGCAGGAAAGTGGGGAAGATGGGTGTGTAGGAAAATTTCCACCGGAGTGTGCACTCCATCGCAATTTAATTAAATATTACGAATGTTGTATTGTTTGATATCACCATTGAAAGTTAAAGATTTTATATGTATATAATAATCCAGCTCTGCATGTTGACCTCCGGCTAGACGCAAGCGGCCCACGGGCCGGACACCCCTGATGTAAACACTTCACACAGACACCATTGTTGGTATGAGACAAGGAATTCAGCCATGACCTTTTGAAGAAAGCATCCCAGCATTCGCCTAGAATGATTTGGGGAAATCATGGAGTCCAAATCTGGATGTCTGGACGGTGATTTGAACCGGCATCCTGAATGCGAGGCCAGAATGTTAACCACTCGCCCACCATGCTTAACTTGGTTTTCTTCCAAGTGGTTGTGGTTAGGTTGAAATGAGGCCTGGATCATGAGGTAAAAATTCGCTTAAAGCAATAGAAACGTGTTATTTATGTTCAGCCAAAATACTCTAGTCGCCTTTTAAAAAATATTTTGCTTTTTTAAGTTTCTTGCGACTTTTTGTATTGGAGAAAAGCCAAAATTTCAAGAATACAGCACAACAAAGGAACTAAACATTTTAAGAGATTTGTTTTAATTTTGTAGCGCTGGTGGTATAGAGGTATCACGATCTAGAATCAAACCGTAACTTCTATGAAACTGCCCATATTTTGAACAATTTCAATAGATAAATATTTAATGGTTGTAATGTGCAAATATTCTTAGATAATATTGCCCAAAGAACGTGTGTATAAATTTTCACACCGAAAGGACAGTTTTATGTAGGGTGGTTCACATTACAGCAGCACCTCAAACTGTCTTCAGTTTTGTTTCTACATATGTAGATAAGGTGCTCTCTGTCTGCGATATATTGGAAGGAGGCTAATAATAAAGAAATATTATTGGTCCATTTCTACCCATCAATTTTTCCATTTGAAAATTTGTTTTTCTTTGAGAAAGAAGCCTTAGAGATACCTAAAACATACATCAACAGGTGATACGTTTTCTTGTGCAATAATATGTATGGAACTACTCATTATGGTAATAGCGCAATCACTGGGACTCATCAAGGAATTGTCGTTTTGGTCTGAAAACTGTTGCACACGTTCATTGGGTGATATTATTTAATATATGTTGCTCTTAGAGCTGTAAAATATATCCATCCTCACGAACTTCACTCGAAAAGTGCCATAATGTAAGGTGGCGAGTGACTGGGAGAAAGCATGTAGTGGTGTAGGCCTACAATAACGCTATTCTTCCTACGACTATATTACTTAATATTATTTGTTTCTATTACACCCATCAACATAGTGCATAATCCACAAATTTCACGCAAAATAATAATAAAAAAAACTGCTTTAACATTACACACACGATGAGAGGACGCCATTTGTTATCACATGTGACTTCCAGCGATAATATTATTACATGCAACAAAATGCATCAACGACCAACAACCATGAGGACCAAATCAACTTAACTTCATTATAAAAACAAAATGGGTAATAGCGCAATCACTGGGACTCATGAAGGAGTTGTAGTTTTCGCACATGTTCGTTTGGTGATACTATTTAATATATGTTGCTCTTAGAGGTGTAAAATTTATAGATACCTCACAATCTTCACTCGAAACGTGCCGTAACGCTATACCGCGAGCGGCTGGGAGAAAGCATATTGCCATCGTTCCTTCGACTATATTATTTATTAACTTTTGTTTCTATTACACCCATGAAGATAATGTATAACGCACAAAATTGCAACAAAATAAAAAAAAAAACTGCTCTAACAGTACACACTAAGCAATGAGAGAACGTCATTTATCATCATATGTGACTTCCAGCGATAATATTACGTGCAATAAAAGGCATCAACAACCAACCAACATCGATGAAAACCAAATCAACTTTATTATAAAAAAAAAAAATAGTCCATTAAGCTACAAAATGAAGCGTCTGGGACCCGTTTCGTAAGGGATTGATCGAAACTAGAGAGAAAGTACAGAGAAGAGCCGCTCGATTCGTGACCGCTTGCTACAGTCCTTATGAAAGAGTCACAGAACTGATTAGTAGATTAGGTTGGGAGTCTCTGGTAGATAGACAACACACGTTTCGTTTAAACTTATTGGAAAACATGCGCACTCCCACTTTCACTTTTGAGTGTAGTGAAATACTTCTTCCACCAAACTATTTGAGTCGGAAGGACAGGAAAGATAAAATTAGAGAAATAAGGTGCCTGACTGATTCTTACATGAATTCTTTTTTCCCTCGTACCATTAGGGATTGCAATGCACAGCAAAGAGATTAGCTTTGGTGCTAAGCACCCTCTGCCACCCACAATTTTGTGAATTGCAGAGTATATATGTAGATGTAGATGTCTATGGTATGTCCATTTTGGTCCAGGCTGCATTACAAACTATCCACAGGCACCGCTAATCATTCTGCTTGAAAATCATGATAAATGTTTAATAAATCAAAATTTCTGGCGAATTTTGCTTTAACAACAACAACCAAACGCCATTTTTGTACAGACTGCATTTCAACTATAAAAACTAAATTCCTTCGACCTAATGCTGGAACAAGCATATTACCGCACTTTCAAACTAAACGTAAGCTATGTTAATACTGCCGCAACCTACTTTGATAAATGCCGTAGAATATTAACATCTTGGAAATAACATGCGGATATGTTTCTTGACGATGTACGAGTTATCGTTGGACGTCGCGTCTGTGTACGTAAAAGAGGCAACCAACGTTGGCTTACGGTTCAAAGTTTTTTTTTGTTTTAGTGTGTAATCTTTTCCATATTTATACTTCCATAACAACAGTTCCCAAATAATATCATTCAAAGAACGTTTGTATGGTCATTATACATCGCTATAAGGCTCTGCCCAGTCGCTCACGGTTTAGCGTTACGGCACTTTTCAAGTGAAGTTTGTGAGGTATCTATACATTTTACATCTCTAAAAGCAACATATATTAAATAGTATCACCAAACGAACATGTGCAACAGTTTTCAGACCAAAACGACAATTCCTTGATGAGTCCAAGTGATTGCGCTATTGCCACAAAATGTATAGTCCATTAGGCTACAAAAGGAAGCGTCTATGTCAATATTTATCCAGGCTGCATTAATCTACAGGTGCCGCTAATGTTTCTGCTTGAAAATCATGAAAACTCAAATATTTAATAAATCCATATTTCTAGTGACATATGCTTTAACAACAAGAACCAAATGCCATTTTGGTACAGGCTACATTCCAACTATAAAAACTAAATTCCTTTGACCTAATGCTGAAACAAGCATATTGCCATACTTTCAACCTAAAGATAAGCTACGTTAATATTGCCGCTACCTTCTTTGATAAATGCTGTAGAATATTAACATCTTGGACATAACATGCGGATGTGTTTCTTGACTATGTAATACGTATTATCATTGGACGTCGCATGTGTGTGCGTAAATGAGGCAACCAATGTTCGCTTACGGTTCGAAGCTTTTTTTTTTTAAGTGTGTAATATTATCCCTATTTTTATAGCAACATATTCCCAAATAATATCGTTCAAAGAACGGGTGCACAGTCATTACGCTTCGCTATAAAGCTTCTCC
This sequence comes from Vandiemenella viatica, assembly GCA_031002005.1. NCBI lineage: Eukaryota > Metazoa > Arthropoda > Insecta > Orthoptera > Morabidae > Vandiemenella > Vandiemenella viatica. Next base: position 111,366,433 of record JARYHS010008074.1, read on the forward strand.
CAGTCTCTCACGGTATAGCGTTACAGCACTTTTCAAGTGAAGTTTGTGAAGTGCCTATATAATTTACAGCTCTAAGAGCAACATATATTAAATAGTATCACCAAATGAACATGTGCAACAGTTTTCAGACCAAAACGACAATTCCTTGACGAGTCCCAGAGATTGCGCTATTGCCCTCATTTGGACTAGCTTTATATCTTTACTATGTTTCCTGACTTAAATGCATACATATTCAAAAATCACTTTATATCATTATTAGGCCTACACTATATATTTTCTGACTTTAATGTACAGACAATCTTCAACAATATCGCTTAATGAACAAGCGCATCATATTTCAGACCAAAGGGACAATCCTTCCATTTTAGAAGTATCATGGCCGGAAATTATTAGCCTCATTTTAGATACTCCAGTAATGTGTGCATTAAAGTCAGGAAATATATACTAATGGTGTTTACTGGATTTAACAATTCTACTACAACATTCAAAGTCAAAATGCAGCCTGTAATAATAATGATGTAGTCAACTACAAGATTTATTATTTTCAAGCATAAATTAGTCTGTAATACAGCCTGGACAAGCAAGACACTGTCAAATGTATTTTGGAAAGTATTTCTAGCAGAGTCTCGCATTTGACAACTGTGGTATTATGATGCCAATTCCTTGCAGAATTTCGATCTATAGTAATCCCATATTAATGATACAAAGCTAATCAAAATGAGAAGTTCCATACATGTTATTACACAAGAAAACACATCACTTACTGCTGTATGTTTTATCTATCTCTGAGGCTTCATTATTGAAGAAAAATTGCAATTTTCAAATTAAAAACCGATAGGTAGAAATGAACCCTGGACCAATAATATTTATTATTAGCCTCCATCCAATATATCACAGACAGAGAGCGAATTATCCATATGTAAAAACAAAACAGAAGACAGTGGATTCGACAGCGTTTTTCAATATCCACAGAAACTATGCATCCACAAGTTTCAGATACAACTATGTCAATAAACGAAAGGGTATAAATCTCTTTAATAGCATACTTACGAATTTTAAATGTTCCAAGTTTACACTTTAAGTCTGGCACAATCCACCAACAGAAAATTCAATCGCTGATAATGTGTACGACACCTTTGAACCGTATTTTTGGTGCTTTTAAATGATTACTCAAAACTTATATCTGTCATACACTCGAATAAAAATCTAGACAAGGTGTATTCACGGAAAAATTCCCCCCTCATGACGACCTGTCAATCCTGATTTATTTGCTAAACACCGCTGGGTACATAATCCACTTCGATGGTAAAGTTATATTTCATAGATCCGATTATACCTACAGCTTTAGACAGAGTATTCACCACTAAATACAAGCACTGTAATTATAAGCTGGGAAGCCACACTAGGAAAGCAATATCAAAAACACAAATTGGTTAAATGTGTCCTTCGCTTAATCGCTGTGAGTAATGCATCATGGGTATGTTCCGAAAATATTAAGTAAACAAGCACATAACAAATCTGTCTCACTGTCAGATGCATAATGCATGAATATAGAAATAACTGTAATATTAGTATTACATCAAATTTAAATATTAAAGGTCTAATATTATCTTATGAACTATGAAAGTTTTTACAGTTTTGCTTGACGAAAATGAGTGTCCTTTCGATTTCGATACATTTGTCGATAAGAAAAGCCTTGGTGAAAAATATTAAACCATGAACACATTGTCTCTGATCAAAACAGAATTCACAATTATAGGGAACGTCCAAAAATCACGTAGCTCCTTTTGGCCTCTTGTGAACCCCCCCTCCCCTACTCTCCACGTAGCCCAACGTGATTTTTGTCTCTACCCCCTCAGTGTAGCACGTAGCTTTTTTTCCCTATCGATTCCAGAAAACATTTTGTAAGTACTGTTTTTTCTTGTCATACTATCGTAAATTACATACGGAGATAAGTAAATGACGGAAATGAATATATACATGCTGTTTGTTGAGGGTTCTGTACCTCATTTGAACCGGACAAATAATATGAATGAAAAGCTACGTGGTCTGGCTCGGATTCCCCCCCCCCCTTTTCCAAGTAGTCCGACGTAACTTCCTGCCAACCCCTCCCCCCTCCCTAGACCTAGCGTAAGTTATGGACGCACCCTTAAAGAATGCAATAAATCTTAAAAATGCAGTAATTTATAGGACACATCTCCTTCGATTTATTCTTACAAACTTGTAAACTAAAAGATGTAAGTGAGCATCATTCCAGACAAATTTACGGAAGAATGTAGTGGTAATGAGGAGTTATTCACGCCATTGTAGGTCTATAAAGTTATCCTGCGTGCTTATACCAAGTCAGAAAACATGGTGGGTTGTTCTTTCGTGGATATTGTATACACATTACATAAGCGGCTGTGGGTACACTCGATGTCGCGCACAAATCTTCCCACTACCCCGGCACGCGGAAGCGACGTCGCACTGACGATAAACAAATAAACCATTTCCGTGATGGACGCATGTAATTATGAGTGGCTGCGCTACTGGGAAATGATATCAGCAATACAAAAATAACAAAACATTATCGGTACAGGGATCATATCAACCAAAACAGTTTCGTTTCGTGGTTAGGTTGAAATACAGCCTGGACCCAGAGAAAAAATCTTACGAAATTTCGCTCTGTGGCATCAATCACGGAAATGGCGTATTTGTTTATCGTCATTGCGACCTCACTTCCGCGTGTCGAGGTAGTGGAGAGTTTTGTGTACGGCATCGAGTGTATCCGGCCAGGCGCTGGAAACTGTTGAGGTTGATGGTGATGATGATCGAGCGTTCCCACAAACGCTTGTATTGCATACCACATGCCGTAAGAAACGTCTTTTTACAAGGTGGAGCTTCAACCTATCGAGAAAGCTTTAAAATGTGGCTTACAATTGCAGACGAATAAATCTATTATTATATCAGATTCGGGACCAATACGTTAAATGAGACTATCCAATCTCACAACGGAAGAAGCTGGCTGGAATAAGAAGTCCTACAATTGGTAGAAAAACTCAGAGAATATAGATTGGAATAGAAGGCAACTAAATAGCCGATCGAATGGACAAGGCAGTGTCACCAAATAGTGAGAAAGCTAAACGCATACCTTCTTCTATTGATTTGATAGCCGTAGCTATAACTGAGTGGAACATGGTGTGGAAAACAAAAGACTTACATGAAGGTAAACATTATAGACACGTACAACCTACAATTACATCGTTTAATTGGCATTGCAATGCCTTTATTTCAAGGATAAACTTTACTTTCACCCTCAGACTTAAGTTTATGCAAGGTCACTTTCAGAGTCATCTTTTTTAACTAACTTAATCAATTGTGTGTGACGACAGGAATGTTGGATATATAGATCACACATTCTTCTCCTACAGAAATCACTGGGCGCATCCTCATAATTGATTGTTGAGTTGATCAGACATTAAGTGAGGGTCCAAGATACAGGCCCTTCTTCAGTCCTTCTACTAAGTCCTCTACCGGTTTGCCATTAAAAATATCATTGACATATGATAATAGAGTGGTTCTTTTAATGATGTTATGTTCCTAATACTTAATTAAATCTTTAAACGAGCAATACTTGTGTATAAATACTTGAGATCTCGGAAGCGGCTCTAACGATTTTGATGAAATTTCATATTTAGATAACGTTTTGTTTCTTCCGTTAAAAATGTGATTTTACAAAAATCAGTAATTCTTGTATTTGGTATCTTGGAAACGGCTCTAACGCCATCATGATCGGAGCCTCTGTCACCATCTTCTGGTGAAGATGACGACATAGTTTCCGATCGTCGAAATACTGTGTGAAAACATCCTGCTTACTCGGCTGGTCACCAGAGAAATTATTAATTCTCAACGCCGAGAGAAACTTTGATCTTAACTATCAAATTTAGTTTTTCAATTTTTTCTTCGTTGTGTAAAGCACAAGACATGATTTTCAGTTCATTATTAAGACTTTCCTCAACCTGCCTTCTTAAGGAGGTTTATTTTAATTTCCAAATATCAGCACTCATGAGCGTCTTTTTTGTAACTTTCTTCATCCTAATTTTGAAGAAACCGGTTGTGATCGTAATGAATGTCAGCACTTTCAATGAAGTACAGCTGTTCCTGTATCTTTTGTTCACTAGGATCAATCTGGTTTCTAATAATCTCTGGGAGACTTCGAGGTGTACAGATGTCTAGGTGGTAGTTTGAAAAACATATTGGTTATTACAAATCCCCATTGTCCTGCAAATGTACCAAGTTGTTCACCTCTTTTCATTTCTATCCATAACGACCCATATAATCCCCCTCGGATCCTCTTACAACTTTGGCGTTGAAGTCTACCATTAATGTAATGAGATCTTTCGTTATTAAATTCTTCAAGACATCTTGGGCTTATAACTTTCCTACGCCTTATCACTCTCACCTGTGTTTGGGCATATACCTGGATCATATTCATCCATTTTGATCTGGCATCTATTTGCAGGAACAAGAGTCTTTCCGAAATTGTTACAAAATTATTAACTCTCTCAGTAATCTGTTTACATATTATGAGTTCTACACTGAAACTCACCATTGTACATTCCTGAATAGTACCCTGAACCTGGCCATCGCATTACATTCACTCCTAAGGCCTTGATCTCCATTTCCTGAATTGCATTGTTAATATTTTCTGTCTGTGCCATGGTTCTGTGTTAATCCTTATACTAGCATTTATTGAATATTTCACTCTCGCAGTCCCTCCTCCTTTCTCCCCGGAAACCGAATGGTGGACTTGAAAATCAGGAACATTCAGTTTTGAACATAGCCATGATACGTTACAAGAGAATCCTATGGATCTTTAATGCAGTAGTTTCTCATAGCTTTCTGGGATATCATGCCGTTGGCCCACTGACTACAGGGCTCCAATAATCTTCTTTCAGAGACCGTGATCTGCTCCTGCTCATAACGCCCTCCACGAGCATTGGGTTGGTAGTCCTGATAATTGATGAAAAATCCTTCTACAGCTTTTCTCCGGGAGAGCACTTATATAAGAGGCGACGTTTCCGAGCCTGACTCTGGTTCCACCTTCCTGCGAAATGTCTAGTACCGGATGAGACCGCGCTTATAAGGGCTATGGTTGCTAGGTGAAGTCAGTCACGTGCATAGGGTCCAATCAGTGCACAGGGAGTGGGGCAGGGTAGGACTGGTGGGACGGTTGGGTAGTGGGACCGGAGGCGTGGTAGGGGTACTCGCAATTGAGGGGAGCGGCTGGACGTGTTCCTTCGGCGGCCTAAATCTCTGCCGCCTCAAATGACCTATCGCCGGATTCCAAGCCATGCTAAGGAGGTATTCCGTATCCCTGTTCACAATCCTATTTGCAAGGCGAATCTTCAAAGCTCCCTTAATCACAATATCCCAAAATCCTCTGGCGGAAGATAGTATTTTCGTCACTCGAAGTCGAAACTATGTCTTTCTTCAATACCGTGCAAAGCCACGGCTGACTTTGTGACTTGTCCCTAGCGTACACATCTTGCTTGTTATAAAACAAAAAACGCCAAAATACAAGCGAGACTTAAGTGGGCATTACACTATCCAGTTTGAGAGTGCTAGATTTAGTGCTGCAGTGCGAGAAAAAATAATTGTTTAAAAAACATAAAAACCGCCTTCAAAAAAGCACACTAAAAACTCTAAAATAACTTTATATCTTGCTTACAAGAAACTAAATCAAAATGGACACTACATTATTATTAATAAGATTTTTACATTAATCAGTGATTTTTGGAGTCGGTGCCCACTGTCACATCGCGAAGAACAATTTACTGAACTTTATTTGCTGTTCGAGGCAACACAGGGAGTACGAACAAAAATTCGGAATATTTTACAGCATGTAGTGAGACAGACATTGTTACTGCGGGAGACAGTTTAGGGAAACAAATTAGACAGTATTTTAATCTGTGGCTTGACCTCGTTGGTCAGGCGTTACAGTGTAGTTGGTAGGCTGCATCATGCGGTAAACGCTTTACGGTTAGTATAATATCGGCTTATCATCTGTTTGTTTCAGTTTTGTTGAAACATGTTTCTGTAAGTAGTAACATGATTTTTATGTATTATTTTTATTCCTTATAGTTTTTATAGTTTTGTTTTTATTTCTTTGGCTGGCACCGACTCCAAAATTAATTAATTCATTAATGTAAAAATTTCAATAACAGTATTAGATTTAGTTTCTTAGATTTAGTTTCTCTTAAGCAAAATATAAAGTTATTTTAAAATTTTTAGTGTGATTTTTTGAAGGCGGTTTTTATGTTTTTAAACAGTTACTTTATTATTAAATTTTTAGTGGTGTTATAGTTTGTTTTGTATTTTAAATATGCCGCAGCAGTTCTCATTTTGTTTGCTTCCTGGTAGCTCAGTGGTAAAGGTGCTTGTTTTTAAAAAATTCTGCCTCGATATACCCCAACAGCTTCCAGAACGGGGTGAATTGGATGCAGGGCCGGCGCTAGGAATTTCGGGCCCGGGAGGTACTTTTTTCCGAGGCCTGAGGCCCCTGCAACCGGTGGTCGGGGCCCCTCATCAGTCGTCGGGCCCTGGTACATTTGACCCGCTTACCCCCCCCCCCTCCCTCTAACGCCGGCCCTGATTGGATGATGTGTTGAGGAATATCAGTGCTGCTCGATAATCGAAACATGTCTCTGGAATATATCTGTTTGTCCTGGCATCATGCAGAAAATATAGGTTTTTAATTGGTTTCATAACATTGTAAGAAATTTATGTTGGTTGTTTCTTGCGAAATATGTTCACTCAACTCGAACTCAGTGCTTCTGTAAAATACTCATACACAGTTCTAGGAACAGGTTAATTATTTTAAATAGTTCGTATCGCCGCTGGTCGCCAGGTGATGTGCCAAGCCATACAGAAACAAGTTATGGGTGAATAATTAATGTAAAAAGTCGTCAATTACGTTAACACAAAACTTAAGTCCACCACGAGTTTATTGTAAGATCTTAGAGCATCAAACTGGTTGGCCACCACCAAATTTTGATACAAAGGTTAATCGTAACGTCATCATCTGTAGATTGTCGAGTTCTGACTGTGACGTCACAACATGAAAGCTTGAGGTCCAAGTTAAAATCTGAGGTACACGTTGAAACATTTTTGAATATTCTGCCATAACTTAAATATAGCTGAATTGATTTTGAGTTGATTTAAAACTTTGGGTTCCAAAAAGGACATTGGAAATAAAAAGGGGTGGGGGTAAAATGGAAGACGGATTGGGCTTTTGTATACCAAATGTAGACTGTCTTTTCTGTTTTCATTTAAAGCATATGTGTTTAAATTTCCATTGATATCTGATTAAAACTATAGGTATGTATAAAAAACCAATTAAGTGATGTAGAGGCGAAGAGTAGTTTGGTTTCTGTAAAACTAGTATGGACAGTATTTTTATCTTTGTTTTAAAGTATATGCGTGCAAAGTTCCATTGAACTAGATAAAAGCTGTTGCTTTGTGTAAAGAATATATGCAAAAATTAAATAGGGTAAGGGAGTGAGCAGTTGGGTTTTGTAAACAGAATCTATACACTATGTTTCTCTTTGTTTTTAAGTTTACATGTGCAGTGTTCCATCTAAAACTGATAAAAAATGTGGGTATCTATAAAGAACATTGTAAATTAAGAGGGGTTGGTGTAGAAGGGAAAGAGAGGTTGAGGTTCCACAAACCAAATTTAAACAGATTTGTTCTGCATGTTTTAAAGTATATGCGTGCAAAGTTCCTTCAGAATCGGATAGAAGCTGTAGTTTTGAACAAAGAACATTAACAAAAATTAAGGGGATGGAAAGGGGAAGAGAGGTTTGGCTTTTATAAACCAAATGTACATAGTATTTTTCTGTTTGTTTTAAAGTATACGTGTACATACTCCCCTCAAAATCGGGTAGAAACTGTAGCTTTGTATAAAGAACATTGACGGTAATTAAAGGGGTTTAAAGGGCGACAACAATTGAGTTTTTGTAAAACTAATGTGGAGAGTATTTTTCTCTTTCCCTTTTTTTTTAAGATATGTGCATGCAAACTTCCAGCGAAATCAGATTAAAATGTGGATTTGTACAAAAATTAAGGGATATAAAGGGGGAGAGGGGTTGGTTTATTACATTTTTTTATTAGAAATCTTCTCCATGAAATAATACGTATATGCACCAATGTTTATAGTGATTGATCAAATGGTTTCTGCTGTAACTTCTTATGAACAACATTGACAAAATTTAAGAGGGTAGAAAGAATAAGAGGGGTTGAGTTTCTTTTAAACAAATTTTGAAACTATTTTTCTCTTTATTTTAAAGAATACGGGTGCAAGGTTCCAAACTAATCGGATAAAAGCTGTGGGTCTGTATAAAAATTAAGGGGTGTAAAGTTGGAGAGGGGGAATTTTTTGATTTTTTGGTCAGAAATCTTCTCTATGAAAAATTACGTATATGTGGCAACTTTCGTGGAGATCGGCTAAACGGTTTCGATTGTAGCGTTTTAAAAAGGGCATTGATAAAAATTAAAGGGTGGAAAACGGGAGAGGAGTACAGTTTTCGCAAACAAAAAGTTGACAGTATTTTTCTCTTTGTTTTAAAATAAAAATGTGCAACGTTTCATCGAACCAGATAAAAACTCTGAGTTTTTATAAAAGTTAAGGTGTGTAATGGGGGAGAGGGGATGGTTTTTGGATTTTTTTACTCAGAAACCTTCTTCCTGAAAAAATACATATAAGTGCCAACTTTCATGATGATCAGTCAATCGGTGTCGGCTCTAGCCTTGCATAAAGAACATTAACAAAAATTAAGGGGGTAGAAAAAGGAAGAGGGGTTGGTCTTTTGCAGACCAAATGTTGACAGTATCTTTCTCTTTATTTTAAAGTATACATGTGCAAAATTCTATGGAAATAGTATAAAAAATGTGGGCCTGTTAAAAAATTAAGGGATGTAAATGTGGATAAGGGATGGTTTTTTTATTGTTTTTGTCAGAAACCTTCTCCACGAAAAAATATATGTATATGCCAACTTTCATGGAGATCAGTCAAATGGTATCGACTGTAGCTTTGTATAAAGAACAGTGACAAATATTAAGGGGGTGTGAAGTGGGAGAATGATTCGTTTTTTGCAAACCAAAAGTTGACAGTATTTTTTGTTTTGTTTTAAAGTAACAGTGTACAAATTTCCTTAGAAAACGGATAAAGAATGTGGTTTGCTATAAAAATTAAGGGTTGTAAAGGGGTAGAGGGCATGGTTTCTCAATGATATTTATATGGGACCGCTTTGAAGGCAAACACTACCCACTAACAAAATTTCATTAATATCCGTTCACAACTGGCGAAGATAACGCTGAACATACATAAAAAAATAAAAAAATTAGAATTGAGATGTTCCTCTTTTTTTGATGTCGTTTAAAAAAGAGCCCACTCATTACACCACACTAGCTAGGGAAGCTAGTTAGGGAGACGTTCCTTTCGTTTTGTTAGTGACCTTCGTTCGAATCGCACATTCCTCAGATTACTAATAGCTAAATGTCGCCATCAAAATAACAGAAAGTTGGTATTGCTTTAGCTCTGGTGTCAAGTTCAATTGTGATTACTAAAAAGAGACAAAGAAAATGTTAGGTCAAACAATATTTATCGCACAGAAAAATGATGTACAGCATGAACATTTTTAACGCATTGGAGCTATCAGATCCAAACATTTTTTAATGTTGGGAACTTCACGGTTCAATGAATTGTTGGCGCTGGTTACACCATACATACAAAAGAAAGAGACTTTTCTTAGACAAAACAACAGCGCAAGGAAATGATTAACCGTTACTTTACGAATTTTAGTCATAGGAAACACTTATGAAGATTCAAATTTCAGCTACTTAATCTTAGCATCTCTCCTTACTAAAATCATATGGGGGAAAAATTAGGGCTATTTATAAATGCCCCTAAAGGGGCATGGGGATGCAGAAGGCAATGGGAAACCACTGAATTAAAGGGTATCCCGAGGACATGTAATCCTCTCAAATTACATATATCATGATGGCTTCTTCCTGGGTAAAATATTCCGGAGGTAAAATAGTCACCCTATCGGATCTCCGGGTGGGGACTGCTCAGGGAGGAGACATCAGAATCGATAGAAACATTCTATGAGTCGGAGCGTGGAATGTTAGAAGTCTGAATAGGGCAGGTAGGTTAGAAAACTTAAAAAGGGAGATGGAACAACTTAAGTTAGATATTGTTGGGATTAGTGAGATTAAATGGAAGGACGCACAGGATTTCTGGTCTGGGGAACACAGGATAACTAGCACACAAGCTGTCAATGGAGTCACTGGTGTAGGGTTTGTAATGAACAAGAAAGTAGGGAAACGGGTGAGTTATTATGAACAGTTTAGAGACAGGATTATTTTTATGAGGTTAGAAACTAAGCAAGTCCCAACCACATTAGTACAAGTGTATATGCCAACGTCACAGGAAGATGATGAAGAAATAGAAAAAATATACGCTGAAATTCAGAAATTAATCCATTATGTGAAGGGGGAGGAAAATCTAATAATCATTGGTGATTGGAATGCAATAGTGGGAGAAGGAAAAGAGGGGAATACTGTAGGAAGTTTTGGTCTTGGAGAAAGAAATGAGCGAGGAAGAAGATTGCTAGAATTTTGTGAAAGATATAAGCTAGTAGTGGCAAACACACTGTTTAAGAACCATGCAAGAAGAATATACACATGGAAACGTCCTGGGGATTCAGGCAGATATCAGCTAGATTATATCATGGTGAAACAGAGATTCAGGAATCAAGTTCTAGACTGTAAAGCTTACCCAGGAGCAGACATAGACTCTGACCATAATTTGATAATAATGAAGTGCAGGCTGAAATTTAAGCGAATAAGGAAGCAGTATAAACAGAACAGACTGGAAGTGAATAAACTGAAACAATCTAGCACTAGAGAAAAATTTGCAGAAATGGTTGACTTAGGTCTAAGAAGTATCTGTGAAAGGAGCTCAACCGAGGACGAATGGAATGCATTAAAGACCGAAATAATGAAAGCTGGTAAAGAAACATTAGGATTTAGGGAACAAGCTGCCCGAAAACCTTGGATCACAGAAGATATTTTGCAGGTGATCGATCAGAGGAAAAGGTACAAAAATGCTCAGGATGAAACAGGAAGAGAGCAGTACAGGCAATTTAGAAATGAATTAAATAGGAAATGTAAATTAGCAAAAGAAAAATGGCTACAAGAAAAATGTGAAGAAGTAGAAAAGGAAATGGTCGTAGGTAAAGTAGATGTTGCATATCGAAAGATCAAACAGAATTTTGGAGAAATGAAGAAAAGAGGTATGAACATTAAAGCTGCTGATGGGAAACCTCTTTTAAGCTCAGAAGATAGAGCTAACCGATGGAAAGAATACATTGAGAAACTGTATGTTGGGGACGACTTGAACAATAGTGTAATGGAAAAGGAAGGCGATGTCGACATTGATGACTTAGGAGATCCTGTTTTAATGACAGAATTTAATAAAGCCCTGAATGACTTGAAAGCAAATAAGGCGGTTGGAATTGATGAGATCCCTGCAGAATTTCTTAAATCCCTAGGAGAGGAAGGAATCGAAAGATTATTCAAGCTAATATCAAAAAGTTATGAAACAGGAGAAATTCCAACTGATTTTAATAAAAATATCATCTTCACACTTCAAAAGAAAGCACAAGCCGACAAATGTGAGAATTATCGCACCATTAGTCTAACAACACATGCTTCAAAATTATTGACCTGAATAATATACAGAAGGATGGAAAGGGTAGTAGAATAGATAGTAGGTGAAGATCAGTTTGGGTTTAGGAAAAATCGCGGTACAGGGGAAGCAATTCTGTCTTTAAGATTAATACTTGAAGGGCGGATCAAGAAAAACAAAGATACTTTTATGGCATTTGTTGATTTAGAAAAAGCTTTTGATAATGTTAGGTGGGACAAGATGTTCAAAATTTTAAAGAAGTCAGGTCTAAAGTATCGAGATAGAAGAATACTCTATAAACTATATAAGAATCAAGTGGCTGTAATAAAAGTAGAGAATCACGAGAGACATGCATCAGTTAAAAAGGGTGTGAGACAAGGTTGTAGTCTATCCCCGTTAATATTCAACTTGTATGTAGAAGAAGCAATGAAGAAAGTCAAAGAACAATTTCCATGTGGCATAAGTTTTCAGGGAGAAAAAATCAGTATGCTACGATTTGCTGACTACATTGTCTTGTTAGCAGAGAGGAGTGAGGATATTGAGAAGTTACTGAATGGCATGAAGAAAATACTGAAGGAAGATTTTGGACTGAATATAAATCAAAGCAAGACAAAAGTGATGAAATGTAGAAGAAATGATACCAATACTAGTGGATTAAATATAAAAATAGGATCGGATGCAATAGGAGAAGTAAGAGAATTCTGTTACTTGGGAAGTAAAATTACAACCGATGGCCGAAGCAGGTATGATGTTAAAAGCAGAATAGCATTAGCTAAAAGAGCCGTCATGAAAAAGAGAAACCTTTTAGTTTGAAATATTGATCTAGGAATTAGAAAGAACTTTGTAAAACTCTTTGTGTGGAGCACAGCACTTTATGGTAGTGAGACATGGACTTTAGGAAAACCGGAAATAAAGAAAATTGAAGCATTTGAAATGTGGTGCTACAGAAAAATGCTGAAAATTAAGTGGACAGACAAAGTAAGAAAAGAACGAGTTTTGGAAATGGTGGGTGAGAAAGAAGTTTGTGGAAGAAGCTTACAGAAAGAAGAGACAGGCTGGTAGGTCATATTTTGAGACATGCAGGATTGGCTAATTTGTTAGTGGAGGGAACAGTCGAAGGTAAGAACTGTAGAGGAAGACAGAGATTAGAATATATGAAGCAGATAATTGAGAACGTGGGCTGTAAGGGGTATGTAGAAATGAAGAGGTTAGCACAGGAGAGGAAAGGATGGAGGATTGCATCAAACCAGTCGAAAAACTGACGACAGCAAAAAAAAAAAAAAGAGTAAGTAAATTGAACAGATTTTTACATTTGAAACATATTTATTTTACTTCATTATTTGATAAAGGAGAACAAAGTTCCCCGCGGCCGCACCATACTTTAAGCTAAACGTGCTCCCTGGGTGGTGCTAAATGGGTGACAGCGATCAGATGCCACCGAACTGCCCTTCTGGGCCTCACGGTAATGACAATAATTGCAAACATAGCAGTCCTTAGAACTCAGACTTCCATACAAGGACAATAGGCCACCAGCTTAACATTTACCAACTTAACATCGAAGGAATGAATAGACCAATGAGCCAGTACTTACCATCTGTCTTACCGAAATTCTGAGTTGGTGTTGTCATACTACAAGAAACTCATACATAGAACGACAAGCAGCTGCTTACTAGAGGGAAACTACCGAGTTATAAAATGGTACATCATACAAAATATGGCATTGCAACCTACATTAAGAATGACATATGCCACTACAAAATCATTTCAGCAGAGTATCATCCAACTTACTTTTCCTCCACAATAGACGTGCCAAATGTTGTGGTTACAAACATCTACAAGCCACCCACTGCACCTTGACCAGAAAGTATGGGCTTGGTTCCCACTAAGAATAGCATTATCCTTGGAGATTTCAACTCCCATCATACGCTGTGGGTGTATAAAAGAGAGACGAGAACGGGATTAAATTAATAGAATGGGCTAATGTCAATAACTTGACGTTAATACATGACCCTAAAGACGATAGTACATTTCATTCCTCTCGGTGGAAACAAGACTCACCAGACCTCTGTTTCGTCTCTTCTGGTTTAAACAGCTCGTTTCTGACCCGTGAGGAGACAAGTTCTCGATGACTTCCCTCACAGTGAGCATAGACCCATAATCTATAAAATAGGAATCCAGGTCCTACTATCCGATGCACCCCTAAATCTCGGTGGAACTTCCAGAGAGCATATTTGGATGCCTATGCAAAGTATACTGACTCTAACATTCGATGGATCAAAGCAGTCCCAGAGAATTATGCAAGGTTTGTGGGTCTAATAAGCCATCCCGCGAGGCTTCAGAAAGACTATATTCCAGGTCCAGGATGGAGTGACGAGTCAAGCATCCTTAGAGAAGAATTTGAGGAAAACAGATCTCATGAGAAGACAACAGAACTGCTGGAATCACTTGACCATGATAGAAAGGGTAAAGGGATAAAAACTCTTAAAAATCTGAATTTCACCGATTCTAGTAGAAAAGCCTGGTCTCTTATTCGTAAATTAGATCCTACATCAATACCCTCAAGGACACATTCATCGATTAATGTGGAATCAAAAGCAAATCACATTTTATACAGAAGAAAAAAGGACAAGCTGTTCACTAGACGGGTCACATCTGAGCTTAAACGCCTAAAGCGCGAAACTCTACCTCACTCTATATACTCTCATCCATTCACATTACAACAGGTTCAGGAAGATTTAAAGACCGTTCGAAATGGAAAAGCTGCAGGATTAAATGAGATTTGTCCAGAACTATTGAAAAACTGTGGACCAGCAACATCTTGTTGGCTTGCCTCATTCTTCAGCCCCATACTGCAATCTGGAAGGCTTCCTCAGATCTTCAAGGGAACAAAAATCATTGATTTACTTAAACCATGAAAAGTTCCAACTTTCCGATTGCCTTACTCAGCCTTACTCAGCGTCACTTACAAATTACTGGATAGGCTTATTTTGAACAGAATAGCTCCTGCAATCGAAGCTCTAATCACTATTGAACAAGCTGGATTCCGTCCCAGTGGGTCTGTAGTGATCAGATCCTGTCTTTTACCACCTACTTGGAAGTAGGTTATCAGAAGAAAATGAAGAACATATCGGTATTTCTAGATCTTTCAGCAGCATCCGATACAGTTTGGAGAGAGCGTCTCCTTCTCAGACTGATCAAAGCATTACCTGGCATAAAGATAATTTCTTTGCTGGAAGCCCTGTTAAGTAATCACCTCTTCCAGGTGCGCACTGTGTTCAGCAGGAGGAGATTTCACAAGCTAAATAATGGTCTACCACAAGGCTCGGTTCTCTCCCCTATACTTTGTAATTAATAAACTCATGACCTGCCAGACGCAGTCTCTCGCAAATTTGTATATGCTGAAGACATCAATCTTACAATGCAAAGAAGTAACTTCGTAGAGGCTGAAGAATCTTGACTCATGACCTTCAGGAAATGATGCCTACTTTCGAACGTGTTGCCTTCAACCTAATCAGCCGAAAACAGAAATAGCTACATTCCATCTTAGCAACAATAAATGAACTACCAGCAAAATATATTATTCAGAGACCAGATGTTGAAGTATAACGGAACCCCAAAATATCTGGTGTCATATTAGACAGGTCCCTTACCCACAAAAGGCACCTTCAGAATACAGCTTTACTTCAATGGCTGGCAGGAACTTCGTGGGGAGCTGATGCGAATAGAATACGAACAACAGCACTAGCCTTGATTTACTCCAGAGCTGAACAGTGCTCAACGTGTGGCTTAATAGCTCTCACACCCCAGTTGATGGACGTTCAGCTTCGCCAAACAATGCGCATCATAACTGGTTCGCTTCTATCTATACCTATTCAATGGTTGCCGGTGCTCACCAATATACCACCACCTCACATCAGAAGGCAAAAGGTCTTAATCAAACTATGGTCGAGAATTCTGAACAACGAGGTTCTTCCCATCCATGGAGATATCAGGGAATACAAAACATGGCTGAAGTCGCGTCGTCCTGCCTGGAGGACTGCTGTAAGTCTATCATCTAACTCCTTCGGCCTTACGGATAGCTGTGTACAGCAGAATGGGCATCGTCAACACCACAGGGCATAGTGCAAATTACCAATCCCGTACAAACTACCAGCATTCAACATGCCGTGGTCAAGTTGATGCAAATTAAACCGGATTACGGGAAGAACTGCTTCAACTCTCCACACCTGGGGCTGGGCAGATTCTCCGTACTGTTAGTGTGGTGAGGTTTCACAAACTGTGTCACACATTGTGCAGGACTGTCCATTGCGTGCCTTCCTGGTAGTCTGGAAGACTTAAATTTAGCTACGCCGGAGGCTGTGGCCTGGTTGGAGCGCCTCGACGTCATGTTGTAGTGTTTGTGACTGGAGATCCTGTCTCACTGGCTGGCTGCGGGTATTGTCCGATGAACTATGTGTATATATATGGGGTTTACTTTTAAACAAGTTTGTTCATTGAATAAGTGTAATTGTTGTTGAATGTTGTAAATGACATATACCATCATACACAAAATAAATACAATAAATTCTACTTAAACACATTAAATTATCTTACATAATTATTTTATTTTTTGTGTAAAAAAAATATGAAATCCCTCATTGAATCTCTGTGACATACAGTTGTATTCGGGAAATTGATATTGTCGAAATTATACTCTCCATCAGGAGTGATTAGTGTTTTCCTGTGACTGTATTGATATTGTTTGAGAAATATAGGGTATTTGAGCTCTTGCTTTTAGAACTTCTACGAATTAAATTAACTGGATATCATGTGATGGGAATAGTCATCATTATACCTTTGACGATTGTTATGGAGAATATGATGGAATGGAATAATTTTGTGATGGGTGAGATGACTGAGTGATGACTTGTTTTTGGGATGGGGATGCCTAGTGTATGGTGAAAGATGACCGAGTATTAGAATTAATGTAATATTTTGGGAATGACGGGGACCAGAATGTACCAATTGAATATACTTTCTATGGACAGACGGTGAGCGAAATGGTCCTTACAATCAATCATTGTGTGGTACTACCACTTTCAATAATTGATGGTTCCTACGGTATAGTACTTTTAAATTGGGTATGCTTAAACCCAGAGAGAGATGAACGTTTGGTCAATAAACTCATTTGGACGTTCAATTATGTTTAGTAAAACTTGTTTTTACTTCATCTGCCGCTGCTTCGTTTTGGATTTCTAAACACCATACTTGCTTCCGCTCGAACATGCGACTAATGACTGACCTAGCACAATTAGAGTAAAGCGCAATTGACCTGTTTACACGATGCGATCTAGTGGGTTAGGTAGTGCACTAGATGAGCTAGTGTGTCAGAGTCCACATAACCGCACTAGATTGCTGCACTAACAGCATTTACATAATATGAAATTAGAACGCTAGGTTACTTCGTGCTCTGCAAATTGGGTAATGTAATGCGCACTTTAGCCTTTCGCAGTGATTCAAACTAATGGCCCCAACTTCCAAACCCTTATCTAGATGTACTGAATTACAGCTGAATATTCCCCAATCTACTTAGATAATTTCTCCTGTTGATGGTCTAATACGGTGCACGTAACTTGATGTCAGCGAGGCTGAAAAATCCCGTCTACGGTACAGAGAATTTACCTGTGCAAGTTTCACAAGCAGCTATATTACAACAGTTGTTCAAATTAGCAACCCCCAGTGTCAATTCATCACCGTCGCACAAAAATTTGTTGTACCCATTCTAACATCGCCGGGTTTCGTTTGATTAGAGTCGCTGACAGCGAGAATTCTTTCCAGCAGGTCCTCTTAAGTCTGGACAGACGTTTCGTATGCAAAACTTTTCACACGGCCCACAAGAAAAAAATCAAATGGGGTGAGATCAGGAAAACGTGCTAGGCATGGACATGATCTCCTCTGCCTATCCACTTTTCGTGAAAATGTTTTTGCAGGTAATTCACGAACCCTCAGTCCAAAGGGATCCATCATGTTGGAACTACATCCGTTGACGAATAGTAAGTGGCATATGTTCCAGGAACCTTGGTAGTATGTTTTTGATAAAACACTGTGTACAACAGTACCGGTAGATGTATTCAGCTCTCGGAGGTATCAGAACAATTTTCGCATATAACATTCGACTCGGTGTTTCCGGACCAGGGTCCCTTACCTCAAATTGATTCATTTACTCCTTTCAATCATCCGTAAAGGTTTGTAACATCATCACAGAATCACACTGTAATTCGGACTAATATTTTGTAGAGATTTGATTTCAGAAAGTGAATAATAATTCAACTACTTGCCTAACATTTAAAATTTTGGTTTATAAATTCAAACTGAAGCTGAGCTTGGTATGCATCCCGAAGGTCGGTTGGACTTTCCCGAAGGAGGTGTAATTAGCCTGGTACTGGAGGTAATAGTGCCAGTTCTTAACCCAAACTAATCCTCCTTGCAGTAGTAAAGTCTGGATTAAGAGCATATGAAAAATCCCTGGTCTTGACGGGGATTTTCATAGCGATTCGAACCGGGGATCTTTCGATCTCCAGTCGGCCGGCCTTGAAATTTGAGCCACCAGGCCACTAGAGTTCGAGCTATAAAGGAAATATTGTCTAAATGCTGAATTTCTATACCAGATTTCATCTGATTTAATTGTTTTGGGATCATGTACATCCACGAAGACTGAATTCAGGACGATTGTTAGATATTTTATAAAGACTGTAAGTCAGACCAGTTTCCAGGACTAGATTTGATTTCATTGTTTATTATTTTAATACCAAAACTGACAACGACCATTTAAATTTAATTAATATTGAAGTGAGAGGTAATAAACGGCTATTTATAACAAAATAAAAGTAGTTAGAGGTGTTAGATAAGTATATAGTAAATACCGCTTGGGTGACAACGCAGACGATCATATAGTTGGTGAATGACATCTCTCGTTTAACTGTCCCAGCACAGTACCTGTTCTTGTACTTTAACATGTCTCATTCTGTACATATTTGATGGGAGAGAGGCTTGGGGATCTTGCTATCCTGGGCAGTTATACATCACCGAGAGCATGTTACGTTGCAGCAGGAGAATTTAAACGCGCATTATCATATTGAAAAAACGCATAGCCTGCCTACCCATGGTATGACAGCAGTACGATATAAAAAAATCGACAGAGGTAGGAGATATTGACTTTTTTTCCTACACAAACACCAAAGGCGAACGCTAGTTGTAAATGATAACTCACTATACTACGAGGCCAAACTTGGGGCATTTTTCTCATGGGCGGATGCACTGTGGACGGAGATCACCAATTCCACGTCACACATGTACACGATTACATGCAGGCAAAACCTACTGTCAACGCTAAACCCAGAGCGGTATGGTGGCCCACTGGTTAAGGTGTCTGTCGAAAGGTTCCCACTTCGAATCCCTATCTTGGCGGGGATTTTCATTGGCCCTTAACCCAACCTCCACCTCTGGCATAGCTTGCTGTGTAATGTGAAGTACGTCAGAACGCTTCCGTGGTTCGAATTCTACGTTAGACTGTAGGTACCTTGTACCCGATAGGACTGCTGGGTAAGGTTAAGGCGGATACGACAAGGGCGGAATGTGTAGGCAGTAGAAACCATCTCGCCAGGTCATTACGACTACAGGGAATTATTATTATCATCACTGAAGACAGTAGAATGCCATTTTATTCTCCAGTTCTACCATCTCACGAGGAGATGCGTTCATCGATGTTATGTAAAAGATATTCTGGCCAGAGGTTCACGTGATTGTAGCTCTGATATAAGCAGACGGTTCCTAATGGTCCGTGCTGATAGTCCCGATGGTATAAGAAGCCTGATGGGATTCTTGCATGATGTTCGGTCAGCCGCCGCTGCTCGTGCAATGCGACAATTCTGAAGGCAGTTCGAAACACGATCTACAAGTACGGGTATATTCCACCGACCGTTGGTGAAATCAGCGACCACCCGTACACCGTGACCAACATGTGCAGCGATTCGTCGTTAGATCCACCAAGATTATTGCGATCCTGTTCAACTGATTGTAGTTGTGCAACAGGAGGACCTACGCGTCGTCTTGGCGTGGCTATGCTCCAGACTTTGAGTTAAAACTAGAGATGCCACGAATATTCGGCTACTATTCGGTATTCGGCCTATTCGGCCACTTTTTTCCATATTCGGTATTCGGCCGAATGTTGCGAACTATTCGGCCGAATACCAAATCATGAAAAACGAAAACTCATATATTACCCAAAAATGTATTTATTTTCATTCCAAATTATTACATTTAATACTTAAAATCTACCAGCGGTAAGTTGTGATGTATGAAAACAATTTTTTCAGCATTTTTTGATAGCAAACGGTTGCGCTTTACCTCATAAACTAAACCTGCTTCTGAAAATAGCCTCTCACTATATACCGTACTGCCAGGAGACTATAAGTAAATCCGAGGGAATTCTGTCAGTCTTGGATACTGTTCAGCGTTTGATGACCACCACTTGTAAAGGTCTGCCGTCCGATGTAGGCGAACAGTTTTCACATATAAATCAATCTCTTTTGCAATAACACTTTTCTTCTTCGCATCACCATTTTGCATATTTTCAGTAGCAACTGCCTCAAAATAGTTCCAGAAACTTTCATGAATTTCAGAGGTTTCATCATTTTCATTAATATGTCTTTTCTTACTACGCGGAGGAGAATCATTACCGCCAACTAACAGAATAGTCACAATTTTCAGAGCTTTTGAAAGAATTTTTTGCTTTGTTCTTTGAGTTTGAAGCAATCCGAGAAAACTGGTTTGGAAACGCGGGTCAAGAAAAGTGGCAACCAGATACTTATCATTTTCATCAAAGTTGAACCGTGTTTCAAGCTCAGCTTGTAGTGAAGTTCTCATTCTCAATAAAATTGGTGTTCTATATGCAGTTTCTTCCTTCCCCAGGTATTTCAACCATGTGACGATATGTGGAATCACTTCAGAGATGCAGGAAATACCTGAGCTGGTTATTCTCGTAATCTCCTCGAACGGCTTCAGGAGCTTCATTAGCTGCCACTGAGAAGGTGTTAAATTGATTAAACACTCGTGATCAGTTATGTACAAAGAAATAGCTCAATTTTGTTCTAATAATCTCTCCATTAAATAATATGTGGAATTCCATCGAGTGCTTACATCCTGTACTAGTTGGCGGTTTGGCAAGTCAGATTCTTGGCGAATGAATTTCAACTTTTCTTGTGCAATACCAGAGTGGTTAAAATGGGTAGTAATTCGTCTTGCAGCAGCTACCATCTGCGTTATATCCGTTTGAGATTTTAACGATTCCTCAGCAGCTCGTTGCAGGCAATGAATAAAGCACTTGGCAGAATCATATTCTGCGTCTCGTACACCTTTTATCATGTTGGCTCCACTGACATGAACAAGTAAATGGATCTTGCTATGAGTAATATTTCATGTTTCTGCAATGGCAGTGAGTTTTTTTGTGATATTAGTACCAGTATGTGAGCCAGCGAACGGCTTCATAGCTGTGACAGTACACATTTTTTTCCGAACATTCTGCTGCCGAATATTCGGCGCTTCGGCCAAGAGCGTGGCCGAATATTCGGTATTCGGCAAAATCACTATTCGTGGCATCTCTAGTTAAAACATTCATCCATTAACGGCACACAGTGACTGCCTCCAGAGCCAATGCAGAGAACACACTGACATGGAGGAAGGAAATATATGGAGGAGAAGTGACATTAAATCTGCGAGGCAGGCTCTAAATTCTCGCGCATGCGTAGTGGCGGCAGCGGCGATATTGCGTTCCCAAACAAATGCGATGTTCACATTGTGTTAAATGCTGTGATTATTTCATTTTGTAATGTGTTTAAGTGTTTTATAATGCCATCTTGTGTTGCATATGGTTGCACAAATAGGCAAGAGAGGAAAGAACCTGGAATATCATTTCGTAAGTAAGTTGAATTCTAATTATCGTTGTTGAAGTGGGCGGTAGGTTTTGCAAACTTCGGTGCCTGTCTATAAATATTTAGTCATAGCTCTCAATGGGATGACTTTGTTCTCAAATTTTTGTTGGTGTAGTGTAGAAAATCAGCATACCTTGTTATCTATTAGTATAATAGACAAGATGTAGCGTGTAGCACCTACGTCATATCACGCGGTGACGTCAAGCTATGACGTTGCGATACGACGTCACGCTTTACGATATTATTTGTGGGAGTGCGCGTTATTTAATATCATTTCCAAGCAACAGTGAATAAATTAACTCACAGAACACTGAAATAAAAGTATGTATTGCGTTAAAATCGATATATAAATCATTAGATGCTTATATTTACGTAATATTCTTTTGATATATTGAAGTATTCCTTAAATTCTTCGTTCATAGATATTGTAAGATAAAAGCTTTGTATTTCGAGCATCAATGCTGAGAAAAATTTGGTTAAAGTATTACTTAAGATGGATCAGAATTACAACTGGCATTTGACGCTACGGCAGAGGGCATGAATAATTTAGCTTTTTTTCAAAATAATTTAAACTGTACCCTATTATTGAAATTATTAATTCGTTTGAACCGAAATAGTTGCCCACTCATCTCGAATTGTGCAGCCTACACTACAATTAATAATGTAAGTTTATCAGATTTATTTTAATCTTCTTTGATTTCACTGAGTAATATTACTGAGGCTATTACGTATTTCCCCAATGTGTAACTACGACAGCTATTCGAACGTTGTAATATCGGTCTGAATCACGTTGCAGATTTTTTGGTTTATTACCATTCTTTTTTGTTGAATGTTTTTGATGAAATTTATGTTGTTGCGTAATGTATCTCATCAATGAATTGTCGTTTGGTCGGAAAACTGTTGCACACGTTCGTTTTGTGATATTATTGGCTATGGCAAAATAAAAACTAGGCCCAAAGAATTGTGCTATTCGTTTGAAATTTACCACATACGTTCCTATGGTCATACCTTTTAAGAAAAAGTGTACATGAAAGCAAAAGGGAGATTACGTTAGACGTGAAGCAACATGAAAATTACGAATTAACACAACATAAAACCGCCAATTCAAATATTCACGTCAAAGATAGCATCTGTACATCAACAACTGTAAAAACGCTGGCAACGTTTCTTGATAGGATATAAATATATTCCTGCGTTGTATAATTCACTTCTTACAACAACTTATTTTATACATATGTCGCGATACATGACATCACCATCAATGCGCATGCGATTAAAGCTTTCATTTTGTAGCGGCAGTATTACCCGAGATTGTGGTTAGGTTGAAATCCAGCCTGGACAAAAATAAATAAAGAACCTTATCACAGCAATAGCATGTTGAATTTAGCTATTATCAGTTATTTAAGCAGGGTTCATAAGCACTATGTCACGTTTTGATATCATGAATCACGGTGTAAACTACTCCCGTATGTGGTTAGTTTTAAAATGCAACCTGGACCAGGATAGCAACCGATACCTTTTGCCATAGCGCCAGGCAATAGGAATTGCATTTATTTTATAACAATTCAATTTATTTCAATAATTGCTATGAAAGGAATTGCTACAATACTGAAAAAAGTATGAATTTTGTTTAAATTGTCATATTGATTATTAGTTGCTTTTTTTTTAGTGATATGATACTTGGTTTGAATGAAAGAAGTTCCAAATTGTTCGCGATCTATGCAACCTAAACCACAATTGAAACTCATATTACATGACGTAAGAAGTTAAGATTTATTTTTAGCATCCTTCGTTTTCACTCGGGTCATTATTTCAGCCGAATGTAAACTGTGCCAGGCGTTAAAATATCGATCTTCATCATAAACAATAAGAAAGTTGTAAGAAACTGTGAAGATTTTGGATCAAGTTTGTATCGCATGATGCATGATTAGTATAGATGCATGATGACATTGACATGCGATTCAGGGAATGTATAAATTTGCGTATGAAGAAGCTTTGATTTTCTACCGGCTATATTGGCGAAGATTGTAGTTAGGCTGAAACGCAACCTGGACCAAATTGACAACTGAAACTTTTTGCTACATCACAAGGGACGAGAAATTACAGCATAGTGAGCTTTATTTTATAAAATTTCTATTTAGGTTAACAACCAAAAATAAATCAATTGCCAGAACAGTCCGTTAAACCCGTCATTTTTGACGGGTTTTTTGGCTAGTTTTACACATAATAGACTAGCGTTACTTTTTAACGAGTGTTGAAAATGAGATTTAAAGGGGTGTGTTTTACATCGCGATTCAGTGAATTTAGTATTGCGCTTTCTTTCGTCACGTTGCAGTTTATACTGACAGTGTATGATGAAATTAAATGTGTTAAATTATGCTATGCAATCTAGGAATCTTGATGAAGCAAACGATGTTGTTACTGCAAACTACAGTTTGCGATTCAAATACGCGTGTGTGGGTATGTCTACATAGTTTGATTCTGTAGCGGCAATTTAATGGAGATTGTGGTTAGGTCTAAATGCAGTCTGTACCATAATGGTTTTGTTGTTCCATATGGGACAAAGAATTTATCTATTACTGTTAGTAATTTCATGAGAACTAAGTTAGTGACAAAACGTGTATCGCGATGGAAACTACTTCCACTTCCAGCTATTCCCAATTAAGCTTAAAATGTATGGTAACAAGATAACTATTTTTATTCTGGTCTAGGTCGCATTTCAATCTAACCACAAGCGGTAGTAAAAAAACTGAAATATCCATTCTGCATGTCCACCATTTAATTCATTGTTACTTTGGCAGAATTAATTTTTAGCCCAGGACGCATATCACCCCAATCCCAGTATATCCCAAAAACTAAGCAAGATATCGAAAAATTTTATTCTTTATTTTCGATTTGTCTCGTCGTGTTACATAAGAATCGATCATTAAATTTGACTTTTGCGAAATATTTCTTCTGCATTTCAACTCAAGACACCTCACTTTTCATACAGTATATCTCGAGAACTAGGCGAGATATCGAAAATTTTTATTCTTTATTTTTTATTTGTCTCGTATTTTTAAATAAGAATCCGTCATTCAATTTGACTTTGACCAATTTTTTCATCTGAATTTCAACCAAAAACATTTCACGTTTGAGACAGAATATCTCGAAAACTAAGCATGATATCAAAAATATTTATTCTTCATTTTTTTTTTTGTCTCATCGAGTTACATAATAATCCATCACCAGATTGCGGCGTTACGTTTATCCTAGAGTCCCCTTGAGGTTTTTGTACATATACCCCGTGTCTGTATGGGATCGGCCTAGCCCCCCACTCCTCCACCGCCCGGCTTCACTTCAGTGCGTGGTGAAGGTCTCTTGCGTCGTCTCCATATACAGGGCGTTCGCCGGGAAACGCAACCCACTGTTAGCGCTACAAGGAAGAAACTGCTCCCGGCGAGCGAGCGCTCAGTTTCCGGCATTGTTCGACCGTCGGCCGCGGACTATTTCATAATAATTACGCTTCATAAACTTCATAAACTTGTGTGCTAAGCATTTAAATGTGACGTAATTCATTAGCTTACCTTATAAAAGATGCTGGAAGTGTTGACCCTCTTGTGTAATGCACATTTCACATCTTCTGAACATATTTCGAGACACACGCTGCCCTAACTGACTTAATGATTTTTTGGGTGACTGTTCTAGTCGAAAAGCGATATCGTCAATTTTCTCCTCTGTGAGAATACGGTTGACCGACAGTCTCTTTTTGTTAAAAAAATGAACCCGTTTCTCTTACTTTTTTAACCAGACGCAGAATTGTTGATTTAGCTGGCAGTAAAGCGTCAGGAAATTCGCGACGAAATTTACTGCGACACTTTTTAAACGACTTCTTCTTCACATATGTATCGTAGAGAAATATTCTTTGTTGCAAACTGTAACGTACCATAATTTTACTCACACTCAAACACGGTACAGATTAATAAGAGTATGAATCCCCAAACCAGCCAAACCGCAAAGAAACGTTTATTCACAACACTGATTAATAAGAGACTGAAGTCACAAACTATCTACAATGCAAAGAAACCGTTCTTAACAATGTAAGGGTCACTGCACTGCACTGTTGGGGCAGCGGAGGTGTTAAACAGTGCGGTGATTCACGGTGCCGTGTGGCGGAAACTGCTGGCTGGACTGACCGAGCAAGTTGCCGACGGCAACAGACTGGGAGGGTAGCGTTTTCCGGCGAACGCCCTGTATTTCCTTCCTCCATGCACACTGACAGACCTGTTTAGGCCATCTCTTGTTCTGTGAAAATGACACAATATTCACAAAGCCTTGTATGCACGTATTATGCCTGTGTTCAGATCAACGCAGGGCATGAGGGTGTTGCAATTATTTTTTTCGGCAAGTAAACTCTGGATAAGTATGAAGCACTGGGCAATAAAAGGTGCGTACCATATGCAAACAACAGTTCGTTAGATTTAATACGATTTTTTGTTACTTGCGAGGCTCTCCTAATTAACTGAACAATGCTAGGAAGATGATATGTAGGTAGGTCGCAAAATGTCGTCTCGCACGGTTTTATGCTATAGCCTCGCTACATTATGTAATAGTGTATACTTTTATGATTCAAAGTATGTGGGTTTTCCTAGAACAATTACGATTTATTCACACACAATCCTTTAGATACATTGGTTTCTTTCACATTGATAAAGCCTGATATACACTGCTGTCGATCTATACATACATTCCAACACGTCTGCTATGTGCCACTATGTTCAATCTCTCCGCCAATTATTTTCCTGCTACTACGATTATACAGTCTTACCAACCTCAAAAAGAAATATACCTAAAAACATTTAAATCTACCCCAGTTTCTATACATACTACTACACTGTGTGACCTTCCAAGAAAAATACATACATACATATTCACAAACTTATTTGCGTTATTATTTCCCAATGGCTGGTGAATTGGGGCCTCATATACTGTCAAATAGCGTTTCCTCAAATTATTAACTACCAAAACTATCATCAGTCACGACAAATTTCATTTCACAGCCTCACTGATGGCACAAAAACACTTTTATTTTGGCTTTAAGCCTCGTTGATGTCGAGGTCATTAGAGGTGGGATGGGAGAAGGAACGGGAGAAGGAACGGGAAGGAATTCGGCCATTTGAAGGAAATACTTGTCAAGTACTAGACAATGAGGTTTTCTCTGAAAGTTACAGAGTGTACCGCTGAGACAGAAGTGAAGTTGGTTGAGGGGTAATCATACTGGATAGCAAAGATTACTATAGTTCTCTAGTGTTCATAGATATTATGACCGTGAGTTACTAGGGGTAGATTTTTGGGGTGATAAAAAGGAAAAAATCAGGGTATTGGCAGCTTACCATAGTGGAAGAATTAACAATGAAGATGAGATTCTTGGAGATAAAGTAAATTCTCTTTCAAGAGGTATTCATAGAATGGTTATTATTGGAAGGGATTTAAATTTACAAGGTGTCAACTGGGTGGGAAATAAGATAAATAACATAAGGGAACAGAGATTTACAAATACCATAATAAGGGAAAGTGGTGTTACACAAGTGGTGGAGCAAAATACGAGGGGAACAAAAATGTTGGAATCTTTCTAATTAAATCTGATGAATATCTTGTAGGGTGTCAAGTAACTGAAAGAATAAAGTGATCACCAGGGCCGGATTAAGACATCGCGGGGCCCGTAGCAAATGTGAAGAAGGCTTCCTTGATTTTTGCCGTCCGGGGAAAATTGTGGAGCTAAAAAAAAAGTCGCCCATCCAGCCTAGGTGCGGGACCCCCTAGGAGGCGTGAGGCCCCCTAGAAGGCGGAAGGCCAGTAGCATTTGCTACCTCCTGCTACGTGGTTAATCCGGTACTGGTGATCACTGTGCGGTACTGATGGATATTGGGGGATTCAGTAAACCAGTGGCCAAAATAGAAGGGGGAAAAAGGTATAATTAGAATTGAAGAGATATTTCAGGGAAAGGTTCAGCAAATGGAAGGATTGCACAAGTACAGTGGAGGCAAATTGGGAAGAGTTTAAGGAGATAGTTAAAAAAAGGCGAGGAAATGTTTATTCCAAAGCAGAAAATAAAGATAAGTACAGAACCTACATGCTTCAATAGGGAATTAAGAAGATTAAAGAGGTTAGTGAGACAGGAACACAACAGAGTTAATACAGAGGAAATACTTAAAACAACTAAACAAGCAATTAATATGAACAAAGAGAGAAACAAAGGATGGGTTTATGAAGAATATTATTGATGCAGGAGGACCAATGATCGATTCATCTAGAAACTTCTATAGCTATATTAGAAAACTGAGGGGAAGGGAAGGTATTCAGACTATTGTAGATAAGAATGTAGTTAAAGTCACTGAGGATTTTAAAATTGCATATTGATTGACTGGTTTAGTGATACAACTAGGGACAATCATCTAGTGATGGGAGGGAATGAATCAGAGGAGAGTCTCCCTAAAAGTATAAATGAAGAATCCACAAAATTTGAAATAACTTCTGAGGAAATAATGAAGGAACTATGAAAGCTAAAAATAAGTAAAGGGGCTGGTGTAGATAAAATTACTACAGATGTATTAAAGATTGTTGGATACGATATTGTACCTTACCTTGAAATTTTATTTAAAATGACTCTGGAGTCTTGCTGCTTACCAGAGGATTGAAAAAGAGCGATACTAGTACCGATTAATAAAGGAGGGGTCACAAATAGGGTTGAAAATTACAAGCCAATTTGTTTGACATCAGTGATAGGCAAAATGACGGAGATATTGATATGGAACTATATCAGAAATATCTGTGGGGATAGAAACTGGTTTGCAGATCAACAACATGCCTTTAGGCAAGGTTATTCATGTGAATCTCAGATGGAGGGCTATAGGCAAGATATCGCAGATGAATTGGTCAAGCGAGGCCAAGTTGATAGAGTAGCACTAAGTAGCACTAAGGCGTTTGACAGAGTGAGCAATAAAATGGTTTTAAATAAACTGAAATCTATTGGATTGGATGTAAAAGTTACTTGTTGGGTAGAAGAATTCTTAAAAGCCAAAAGCACAGAGTTGGAGTAGGAAATACATTATCAAAAGAGGTGGAAGTAAATATGGGAGTACCACAGGGCAGTGTATTGGGACCACCGCTGTTCATAATTCTAAAGAATTAATATGTTGATGGGTTATGGTCAAAGTCTAGGTATTTTGTAGATGACATAATGGTATAAAATAAGATCAAAATAGGTGAAGACTGTGAACAGTTGCAGGGTGACTTGGATAGAATATCTAAGTGGGTTCGTCAGCATGGAATGAAGATAAATGGCAAGAAAAGTCAGCTTATTAGGTACACAGGTTAATTACGATTATAGGGTCAGGATTGCCGGTTTAGAACTTGAAGTATAAATATCTTGGCATAATGTTTGGTAACAAACTCAATTGGGCAGAGCACATGGGGAAGGTGGTAGGAAAAGGTTACAAAATCCTTCGTTTACTGGAGAGGGTGATGAGAGGGTGGCCACCATAGAAGTTAGGGAGTTGTTTTACAAAACTTTGGTCAGACCATTGTTTGGTGGTGTAGTTTGGGACCCACATTTATTCAAATACGGGAGTTGGAAGGTGTGCAAAGAAGAGCAGCTAGATTTGTTTGTTGAAATTATCACAGGAACCAGTCAGTAACTGATATGATAAAGGAGCTGGATTGGGACTCATTGAAGGAAAGGAGGAGAGTGCAGGGCATATGTTGGTGATGGAGCTTGGAGGGATATTGGTCAAAGAATTAGGAATAGTGCAAGCATGCGCTCGAATTCATGTATTAGGGAGTGGGAAAGTTTGCTTTTGTTGGTAAGGGTGTCAATGATTGGAATAAATTACCAAGTGTAGTGATGAATAATTTTCCAAAACGCATAAGGAATCCAGAGTTAAAATTTGTAAATCATAATAGTAAATGGAGGAGAAATTTAACATTCCGATTATAAAAGAAAATTTAAGAAAATGTATATAAAAAGGGGTAAATGGATGACTGGGAGAATTCCCACCGAACGTTAAGCTCCATCGCAGGTGAGCTAGTGATTGG
The DNA here is from genome assembly GCA_031002005.1 of Vandiemenella viatica. Classification (NCBI taxonomy): domain Eukaryota; kingdom Metazoa; phylum Arthropoda; class Insecta; order Orthoptera; family Morabidae; genus Vandiemenella; species Vandiemenella viatica. The sequence continues at coordinate 111,396,208 of JARYHS010008074.1, forward strand.
TCGTAGAAGGTTATACACGAGATGTCGCATGCTTGGTTTTCAGGGATTCAGGGATAATATAAAATGTTTATTTCATTTCATTCGTAGCAGTCAAGACCAGCCCAGAGCTGTTTCACAGTTTGTAACTAAGGACCGGATGCTCTGCCGAGTCTTATCAACCACAGTCCTCGTGGTATCCGACACTTGCATCTTACCACTGCGTGGTTACGCGTGGGAGCTCAACCTGTAGTCAAGGACATGGGAAGCTGCTGTCAGCTACCAACTTGCCGCGTTAAGCCTTTCCCCCTACCCTTAGGACCTCAATGACATCACTAGTAGCCAGTAAGAACACTTGCTTGTACTAAAATCCTAACTAGCCAATTGGGAGCTAACTTACCCCCTCCATTAGCGCCAGTGCTAGCCAGCATGGCGACGACACAAATTAGCTAGTCGCGCCTCCACATTCGACTCACAACAACATCGCTACACGGAGGTAATCTGCTGCTAGCTTATTATTCCATGCTGAGCTAATATTTCATGATTGCATTAAATCAGGAACTATGTCATGTCACTCCATCCTCCAACTTATTTGGAGATCGATTCCATACTAAACCTATTGCCGTCATTATGCAACCATATAGTAAATAGTACCAACCTGCCATCATAACTATATTGCAATCAGTGTGTTTACGAAATAATATCTTTATCTGAAGTGTGTAATAGTGTTCTTTCCTTCGCAACGTATTGTTAATAAATAGACAATTGCTTTATACGCTGTGTGTTTCCTTTAAGCTACCTGATCACAGAAGTAAGATATAATAATAGCTCTAGATAAATTATGCTAAGTGTCCGTTCAGATGTCTGATAAAATACTAACAGAAGAGAGTATAGATGTTTACAGAGCTTGTTATCTAACTGTTAGCATCAAATAAGTATTTAGCCTAATATCTCGGCATTAACATTACAGACAGAAATCGTACAGATTTCTGGCAATGGTCGAGACGGATCCAAAATGCATCTGTCGTAATGAAAAGCTACCGCTTGGCTATCTCACACGCGACAGAGAGACTTCCAGTCAGTTTCCGCCAATGTGGTTTAATGTGCTGTGGGGGCCTCACACTGGATCAAGGAGGTACAATGGGGCCGGGCACGAACCCAGATCCTCTCGTCCCGGCCGTACTTACTGCGATTTTTAGGCGGTATTCCGCAGCCATCGCGACGAATGCTGAGATGGCCCCGCCTCGAAAAGAGAAAATACATTTATCACACACAGAACATAGTTACATTTTCGCGTACAGATGGCTTCAATTCCTTCATTAGTACGTTGTACGACCAGGCAGTAGGTATAAAATGGTTGGCATCAACAAGGGCATACCGAGGTTGGTGGGTGAACGGTTAACGTTCTGGCCTCGCATTCGGGAGGACGCAGGTTCGGATCCCCATCCGGGCATCCAGATTTGGGTTTTTCATGGTTTCCCCAAATCACTCCAGGTGAATGCCTGGATACTTCTTTCAAATTCGAATTCCTTCCCCTTTCCTTGTTCCCATCCCCAGTCCCACCTCGCCTCTAATGAATGACCTTAGCCGTCGACGAGGCGTAAAAAAAAAGAAAAAAAATCCTAGTATTGAAAAAAGATTACAAAGAACAAGATGCTTACAGTTAGTCAGAAAGACCACCCAAGTTGAAAGTAGACAACAGTATTATGCGGAGACTGAATAATATTGAGTAAACTTTGACGATAAACGGCCACTGTCATAAAGTTTGTTTATAACAAAA
>JARYHS010008074.1:111398963-111425622 GCA_031002005.1 Vandiemenella viatica
AGATCTCATGAGAAGACAACAGAACTGCTGGAATCACTTGACCATGATAGAAAGGTTAAAGGGATAAAAACTCTTAAAAATCTGAATTTCACCGATTCTAGTAGAAAAGCCTGGTCTCTTATTCGTAAATTAGATCCTACATCAATACCCTCAAGGACACATTCATCGATTAATGTGGAATCAATAGCAAATCACATTTTATACAGAACAAAAAAGGACAAGCGAGGCCAGAACGCTATCCGACTTAAAATCTACTGGATGGATTTAGATGCGATTTTCACTATTATGTAAGACTGTTGGAGCCTGCAATTTGGTTCATGTCTGTCAAGAATTTTGAAGGTTTTTATTTAAGTAGTTGGTGCCCACGACTTCGTTCGTGTTTGTAAAGAATTTTGATTGACAGCGAAGTCATGTAAATACCATAGAGCACGATGGGAGACTTCAGGCAAATACCAAACAAAAAAAAATCAATGATCTGCGCAGGGTATTTATGGCTATAAAGTGAAATATAGGAGGGAGACATATGTCTTTGGTCGAAATATGAAAACGTCCTCTGTCGACCGATTCCAACCATCATATCTTCCAGACCCCATATGGTGACACGTTGGGAGACTTGAGGTTAATGTCACACACAATCACCAGTGGATTGAGCTAGGTAGTTTTGGCTGTGGAATGAAATATTGAGACGCATGTCTATTTTATATCAGGTCTATCACTTCCACCACCAAATATACCACATCCCCACTTCTACCGACATTCAATCACCATAGTGCACGGTGAAAAACTTCAGATTACTACCACACTCAAACGCCCGTAGTCTGCACTTGGTAGTTTTTCCTGCAATTTGAAACATAGGAACACACATGTCTTTGGTAGAAGGAGGAAAATGCCTTACGCCGACCACTATAAACCACCATATCTCCCACATCCCCATACCTACCAACATGTATCCCCCATAGCAAACGATGAAAGACTCGATGCTACCTCACACTACCTCACACAAACACCAGTGGTTTGAGCTCTATAGTAGTGGCAGCAAAGTGAAAAATACGGACACGTACACCTTTGGTCGAAATATGATAATATTCTTTGACCATTTGAACCATCATATCTCCCACACCCCCACAGATTTCGAAAATCGGCCAACGTTATGCACGATCGGTGAATGCATGCTACTACCACACAGAAACACCAGTGATCTGCGCTGGATACTTTTGACTAAACAGTGGTACTAGTGTTGCCCAAATGCAAGAACAAGACAAGACTTGGCCAGTCTTGGTCTTGGTCTTGCATCAATACACCTGGTCTTGGTCTTGGTCTTGGTATTGCACTCCCGGTCTTGGTCTTGGTCTTGGTCTTGCAGCAAGAGTCTCGCAAGTCTTGCAATTACCTATTAGCCTGTCGCTATTTATTAAACGTTACTTTAGGTATTAGAACAACGCAACAGAATAGGTATATTTTAAGCTCGAATTAACATAGCCATGGTAAAGACCAACCAAATTAATAAATGTCTAAACATTTCATGAAAAATTAAAAAAATCAACTGACACCAGTTGGGGTTTGACCCACGACCTAAGCGATCAGTGGCGATGCTCTAACTAACCAACTGAGCTATCAACTGTGTCCCGCGGGAGTCAGTCTGTTTCTTAATAAACGTTTACATTTAATAATCTTCAATGTACTAAACATGGTTTAAACATATAGAAAACAAATTAATGACATTAACTTGACTGTATTTTAAAGAACATTATCTGTCTAGAAAGAGATTGATAGACCCTCACCTTAAATGAAATGGAATAAAAAAATTATACAATTTACTGAATTTACCATTTATTTCAATAAAAATACAACACAAATGAAATTACAGAACAGTACACAATAGCTGACATTACTGTTACTTTATATTAATTCTTTTGTGAATAAATGCAGTAAAAGAAAAGGATTGTGAAACGAGTCTTCTTCATTATTTGTGATGTCCTGCATTTCACTCCTATGTAGCTTCCATAATAATAGGGAACATGCAGTTATAAGAATTATGGGTATTTTGTCATTAAAATGTTAAAAAAATATAAAACAAAGACTACAGCAACATTTTAATTTTGGTTAATATTAATTTTTTACAATAATTTCGATTTGAAGTTACTTGAAACGGAACGTATTTTAAAACACCAATCAACGTCTAGTGACGTCACTACTGTTATGACAGCTTATTGTTGTCAAAGAGAACATTGTTTTATTGAGAAAATTATTTGTATTTTTCAATAAAAATGGAAGTCAGATTTATAAAAGCGGACTCCAGGAATTTACCGAAAGTCAGTGTAGATATGGTCGTAATTTTTTTTGTCGAAAGTGCTGAGTATTCAAATGTAGAAATGAAAGGGACTAAACTACTATGGTACGTATAAATCGCATTGAATTTTCCTATTTCGTTTAGCAGCTTCTATACATAGCTCTTATTTCAGCTCAACAAGGGAATCTTATGGCGATAATGCAATCGGCTTTGTCCAAATTAAAAGAGATGGCGAATTGTGTATAGTAAAAAGTAGAGTTACACCGGAGCATAAAGTTCGCAAAGAAGGTTATCATGTTACAGCCATTATAAATGAAAGGGAAGGTTTAGTCCAGTCCTGCCAATGCGAAGATTGTGCCGCTTCTGAAGGTAAAGTTTGTATGTTATTTATGGCCTATAAAATGTCATGCGGACAAATGGGGAGCAGAAAACTCTCATCGTCTCGCCAGAGAGTTCAGTTGTTCTGTGCTCTCACCACACCCCTAATTTAGCACATTATTATCACTAAAATCTTATTCCAGGTGGGTGTAAGCATGCTGCTGCACTCTTGCTATGGTTACACAGAAGATCTGAGTAGCCCTGCGCTTACATCTATAACATGTTACTGGAAGAAATCAAATTTATCTAAATGTGCTTCTGGAAAATCTTTTATAAAAGCCAAAGAAATAGGTCACATTCCTGTCACTAACAGTTTCTCTCAAGTAAGCAGTTCAGTATACCTGTTTATTTGATGAAACTATAAATCTTTATAGAAAGAAAAGATGGAACTCACCACAAGATGGATTCGAACCTGCAGCCTTTTCCTAACAAGGGCAATGCTCTATACCCCAGAGCCACCAAGGTTCTCACAAGCCGTGGCGGAATCCAACTTGTGGTGAATCTTTCTCTATACATGTTTATAAGAATCTCTAAAGCGTGCATAAATGCTGTTAAATAAATAGTATCAATGAAATAATAAATATATGTTATATGCTACAATAATAACCTCATATTTTTAAGTGGATATTCTGAGTGAATATATAAATGCAGTAAAAGAAAAGGATTGTGAAGCGAGTCTTCTTCATTGTTTTGGAGAAGATTTACAAACTGTAAACATCCATAAAGTGTGTTCAAGCTTGATTGGAAAGTTGAACTCTTCACAAACTCTCCTTGAAATATTATCAAAGACAATGACCGTTGATATGATTAACATGGTTTTTTCCACCACAAAACGACAAGTTTACTTCCACAGCAACTGACAGGTCAGAAAGGACTAGACAGGAGTGACGTCATCGGCTCTGGAAGTCAGTTTTGGCGCGCAAATTTAAACTGTCAGTTTCAGATCGCCGTTTTGCGAGACATATTACCGTTTTTAATTTTTTAATTTATTTGTGGTGTATTCTGCATGAAGTTACTTAAAATGAAAGCAAAATAAAAATATTGCATGTTCCCTATTAATAAGGTAGATAACATTATTGATTATTATTAAAAGCTAGATTTTAAATTAGTTTGTAACTTTAACTTTTGAAACTGTAACTTTTGAAATATTAAGAAAATAAACATCTTCTCGGTAACATACTACATATAATTTGATTACGCATATTCTATATAGATTATTTTTAGTTTTTATTATTTCGATTTTCGATACTTCAATTAAGTGTCATACTTACTACATTTAATGTATTATTTTTTATTTACTTATTCAGACCGTCAATTCCTTCATCAACGAAAACGCACTGATAGTCATTTATATTATATCAGTACTTTACGTCTTCCTACATATTTTCTGCCTATTTTCTTCTTCAAAATTCTATGTACTAGTACTTTAAGTTTCTTTTGTTTTCTATGTGTCAATTTCTTGTATTATATAGGATAAGTATATAATTTAAATTAAGCCTGTCCGGTCCACTGACTCTGGAGTTTACTCCTCGAGTTAAAATTGTGCAAATACTATATATTCTTTACATGTAAATGAATATTTGCAAAATTATATTGTGATGCAACAGTCAATATATCAGTTTATTTATTTAAATAGTTCTCTTATATATTATTATATTCGGGCTCCTAAACAGTACATAAATTTTATTGCACGCTTTTTATATTATTCGATTACTATTATAGAAATTTTTTTCACGTTTGAAGTGTATTAAAAGTGTCTACAATATTTATTAATGGGTGACGACATATTTAAGCACTTTGTGTTTTAAAACCACACAGAACACATCAGCATAATGTATTCGTGTCCATTCTAAGCACCCAAAAACTTATTTTGTATAGAAAGTATAAAAAAAAAGTCCTAACTGCAAGACACAAGAGTCTTGCAGGCTTGGTCTTGTTCTTGCTTAAATCTTGCACAGTCAGTCTTGCTCTTAGTCTTGCTAAAATTAGGCGGTCTTGGTCTTGGTCTTGGTCTTGCAAAAATGCAAGACCAAGACCAAGACTGCAAGACCAAGACCGATTTTGGGCAACACTAAGTGGTACATAGGGACAGACACGTCTTTGGTCGATATGCGAAAGTGCCCCAGGTCTACCAATTTCAAACACCATATCTCCCACACTCCCATAGCTACCGACATCTAACCACCAAAATGCACTATGGGAGGCTTGATGATACTACCACACACAAACACTAGTGATCTGCTTCTCTGCAGTTGTGGCAGCATAGTGAAATATACGGTCACATATGCCTTTCGTCGATATACGAAAATATCCTTGCTCGGCCACTTTCAACCACCATATCTCCCACACCCCCATAGCCACCGACATCTAACCACCATAATGCACGATAGGAGACATGATGCTGCTACCACATACAAACACCAATGGTCTGTGCTGTGTAGTTGTGGGAGGAAATAGAAGTATAGGGACACACACGTCTTTGGTAGAAATATAAAAAAGCCGTACATCGAGCAACTTTAAGCGCCATATCTGCCACATCCCCACAGCCAACGGCATTTGGCCAACGTTGTGCACGATAGGAAACTCATGCTGCTACCACATACAGTGATCTGTGCTAGTAGTGGCGGCTAAAATGTAAAATATATTTTTATATAAGATAAGATTTGCATGAAACCCTAAATATTTTCTGGATAAATATTAGCGTATGATATTCCCTGCCAAATCAGCAACTTGCCAGTGAAATAGTCATCGAAACTAGTTCACACTCATTGCCGTTTTTTTTATATAAAAAAAGAGTTGTCAAATGAGCATGAGCATCCACGAGGTTTTCTAAAAGTCAGCGCCCCTGTTATCAAATACGGGAGTTGGAAGGTGTGCAAAGAAGAGCAGCTAGACTTTTTGTTGAAATTATCACAGGAACCAGTCAATAACTGATATGATAAAGGAGCTGGATTAGGACTCATTGAAGGAAAGGAGGAGAGTGACAAGAGTGCTATGAATGTACAGGGCATATGTTGGTGATGGAGCTTGGAGGGATATTTATCAAAGAATTAGGAATAGTGCAAGCTTGCGCTCGAATTCATGTATTAGGGAGTGGGAAAATTTTCTTTTGTTGGTAAGGGTGTCAGTGATTGGAACAAATTACCAAGTGTAGTGATGAATAATTTTCCAAAACGCATAAGGAATCCAGAATTAAAATTTGTAAATCATAATAGTAAATGGAGGAGAAATTTAACATTCCGGTAATAAAAGAAATTTAAAAAAATGTATATAAAAAGGGGTAAATGGATGACTGGGAGAATGCCCACCGAATGTTAAGCTCCATCGCAGGTGAGCTAGTGATTGGTCGTAGAAGGTTATAAACGAGAGACTTACAGTCAGTTCCCGCCAATGTGGTTTAATGCGCTGTGGGGGCCTCACACTGGATCAAGGAGGTACAATGGGGCCGGGCACGAACCCAGATCCTCGCGTCCCGGCCGTACTTATTGCGATTTTTAGGCTGTATTCCGCACCCATCACGACGAATGCGGAGACAGCCCCGCCTCAAAAAGAGAAAATACATTTATCACACACAGAACATAGTTACATTTTCGCGTACAGATGGCTTCAATTCCTTCATTAGTACGGTGTACGACCAGCCAGTAGGTATAAAATGGTTGGCATACCGAGGGTGGTGGGTGAACGGTTAACGTTCTGGCCTCGCATTCGGGAGGACGCGGGTTCGAATCCCCGTCCGGGCATCCAGATTTGGGTTTTTCATGGTTTCCCCAAATCACTCCAGGTGAATGCCGGGATACTTCTTTCAAAAAGGCCATGGCCGAATTCCTTCCCCTTTCCTTGTCCCCATCCCCAGTCCCACCTCGCCTCTAATGAATGACCTTAGCCGTCGACGAGGCGTAAAAAAAGAAAAAAGATTACAAAGAACAAGATGCTTACAGTTAGTCAGAAAGACCACCCAAGTTGAAAGTAGACAACAGTATTATGCGGAGACTGAATAATATTGAGTAAACTTTGACGATAAACGGCCACTGTCAAAAAGTTTGTTTATAACAAAACATGTGAGAAATTAAAGAAAACCGATTTAGTTAATATTGTTACTTGTAAACAAACACTCTAAAGTTGCAATATATATATATAAAACATTAAATTAAATGCATGTGGTCTAAGCAACAGCATGACAGAGTAGTATATATTCTTTGTCGTGGCGGAACCGTGAAACGTGCATGGTGCACTTGTCATACCAAAAGTAAACTTTGCTGGAGGTGAAGGTCGAGTTAACTGCCCATGATTCCAGTCCGAACCGGAATCTTGGATTTTCAGTGTCGCGCCATACACTGAACTGAGAGTACGTGCGCTCCAACGCAATAAAATTATATTAAAGTATCCACAGCAGAAGTACGAGTATAATCACAAAATTACAATTGTATGGACAGTAAAATAATGTAAAACTCTTGAAACTAATGTAGAAGACGTAACATAAATTTAATCACAACAAATATTATTTTCGTATGGAAATGGTACTGCTTCGTTACAGCACTTACAACACAATGACAAATCATTTATTAATTCCTTCGACATGTTCAACAGCCCCTGCGAGCAATTTCCCGTCATTTATTAAACTCTCCTATTAGTGTAGTGTAGACTCTGGCGCACACTACAATTGTATCCATAGTGTCTTCAAAACACAGGCATTATTTCATCGCTCGCCTCATCCCGTGATATATCATCGACTGATTATGACCCTCTGCCACCCACAATTTTGTGAATTGCAGAGTATATATGTAGATGACAGATAATGTTCTCCTTTCTCTACCAAAACAAAAAACACGTTAAGACTTACGTTAGAATATTCCAAATCATCTCTGGGCACCATTAAAGGGCTGTGACAAATTATTATTATATTAATGTAAGTCCGTGACCGTTTTTTTGCGTACCATCACAGTTCCAGTTTTTAGAATGAAAGCTTATGCCAGGTTGACATGATTTGATCAAATATAAACTTTATCTGTGTTTCAGGGAGAATGAAATCTCTTGAGCTTGAAGAACTCATAAACATTAATAGAGGTACTGGTAGGTACTAATCACGAACCGGGACGATAGCGCAATCGTAGATATACTCGTAGTTGTTTTAAAGGTCATAGACTGTTTAGTACTTTCTTGACTTGTATTTGACCCTTAAAGTTAACTCTGCAAAATTTATTAAAAAAATCTGTTTGCATCGAAAGCATCAAGTTGTTTTTTTTTTTTTTATTGAGACTGGAGAAACACTCATTATGTAATCATTGGTCATATATCTGTGACGGCCAGAGAACTTAATACACATTGCATATTATTAAACAGTTGAGCAACTCAGAAGAAATTAATTGCCAGAATACTCGATTCGGTAGCATATTTGGCCTGATGTCCACTTAAAATAACCTAATAACTCACGTTCAGCGAACATGAACAAAGACCATTAACGAAAGTGACCAATAAAATACCTAAAAAGCAATTAAAGTTAAAGTTTTGATTAAATTGAGATTTATCCTAAGACGGAATCGGCATTCGTGGTTACAGCAGAGACCTAGTAATTGCTTAAGTTTTTAAAAGTTTTATTATGTTGCTTTTATTAGCAACATGTTACTGAAAAGCATTTCCACGTTTTTTTGCCGTAGTCTATAGTTTATCGATTTTTTAACTATGTAATGCAACGAAAATCAAACTTAATGAATGTATTATGGCCATTAATGTGGTAACAGTTCCTTAGCTACTAAATTGTGGACATAACCTCGAATTTTTTCTAATCTTCTTCTTCTTCTCGTGTCGATGACAGCATCAGATATGTGGTAGTTTTTCCGCCCATACGATGGCTTTATCAGTAGCTGATTGGATGGTATATTGATATATGTTTGTTCCAAAATGTGAACAGGACAACAGATGTACCATAAGAAATCGCAGTCAAGTTTTTGGCATAGGTCAGTTTTTTCTAGTGATATCTCTGATGGCTGTTGAATTGCGGGTGAAGGCTGACACGTGACATCGTTCTCCAGCCAATAGCTATTGAGGTGGGTGAGTGAGTGAGCTTAGTAAATTATATAGTAGACTAGTCTCTAAGCCCATCAAAAATGAAGGGTGAAAACAATATTCTGTCAATTAATTGCGATTGCCTAAATAAGTAGAATTTTTATGTAATGCTCATAATCTTATTTTGTAATTTGTATATATTTCGGTTGTAGTTTACACAGCGATACAGATGGAACTTCTACTGAATTAATGATGTCAGAATTAGGGAACCAATAAAATAAAAAATAAAATAGGAAGTCTAAAAACTTATGCTATATCGTGTGTTGCTGGGTTTATTCCTGGTCCAGGTCTCAGTCAGCACGGTAAATACGGAACTACTTCAATCCGTATGTAATAATGACTTCAGTAACTCGGCTCTTATGAAAGAAGCTTAAATTCTTTATGGAACTAAATTCATTGTGAAATATTCCGTAAAAATTGTCATTTGTCACTCTGAACCTGTATAAATTAACTTCTATTAGTATTGCTGTTCAAAATGCATAGCTTCTATTACCCGTGTACGAATGCATTCACTGTATTGCTGTCCACCTTTGACCCACAGAAAATATTTACAGTTGTCTAATTAATAAATTAAATGAAACACAGTACATACTTTTATTTCAGTGTTCTGGTAAATTATTTCTTGGAGTATGCTTATAATATAACAGACTTAAAATATCTACATCGAAGATAAATATCTTGTAAACCCGTCAAAACTGACATGTTGAACGCAGTATTTTAGCATTTCGTTTCTTCGCTAAGTATAATTTTCATCAAATAATGCTCATAATTTTGAAGATGACGTAATGTAGATATTTCTTAGCTTACTGTAACAAGAGTATCGTTGAACAGAGTGTATAAGAAAAACTTACATCGAACTAATTTTAATCAAGAAAAAGCAACTAATAATTAATTTCTTTTAGTGTGGTGGCAGCTCATTTACTCGTGGATGTTCAGCAAAATAGAGAATTGTTATTAAATAAAGCACATAACCTCGAATATCTCCGGTCGCTGTTGATTGTGCAGCGAAGGCGTGAAGCTTGACGTCAGAATGTGACAGACATCGGTACATCGTGATCAAAAATAGCTTTTTATATAAATAGGTCGTGCATGGCAAACTGTTTGAAACTCACATTTCCACGACTGGACAAATGCGGACCTTTTAGATACCCACGACCGGACAAATGCCGGCTTTTCAGATATTCACGACCAGACATTTTCCCGCAAGGTGGGGGGGGGGGGGTGTGGTAGGAGGGGGTTGTTATAAAAATTAAAATTTACTGGGAGATTCGTTTATTTTTACAAATAATTATTATGATACCGTAAACGTGAACTAAAAAAATAACAAAAACCTTTTCAGAAGAAACCGCGTTTCAGTGCCTTAATGTCATCAAATTTTACAGTAAAAACAATTTCACACATTTTACAATATGGAGTGTAATCGTTTTCCTTATCCAGCCAAGTTTTAAATCAGTCATTTGACAACCACTCGTCTCTGAAGCTACAATAATGATTCTGTACTTTCTTTGGTAATTCACTCATTGCGTATTTGACTCGCATAAATTAATAACACTATTCAATCTTTAACACTCCGCGAACAAAACGAGCACGACGTTCCGTCTTCGACATAGGGTAGGTACCAAGCAATAAACCAATGGCTTCACGATAAATTTTTGAACACAGAGCGAAGCAGAAGAATTACGCTCAGCGGATGGAGGAATAAGGAACGAGAAGCGGCGATCTTGATTACTTTCTACGTATATATATATACTTTCTCGTATATATCTGAAAAACTACTAACCTGCAATTTTTAAAATTCCTTAATAAACCGGACATTTTATTTCCGGTCTCATGTAATTAATCGGAGACAGACAGATCGTGTTAGAACCGGACAGTCCGATCGAAAACCAGCAACCCTAGTCTTAACACAGTAAAACATTTTACTGCGCAGCCTGAAAATATAATCATTCTTCATAGCTGGCAGGCACTACATATTCCAGATTTCATTCTTTTCATAACTATTTTTGTGTACAACTATATTTTTGAAGTAGGCCTAAGTTTTTAATTGCGGGTTTAACTAATTTAACTCAATTTAAATTATTTGCGATGGAGCATATGCTCTTCAGGCGTACCTATTTTTTCAAATTGTTTTTATTTTTAGTTCTTTTAATACGATTTCCCTATCCACTTATTTTTACACGAATTTTATATTTAATTCGTTCAGTTTACGTTCGTTCGTAGCAGGTCGGTCACAAGATGGGATAGATTACCTGAAAAGTTATAGGCAGGAGATATCCATGGTACTTTGTTGAGAAACCAGGCCAAGAGTTATTTAGAGAAACCGTTGCTAACTTAAATCAGAGCATCCCGAATGGAACTCTAACTCCGCCCTCGGACTGCCAAGCCCGAGTATTACCGCTACCCCGCCAGCAACGTTTGTCATCATATATATTTTGTGAATAGAACTAAAGAATCGCAAAAGATCCATTACGATACCGCAAAAATCACCAAGCGCTACTTGAAGTTTACGCTGCATGCTGCATAAATCAACAAGCGCAAACTTGAAATTTACTCTGCACTTATGTAACTGATTTGTAACGGTTTATATGTAAACATATCTTAGTGGCTCAGGGACACGGCTATCAAAGGTGAAGAAAAGTAAACAGTGAACTTAATGGCTGCTGCAGCTATAAAAAATATGTGACTCAAGTGACATACAAAATCCTCGAAACAGAGAGAAACATTAAAGTGTACGTAAAGGCAGTGCATTTTGTAGAGGTTAGTTTTGTTTACATTTGAATAGTAACAAAAATGTCATCCGATTGTATAAATGAATTTGCTGAAGTAAGTTTTGTTAGTAAGAAATCCGTCATATAACTGGTTAAAGTACCACTATAATCACCTATCTTTCTATCTATTCTTGTACTTTTTTTTTTTTAACAATGACCGACGTTCCGGAAAATCTCATCCAAAGGTATGGGGGGATCAATAAAAATCTCACGTCAACCTTTTTCTCATCTTTTTACACATAAAAAATGTAGTACATGGAAAACATCATTATTAAGGGTTAGTTATTTAGTGGCACGAAGTAAAATAAACCAACATATCAATTTATTATTTAGAAAGTAAATTATGAGGTAAATCTCATGGGAGGGGGGAGGGGTCTCGCTACATCTTACAAAATTTCACCAAGGTGGACGGAGGCAAATTTTAGAAAAAAATTTAATAAATAACCACCTCACGTAATTAATGGACATCCCCTAGGCTACCAGGTTAGGCTAGGCGGCAACGATAGGGGCGAACTGAACAGCTGAAAATAAATCCTGTCACAAGGTCATTGTGTCCACACGAGATTACTTTACCTCTTAAACTACTCATTTAACAAAAAAATACTTAAATAACTTGTTTCACAGACAGATGGCAAGATATACAGTAATCAGCCAGAACATTACGACCCACTGCCTAATAGCCTGTATGACCGCCTTTGGCACGGATAACAGCGGCGGCGCGTCTTGGCATGGAATCAATGAGGCCTTGGTAAGTCGCTGGAGGGAGTTGGCACCACATCTGCACACACAAGTCATATAATTCCCGTAAATCCCGGTGAGGGTGGTGATGAGCTCTGACGCCACGTTCAATCATATCCCAGATGTGTTCGATCCAGTTCAGATCTGGTGAGTTGGGGATTTGGGGGGGGGGGGGCAGCATATCAATTGCAACTCGCCTCTGTGTTCTTGAAACCACTCCATCACACTCCTGGCCTTGTGACATGGCGCATTATGCACTGCCGTTGGGAAACATGGTCGTCATGAAGGGGTGTACGTGGTCTGCATCCAGTGTACGATACTTATTGGCCGTCATGGTGCCTTGAACGAACTCCACTGGATCCCTGGATGCCCACGTGATTGTTCCCCAGAGCATAACTGAGCCGCTGCGCTCCGTCCCGCAGTACAGGTGTCAAGAAATTGTTCCTCTGGAAAACTACGGATCCGCACCCTCCCATTAGCATGATGAAGAAGGTATCGAGATTCATCGGACCATCCAACGCTCTGCCACTGCACTAACGTCCAATGACGATGGTCACGTCAAGGGCGGATCCAGCCTTTGGGTCGGGAGGGTGGGGGGGGGGGGGGGGTCACGTAGTCTAACTAGGACATGCTTCAAAATTATAATAGTACCCATATATAAATAAAAGATAAATTAATTTAATTGCATTATATCAAAATAATTTTAATCAAATAACAAAATCACTTATTCTCTTCTGAACTCTCGCGAATCTTGTTATGACTTCCTCCACTTGAACGAGTATGGTTTTGTGAACGTGCAGAAGTACCGGTCCAGTGGTCTTCTGCCAGTGATGCTCGAAGTCAAGTTTTGAGCCTCCTGAGAGCAGAAAAAGATCTCTCTGCCAATGGGACACTATCTGGTAGTGTGGCAAGATTACACAAATATGTGTTTACGATAGGATATATTTTAGCATGACATTTTTATATTAGATTTAAAATCGACTTGCGGAATGTTCTGATTCCGTTGCCATTTTACTATCAGCCAATATTCGCTTATAATGACTGATAATGCAGTGTCGTCTATTACCTGCTTATAATCGAATGAGAGTTGCTTAATTGTCTCAACGTCTTAATTAGTATAGGTATAATTGACTTTCGGAACAAGAACGACTAGTTGAAATAAAGTATTTCAGGAGAGATATGGTCTTGTGGATCATTTATTATAGAATCTAGAAGTATGATGTATACAGCCCTACCGAAATACTCTTCAACTGATTGAACAGGTAGGTTATTGGCTCTATACATTTATATCGGCACTGTTCTGGGGCATTAAATTTCCATCGCAAATTTCTCGGCAAATTCTTTTGACTCTTCAAAACATTTGTTCCATTTTTTTATCTCAGAACACATTGTATCATTTATTGCGTCAGTAGAACTTTTTTTTTAAGACAACTGAGTTCGTCTGTAATACTCTGCTTAAGGATATGGTTGTACAAGTACCTGAAAAATAAAATAAGGTATATTTCTAAGTAACTGAGTAATTAATAAAATCTATGTATACTATTATAAATCTGTGAGAAACCTGTGTTTGCCTGATGTTTTGAAATGGCATCACGCAAAAAATTCTTCAGAAATTAAGATGGTACTTTCAAATATTAAGATCTTGTGTTCAACATTAAAATTTGCGAATACAGCGACTTGTATGTACTGAGGAACGGAGAATGAAATTATAACTATTTCTAGAAGGAGAAATAAGCGCGCAGATCACTCTGTATTCGATATCAGCATTCAATAAACACTGAAAAAAGATCACACTACGATCATGCTTAG
The DNA here is from genome assembly GCA_031002005.1 of Vandiemenella viatica. Lineage (NCBI taxonomy): Eukaryota > Metazoa > Arthropoda > Insecta > Orthoptera > Morabidae > Vandiemenella > Vandiemenella viatica. The sequence continues at coordinate 111,413,010 of JARYHS010008074.1, forward strand.
ATTCTGTTTTATTTTTTTACTTCGATTATTTAGTTCTCAGTTTCGTACACTAAAATAAACATAATACGTGAATCAAACGTGGTAAAAATCTTAAACGTAATAAGAATCTTAAAATGAATAGTTAGTTTGGGAAAAGTCATTATTAATTCGCATTTTACCAGCACTAAAAACCTACAACTTCCTAGCCAGTACTGTCACATTTACTCATTGCTTTTCAGAGATCAGAACAAGAACATTATTACACATTCAATGATGCTATTCGCTTAAAAGCGTGAACATTAATGCAACTGATAAACTAATAGCTCCTGAGTAGGAAATTTTGCTCTTACGGCAAAAAGTAAAACGGTGATTACATGTCAGCTAGATACGAAGCCCGACTGAAAGGAAGGTTTGTATACAGTGAATGACCAAGGAATTTATTTTTCGCAGTTGCAGTCGCAGTTGTTATTAAGTAACGTTCATAACCTTGATTTTGTAATGTACATTTTAGATGGTAGTTTAAATCGTCATAAAGTTCGAATTACTTACGTACTATTTGACGAAAGCAATAAGGAACCACTGAAATTAAAAAAAAAATCAACTAGGAATCCTAAAATCTTATGCTCCATCGCGCGAATTACAGAACTAAATCCATCGTGCCTTATACATTAACAAAACGTGGTAGCAGTCATTCTGTCCAGGCTACACTTCAAAGTAACCACAATCTCCACTAATACTGCCGTTCGAAAATCAAAGGTGCTTAATTCCATTTAATTTTGATTGCAATGGAGTGCACGCTCTGGTAACAATTTCCCTACGCACCCTTCTTAGTCTTTTCATGCACCCACCTACATTTGCCATCTATAAATTTCAACTTTAAATTCTTTCAACTTTTTTGGTAAATTATTCATCATTTCTCTTGGTAACTTATTCCAATCCCTGACACCCTTACCTAAAAACAGAATCTTCTTACACCTTTGTGCCTGAAATCGAGTGTCAGCTTATAGTCACGGTTATCTTTTCCCATACACGCATTACTTTTAATTCTAATGCCAATATCTTTCAATGCCTCAACACCAGTATACGCCTTGTAGACTCCCATGACCCTCTTCACCCTCCTCCTGTCTTGCAATGAATCCCATTCCAGCTCTTTTATCATATCTGTTACTGATTGCATTCTGCAATAATTTCAAGAAACAAATCAAGCAGCCTTTTTTTGCACCCTCTCCAACTCCTATAATTGATACTCAAAATGTGGGTCCGTTACTATACTACCATATTCAAGCAATGGTCTGACCAAAGTTTTGTAACCCAATTCCTTTACTTCTCTCGTACATCCCCTCATCACTCTTACCGACAAGTGCAGAATTTTGAAACCTTTTCCTACTGTCTGTCCAATGTGTCCTGCCCAGTTAAGCTTGTTATCAACTGTAATACTAAGATATTTACATTTCAAGTCTGTGTGGCAAACTCAAAGGCGTTACTGTAAATAAAACATAATATTTTCTGTAAAGGTCTTGGTCTTTATGCGATAAAACAAGCCAGTGAAAGTTGCCAATGTGTCAGTGTGGGAAAATATAAATTTGAGAAGACAACTAATGTTTGTCGATCAATATTTGTTGAAACGTCTAGGTTTTTTTTACAAACCATCCAATATCTGAGGATAAGTTTCGATTGAGAAAGCAAACTTTTTATCTGATTAGAACTGGAAGTCGACGTACACGAAATCGGCAAGCATAGAACAGCTTCAGCAGGAGTAATATTTTCTTCTTCATCTAAGGTTAAGGTAGTTGTTGAAGCATCGGCAGCACACATATTATGATATGCATTAGTGCTCAGTATAGGTAAATGTTTTGGGTGTTTATCAATCTCAAACCTAGGTTTCTTCGTAAAAGAATGAATCTATCTTTCTAAATAAACCACTACATGCATTATGTTTGGACACATTTTTCGCTGCATCCTGTAGTAAAAAACACCCGTGCATAACTAAGCAAAAATGACAATATTTATGTAAATACATCAAACGGTTTAGTGGCGAGAAGCGCTCGGAGCTACGCGGCTGTGACGTCACCGAACATCGGACGCGCAGCCGCGAACGAATAGTACGACGCGCTGCACGACGCGGCAAAATCAAAAGTTGCAATTGCGCGCTCAATATTCAGTTCACAATGACCGATCGGATACAACATATTATAAACAGCATACAGTAGCATTGTGACTGTCGTGTATGTTTTTGTGAGATACAACATTATATTATAAACAGCGCATTGTGACTGTCGTGTATGTTTTTGTGAGATCTGGCCATCCATTATTCGAAGTAATCTTATTTAATTAAAATCAGTGAGATTAAAAATATTATCAGAGGCCGAGCCCAAGGGGGGGGGAGTCATGACCCCCATGACCCCCCCCCCTTGGATCCGCCACTGGGTCACGTATCCATTCCAGTCGTAGTTGCCAATGTCGTGGTGTTAACATTGGCACATGCATGGGTCGTCGGCTGCGAGGGCCCATCGTTAGGAGTGTTCGGTACACTGTGTGTTCAGACACACTTGTACTCTGCCCAGCATTAAAGTCTGATGTTTTTTATGCCGCATTACGCCACCTGTCCTGTTTTATCAGTCTGCCCAACCTATGACGTCCGACATTTGTAATGAGAGGTGGCCGCCCGACCCCTAGACGTTTGGACATGGTTTCACCTTGGTTTCGCCACTTCTTGAAGATACTCATCACACTCCTCGAACATTCTACAAGTGTTGCAGTTTCCGAAATGCTTGTGCCGAACCTCCGAGCCATCACAATCTGCCCTCGGTCAAACTCAGATAGATCTCGCGCCTTTCTAAGCACGGATAGCACGCTCATTGATACCACATGCACCGCGAGTGTGTCTGGCTACCGCCTGGATGGGTTTATATCGACAGTAGGTAAGTAGTCATGATGGTATGGCTGATCAGTGTACGATTCCCAAACCGAAACTTCAACTGGCCTAGCAAGCCGGTAGCAGAGTGAAATTTGCTTTGAAAATAAGAGCAGTCTCTGGAAGAATATGTGGCCAACGCTTCGCGAAGGTGAAAACGTTCTAAAAGATAATGATGAGCAAGTAAAATTACAACTGATGGCCATAAAATAATATAACTGGCGAAAAAGTTTTCTCGGAAACAGAAATCTTTTAGTTTCGAATATTGACTCAGAAAGTACTTTTTAAAAATGTATGAATGGAGCATAACACGTTATAGTAGTGAAGCTTGGACTTTCTGAATACCAGATACAATGAAATTGAAGCATATAACATGTGGTGCTAGAAGGATGCTTAAAATTAAGGAAGGTAAGATACGAAAAGTGCGTGTTTTGGAAATGATGGGAAAGGAAAGAAGTTGGTGAAGGAGTCACACAGAAAGAAAAGTCAGAATGGTGGGCCACAATTTTAATCATGAGGTTTTGTTGAGGGAATAGCGGAGGAGGGAATAATAGAGGAAGACAAAGGTAAAAATATGTTAAGCAAGAGAAATGATGAATAATTTACTAAAACGTTGAAATAATTTAAAGCTGAAATTTTTTAGTACAAAAGTAGGTGGGTTCAGGAAAGGGGAAAAGTGAATGTGTAGGGAAATTGCCACCAGAGGGTGCGCTCCATCGCAGTTTAAATAAAATAAAATAATTGAGAACGTAAGTTTAAATGGATTTGTTCAGATGAAGAGATTAGCAAAAGGAGGAGGATTGAATTAAATCAATTGAAAGAATGAAGACATAAAGGGGATTAATTTTAGATGTCGAAACAGTTTGTCCTTATTACTTTGCAAATTTATATGATTTTTATGAAACTGCGTGCATACGTGTATCACCCTGAAATTAATGATGTAATCTAAATGAAACTGTCATATTGAGAAATATGAACAAACAGTGGAAACAACCTTTTTGAGAAAGCCGCATCCTTGATGCCTCCGCTGCTTACAGACATGACTCATGAAAGGCGGCATTTGTGTCTCAGAGAACAAACACGCTGATAAGAACCGAACTTTCAAATACAAGAATAGTTTACTATTTTACTGAGAACGTTAAATTTTGCCACGCGGGTAGGGAGAGGTGATTTAAAAAAATTGAAACCGCCAATAAAGATTCCGCGAATCTGAAATGTGCGAATAGAATAGGTAGATTGTATAATCAGCGATTCTCAACTTGTGGTCACAAAGATAGGACAGGTAGGATATTCAAAATTCAAATCTAATTGAATTAAAGATGTAAGGAAAAATAAAATGACAAAAATTGTTCACATAAAAGGCCTGAAGAGAGTATGAGTCATAAGCCTATAAACCAAACTTTCTAAAATCCACGGATATTTCAACGACTAGGCAAAAATAGGGTATTTCCAATTATACACTGAAGAGCCAAAGAAATTGGTACACCTGCCTAATATCGTGTAGGGCCCCCACTAGCACGCAGAAGTGCCGCAACAGGACGTGGCATGGACTCCACTAATATCAGAAGTATTGCTGGAGAGAACTGCATCCTGCAGGGCTGTTCATAAATCCGTAAGAGGGGGCGGTGATCTCTTCTGAACGGCACGTTGCAAGACATCCCAGATATGATCAATAAAGTTCATGTCTGGGGAGTTTGATGGCCAGCGGAGGTGTTAAAACTCAGAAGAGTGTTCCAGGAAGCCACTCTGTAGCAATTCCGGACATGTGGGGTGTCGCATTGTTCTGCTGAAATTGCCGAAGTCCGTCGGAATACACAATGGACATGAATGGATTCAGGTGACCAGCCAGGATATGTACGTACGTGTCACTTGTCAGAGTCGTTTCTAGACGTATCAAGGGTCCCGTGTCACTCCAACTTCACACGCCCCACACCGTTACAGAGACTTCACCAGCTTGAACAGTCCGCTGCTGACATGCAGGGTCCATGAATTCATGAGGTTGTCTCCATACCCGTACACGTCAATCCACTCGATACAAATGGAAACGAGACTCGTCAGACCAATCATCAACAGTCCAATGTCAGTGTTGATGGCCCCGGCGAGGCGTAAAGCTTTATGTCGTGCGCTCCACAAGGGTACACGAGTGGGCTTTTGGCTCCAGACGATGTTTCGCACGCTGACTCTTGTTGATGGCCCAGCATTGAAATCCGCAGCAATTAGCGGAAGGGTTACACTTCTGTTACGTTGAACGATTCTCTTCAGTCGCCGTTAGTCCCGTTCTTGCATGATATTTTTCAGACCACAGCGATGTCGGAGATTTGATGGATGTTTTACCGGATTCCCGATATTCACAATGCACTCGTAAAATGGTCGTACGGGAAAAGCCCCACCTCATCGCTACCTCGGACATGCTATGTCCCATTTCTTGTGCGCCGACTATTACACCACGTTCAAACTAACTTAAATCGTGATAACCTGCCATAGTAGCGGCAGTAACCGATCTAACGCCTGCGCCAGACACCAGTTGTCTTATATAGGCGTTGCCGACCGCAGCGCCGTACTCTGAGTGTTTACATATCTCTGTGTTTGCATGTATAACAGTTTCTTTGGCTCTTGAGTGTATATATATTTTACTATCATAAAAAATATGTACAATTGGCATCAAAAAGTGGTAAAACCTTAAACGGCCACACTTGCGTTTTTTTCACGCCGAGACCCAGCGGGAAAAAAACGCGAAGTGGTAATCCCGCAGACTATGTCACACTTCCGTGTTTTTCCCGCGCGTGAAAAACACACAGCCTATCCCGCGCGTGCACATACCAGCAGTTTTTAAAGGTTCAGCTGCTTGTCAACTAGACTGCTCTCGAAATTATGAACAGAGTTTCAGAAAATCATAAGAATGCAGTAATTGCATTATGTGCCGCGGTAATAGTTGTGCGTCGCCGCCGTCGTGAGAGGAGAAAGTTCTGGATTCATCCATTACTGAGCGACAGGTCAACCATGGGAAAATTTGTGCTCCTACATATAAAACTGAAAGAAAACCCCACAAAGTTTTTCGAGTACTACAGGATGTCTGTTCCCTCATTTGAACTGCTTCTGTCTACAGTGGAAAATTCTATATCAAAACGAAGCACAAGGTTGAGGGAATATGTGAGTGCAGAATGCACAATGTTTATTAAAATATGAGTAAACTTACCTAAATTTGCTTTTGTTTCTTCATCAAAACCTTCCCACATGCCATCCAAAACGGCAGAAGTCACTGCTGTGCATGAAATCCTCTTGATATCTCTGTTTTTATAATCCGAATGTCTTGGGTCATACAAACAGGGATATTTTTGTACTTCCAGTATTAGCAATTCATTATCTACGCAATCCATAATGAGAACAAACAATGAGAACGCAACACACAAGAGTCAGTCACCGCGGCGTGTTTTTCACGCAAGTGTGGCCACTCCCTGCAGCGTGCAATCCCGCTGAAAAATAGGCCGGGGCGCGTTCTGCTGCGGGCGACCTTGAACACGCGGCTTACTCTATCTACCCGCTGCGTGAAATCACGCCAGTGTGGCCGGCCTCATATACTTCAATGTAGTTCATATTGTCGCGAGATTTCACGCTCAAATCCTGCGTGAAAAAAACGCAAGTGTTGCCGTAGCCTAAGTCTACGGCCTCACTTGCGTTTTTTTCACGCCGAGACCCAGCGGGAAAAAAACGCGAAGTTGCAATCCCACAGACTATGTCACACTTGCGTGTTTTTCCCGCGCGTGAAAAACACACAGCCTATCCCGCGCGTGCACATACCAGAAGTTTTTAAAGGTTCAGCTGCTATTCAACTAGACTGCTCTCGAAATTATGAACAGAAAATCATAAGAATGCAGTAATTGCATTATGTGCCGCGGTAATAGTTGTGCGTCGCCGCCGTCGTGAGAGGAGAAAGTACTGGATTCATCAATTACTGAGCGACAGGTCAACCAAGGGAAAATTTGTGCTCCTACATATAAAACTGAAAGAAAACCCCACAAAGTTTTTCGAGTACTACAGAATGTCTGTTCCCTCATTTGAACTGCTTCTGTTAGAGATCATTTTGCTGATTACTTCTGTTCTGCACAAGGAGAATTGCCGTGGCAAAATAGTTATGTTAACCTCCCCGACTAACTTAATTCAGAGTGAACCATTGCATAATTCTGTATAATATCATGCACAATGTTTATTAAAATATGAGTAAACTTACCTAAATTTGCTTTTGTTTCTTCATCAAAACCTTCCCACATGTCATCCAAAACGGCAGAAGTCACTGCTGTCCATTGAAATCCTCTTGATATCTCTGTTTTTATAATCCGAATGTCTTGGGTCATACAAACAGGGATATTTCTGTACTTCCAGTATTAGCAGTTCATTATCTACGCAATGCATAATGAGAACAAACAATGAGAACGCAACAAACAAAAGTCAGTCACCGCGGCGTGTTTTTCACGCAAGTGTGGCCACTCCCTGCAGCATGAAATCCCGCTGAAAAATGGGCCGGGGCGCGTTCTGCTGCGGGCGACCTTGAACACGCGGCTCTCTCCCACTTCCCGCTGCGTGAAATCACGTCAGTGTGGCCAGCCTCATATACTTCAATGCAGTTCATATTGTCGCAGGATTTCACGCTCAAATCCTGCGTGAAAAAAAACGCAAGTGTGGCCGTAGCCTAAGGATTAAGGTAATAGCCGTTTTTGAGGTGTAGGTGTTAAAGGACCGTGGTACTTGATAATAATTGGTAGTGTTGATTAATAATATACACAAATTATATTTTTTAAAAAAATTAGTTTTCCTTGGAATTATTTTTGATATTTTACTCTGTCCTCGGGTTGAAAAAGGTTGAGAAATTCTAATATAACTATTATTTACTATTAGCTGTTTTCTGTCTCTTCAACAGTCTGACCTTCCATTAATAATAATTCATGTAATTATATGTTTTTATTGTTACGATTCCTTCCATACATACTCACATATGTCTATTTTCGCTTATCTGAAAGTAATCAGAAATTTTATTCTGTGTAAATATCACGCAATAAATAGTTTTCACAAGGAGAAAAATCTTCGTTTATAATGGTAAGCAAACCTTCAAAAGATTTCACTGACATGCGAAAGAAATCAAAAAAAGTTTCTCTCATCGTTTCTCAAATTTGGACGCATGGTTATAAACATACTGTGAGTAATTCTATCGTTTAAAATTGGATTTATGCGTTTTTGCCATCGTATGTTCGCAAGTCACAAAACAATCGCTTCTTCCAACCGCATTCCAATTACTGACGTTTATAAACTCGCGCGAAAAACGCGTCATCTGGACGCAACTAAAATAATGCGCGATTCAAAAACGCGCTTTTTCAATCGTCCGTGAAACGCTTCATCTGAACGTTTCCTTACTTTGCGATTTTAGCGTTACGTTAATGTTGTTGTTACAGCCAACATTTCGGCACACAAATTGCCCTTTCCTTTTTCGTGCTAATTTATCCGCTTCTGACAAACGATTTACCCCCTCGTCGTTTGCCGGCACACTGGTCCGTCAGCAGCAGATACATCAGCTCCAGGATGAGTGCCGAAACATATTGTTATTAAATTAGATGGTGCTAAGTTTTGAGTTACCTATTTGAGATAAATTGTTTGGCATTTATTCCCTTCCCTGACTTCCTTAACTGTAAATGAAAATTTTCCCACTCCCTAATGGCTGAAATCAAGTACTGATCTATGGCAAAGTTTATCTGTTCCCTCTTTCAAAAGTTGATCAGGGAACACCAAATGTGGTTATGGATTTTTCTCAGATTTTAGTTGCATGAAGCAGATCCGAAGGGTAATATTGTGAAGTCGCAGTAAGGTGCGTGTCTAGAGTATTCTCGAGAAAATCGATATCATGTGTTTTATCCCGATTTTGTATAATGGTAACGCTACTACAATAATCAAGTTGCCGTAGCGTTTAAAAACTAACAAAAATAATGATGGCCAATATTGTATAAATTGAAACTAGACAGATATGACAACATTTCACTCTCTGGGTATGAACCTCAACACCACTAAAAGTTATACTAAGCACTAACAGAATATCGGTCAGGAAGAAAAGAGTGGGACAAAATATTAACTGAATGAAGCCAAAAGAAGGTCTGCCACCTTGTCTGAACAGCCACGGCCCATATGGAAGTCACTGAAGAGACTTCGAATTGGAGTTAGCTTCTGCAGAGACACTCTCAATTAATGGGATTACCTGGGAGAGTGATCAGAAACCATGTTTTCTGGTGGCGAGATCTAAACAATGGTATTTTGTTTTGTATCTACAACTCGCAATCAAAGTATCCCAATCCGACATCAGTCACCCAGTGACAAAGCCATCGCATTGATGAAGAAACATCGACATGAGAAGAAGAAGAAAAACTCTCCAGGATGAAGTATGGCAAGGACGACCTCTGATGCTGTGGATTTTACATTAACATATAATGAGTAAATTCATATAAAGCACGTTTGGAATCGCCATGACTTTAGTCTATATGATATTTGATCTCAAGCATGATTCCCAGAGCACCCGAACTGCAAGCATTATGTGCCTATGGGAAGGGTGACAAACCAACATTGACAGCTAGGTGGACGATAGAACATCAAGCCTTAATCAATTGTGAAATTTTTTGATTAATTGCTTCCATCGATAGTGAATTGATAGTGAAAGTGGCCACTGCTTATGAACTGAAACGTCCACAGTGGCAGGCAGAAAGTAGAGTTATTGGGTTGGAGGAAGTTGAGAAGGAGGGATGGGAGCTGGTAACAGGTTGTAGAAGAAACATGGTTAATAGTATAAATAAGCCAGACACTTCAGAAACTGTGGGGAAAAATAGGTTTAACCTGTTGTCAGAGTCAGGAGAAGAAGAGCCTCATGTAGATGTAGGAGTAGATAAGATGCAGCAGGCCTTTAGGAATAAGGTCATGCAAGGCAAGAATAGGAAAAAAAAAGGGTTCTGCTGCTGCGTAGTAGCCATGGCAGAGGTGTAAGACCTCTTCTGCAGGATCAGTAAGGTACAGGTTACCATGTCACATGTTTTTTCAAACCTAGTGAGGTATTAGGTCAGGTAATAGAGGTTATAGGTTCTCTTTGTAGGAGTTTCACTAAGGACGATAAGAGTATTAACAGTGGGAGGTGTGGGAATAGTATTGATAGAAACACGAGTTATAATAAAGAGAGTGACCTGAGGAAGGTGGTGAAGGAGGCACAGCAAACCAGGGTGGAACTCAAGCACGTCTTAAGTCACCATGACCGGCCACAATTGAACTATACTGTGAGGCGGATAAATGTCGAAACAGAAGTGCTACTTGGGCAAAGCGTTAGTTCTGTGTTGGGGATTGTGCCTGTTAACACCATTGGTAGGTGGGGATTCACTAGGCATGGCCTATACCTAAATAGTAGGGGCAAGGGGATGCTTTCTCAGTTGTTATCTAAAGCAGTGAGGGAGCCCTTTTCCAGTGATGATGGGGTCAGGGCTGTGCCTTTTTTAGGTTAGGGGCTGCTGGTGAAGGGACAAAAATAGATGATCAAAGTGATACTGATTGCAGATCCACAATGGGAAAAATCACAGATGTTCAAGAAATAGATGAAGTTGCTGAACAATAACTGACTGGGGTAAAATTGAAACGTGGCCAAATTCTTACATGACACAGTATATAGAGGACTGGTATGAAAGAGGACAGGTTATGGGTGTGGCATTCATTGATCTCAGCACGGCGTATGATATAGTCAACCACAAAATATTGATAAGTAAAGTATACGCCACCACCAAAGACTACCATCTTACACAAGTCGTCCAGAGTTTACCACAAAACAGAAGGTTTTACGTCACCCTCAACAGTAAGAAGAGTTGCTGGAGAACTCAGAAGAATGGCTTCCCTCAGCGTGTAGTGTGCTGGCCTTGCTCTTGTACAATATATATATACAAATGACGAACTAATTATTCCTGGAACAAGAGCATTCATTTATGCTGATGACAAAGCAACTCCAACTCAAGGCACAACCTTTGAGGCGGTGGAGGTGAAGCTGACAACAGCTCTTGAGGATATGTCCAAGTATTTTGATGCTAATCACTTGAAGCCCAACCCTTGAAAACGCAGGTCTATGCATTCCACCTGAGAAACGGAGAAGCCAGAAGGAAGTTGAACATCAACTGGAGGGGACAACAACCATTACATTACAATACTCCAAAATATCTGGGAGTAAAGCTTGATTGCTCTCTTACATTCAAAGCCCATTGTGAGGATCTGAAATTCCAAGTATCTGCCCAAAAACTTACAAGTACCTCCTAAGGAGGACAGCCAAATGTTCTTCATACATCTGCCCTGGCACTTAGTTTCTCTGCAGCAGAATACTCAGCACCATATGAGAATCAAGCTTTTCCTGGCGTATAGATGAAATTAATAATTCTTGGGTTTTCTGCCAGTTAGTTTCTTTATTTAACTCACTAGCTGGTACCCACGACTTCGTTCGTGATTGTAAAGAATTCATATTGACAGCTATAGACATCTAACCACCCTAGTGCACGATGGGAGACTCGATACTATTACCACACACAAGTACCAGTCTTCTGCGCTATGTAGTTCCGGCAGCAAGGTAAAATTTACGGATACACACAAAGTATTTGGATGAAACACGAAAATATTCATGATCGACCAATTTCAAACACCATATCTCACACACTCCCACAGTTACCGAATTTCGGCCAACGTTGTGATCGATGGGAGACTCTGTGTTACTACCACACACAAAACGCCAATGATCTGCGATTGATAGTTTTCACTTAAAAGTGATACACCGTGACACATGCGTCTTTGCAGAAATATGAAATTGCCGCAGGTCGACCATTTTCATCCCCCATATCATCCACAACCCCATAGCTACAGACATCTAACAACCCTAGTGCACTACATGAGATACGATTCTACTACCAAACACAAACACCAATGCTCTATGCTATGTAGTTGTGGCAGAAAAGTGACATAAGCGGAGACAGTCGAAATACGAAAATATCCTTCGGTCGGCCACTTACAACCACCATATCTACCACAGTACCACAGTTTCTGAAATTCGTCCGCTGTTGTGATCGAAAGGTGACTCTTTGCTACTACTACACACAAACGCCAGTTATCTGTGATCTATAGTTTTCGCTGAAAAGTGATACACCATGACACTTTTGTCTTGGCAGAAGTATAAAATTGTCACAGGTCGACCACTTTCAACCCCATTTCTCCCACACCCCCATAGCTACCGACATCTAACAACAATAGTGCACTACATGAGATACTATTCTACTATCAAACACAAACACCAATGCTCTATGCTATGTAGTTGTGGCAGAAAAGTGACATATGCGGAGACAGTCGAAATACGAAAATATCCTTGGTCGGCCACTTACAACCAGCCATATCTACCACAGTACCACAGTTTCTGAAATTCGTCCGCTGTTGTGATCGAAAGGTGACTCTGTGCTACTACTACACACAAACGCCAGTTATCTGTGATCTGATAGTTTTCGCTGAAAAGTGATACACCATGACACTTTTGTCTTTGGCAGAAGTATGAAATTGCCACAGGTCGACCACTTTCAACCCCCATTTCTCCCACACCCCCATAGCTACCGACATCTAACAACCATAGTGCACTACATGAGATACAATTCTACTACCAAACACAAACACCAATGCTCTATGCTA
>JARYHS010008074.1:111426622-111636480 GCA_031002005.1 Vandiemenella viatica
TGGTACGCAGATGTACCAAATTTCCAGTTTACTGGTTTTCAGTTGTTATATCCTAGCAATTGTTGATTTTCTTTTTTTAATTTCATGCATTGCCCGTAAGAATGAAATTATCTTTTTTGCGGAACTACGGGATTGGTACGGATGTAGGCGACTATTAAGTTACTGATGAATACTATACCACTACCTGCTCGCCAGCTGATTTAGACTTTCACTCAATTAATTAATTTCTTCAATGGCAGGTTCTTGCACTACATGGATTCTGGAGGCGGGGAGACGGGTGTAGCTATATTTCGGCCCAGCGGTCTAAAAAGTCTTCAGTTTTCAGGAAGGTTAGCACAGTACACATCCTAAGGTACAGTCTCATTTCTTCGTTTTATGATATTCACAGATATTCTCTCCACAGAAACTTTTTCAGGTGGAGGTATCACCCATTAATTTCCACGGATGTAAAAACTTCTCTAAGTGCAGATATTGCAGTTCCATCGTAATCTATGTTGGTTTTTCTTAGTTTAATTTCTGGAAATATATGCAAAATAGGACTAAAAATTCCAGTGCACGTTGCTTTTTTTCTTGTTTGGCAACATGGGAAACACATCTGGATACACGTATAATATCATCTTTTGAGCTTTCATAATCATGGGCGATACTATGAATTTGGGCAATTTGTTTACTAGAACTTTTAAATGTTCCATCCATGAAAAAAAAATCTTCCTGTCTCTTCAGGCGCTTTATTCATGTGAGCGTAGTAAGAATTTTCATTCTCTTTCTTGCGTTGTCATTTATGAAAAGAAAACTTCTATAATCTTACATCGAAAACATTTCATAATCAAACACAATTTCACCTCAGTTACTATTCATTTACACCAGCTTTGCTTCTCTGGTGACGAAATGTCCTCTTGGTAGTCACTTGATGGGATAGTTCTTCTACAAGGATGTAGCCTCTACAACATAACTCTCCCAGTTCTTCTGATTAAACTATACTTTCATACATATATGCAAACAAAGCAGAAACGGTTTAATATATTTGTATCAACAACCTTGTACTTCAGACCACACGTTAGACTAGTTATTATATGTCTAAATTTGTATTTAGAATTTATACTGTACCATCAGATAAACACGGCAGCGAAAAAAACCTCATTCTGTAGTGTCTCCGTCAGCCTGCAATCCGTGACATCTGTTGCCCGCACTACATAGGAGCATACTAATTGCCTAAAGCATAGGGAGTTGGCGTTCTCACACAGTAAGTTGAAATTAAATCTGGTATAGTCTTTATTGATACATTTTTCCAATCCTTTCTGTTTAAACACAGCAGACAAGAATGCGTGTCTAAATTACAAAGGCAATTAAAAACGAAATGTTGATTTTTTTTAAAATGTTTTTTTGGCTAAGTGACTAAGTGACGAAGTGACTAAGTGACGAAGTGACTAAGTGACGAAGTGACGAAGTGACGAAGTGACGAAGTGACTAAGTGACGAAGTGGCTAAGTGACGAAGTGACGAAGTGACGAAGTGACTAAGGTGTCTGACGGGAGATCGAAAGGTCCACGGAGGGTCCAAGCAACCTTTGGACTGAATACCAAGCTCAGCTTTTTTTTAAGGATTGTCATAGATTTATTCCGGAATGACCACACTCCAGTTACCATACGTAGTTTTAGTGCATCTCTCTGACTGTCATTCTGAAGGATGACCATTCCTCCATGATGTTCACAGCAACTGATAAAGAACCAAACTGGCGGATGAACATTAACGATCAATTATAGTATAATCCCAGAACCTTGTGGTGTACCACGTGATATTTGTTTTAATCCTGGTCCAGGCCTCATTCAGCACGATAAATACGAAACTGCTCCAATCCGTGTAAAGCAATAACTTAAGTAGCTCGGCGCTGACGAAAGCAGCTTAAATTATTTATAAAACTAAATTCATTATTCTGGTCCTGCTTGCGTTTCGACGCAACCAACTCTTCCACGAGTATTGCTGTTCAAAAATCACAGCTTCTATAACCCGTGAACGAATACAGTCACTGTATGACGATATAAATTGGACCCACTGTAAATATATAATTGTGTCTCATATAGCAACATCAATAGTAAAAAGCAACTAATAATTAATATTTGAATTTAAATGTAATAAATACTTTTATTTTAGTGTTTCGGCAATTCATTTCTTCAAGTATACTATAACAGTGACTTAAAATATCTTCATGAAATATAAATATTTTGTAAACCCGTCAAAAATGACGTGTCAAACGCAGTATTTTGGCACTTCATTTCTTTGCTAACTAAATACAATTTTCATTAAATAACGCTCATAACCTTGAAAATAATGTAATGTAGATGTTTCTTATCTTACTGTGAGAACGATAGCGCTGTACAGAGAGTATAAGAAAAATCTACACCAAACGAATTTTAATTAAGAAAAATCAAGTAATAATTAATATGTCAATTTTTACGAAATACATACTTTCCTTTTAGTGTGTTTGCATCATGTTTTCCCTAATAAACATTCCATCATATATATTAATTGTAAAAGGTGTTGTTTCTTTTTGTCACAAGCCAATATCTCCATTGATGACTAACAGAAATGTATGAATGAGGTATCATTTTAAAGCTTAAGGTATCCACCTTGATCACATCATATTTTAAGAATATTTTCGGAATTCAACCCCTAAAGAGGAAAAATGCGATTTTTTTGTACCACGGACCATTTATCTCCCTGTATTCCTAATCGAAATCTTTAAATGAAGTATTATTTCAAAGATTAACATATCCACTTTGTGACATCATATATCAAAAAATGAATTTTTCAGAAATCGACCGTTGCAGGGCATAAGTATCAATATTCTACAACGCGTTTTTGCCTCACGAGCCATTTATCTCCCATGATATCTAACCGATATATATAAACAAGTTTTAAAGCTTTAAGGTCTCCGCCGTGGTCACCTCATATTTTAAGAAAGGAATATTTCGGAATTCGACCCTTAAAGGGAAAAATTATAATTATTTCTGTAACTTATTATTTTATCATGATCTATTATCTCCCTTGATACCTAACAGAAATAGATAAATGAGTTATCAAATTAAAGATTAAGGTCTCTGCTTTGGTCACATCATTTTTTAAGAACGAAATTTTTCTGACTTTGACCCTTAAAGGGCAAAAGTAATAACTTTGAAAGTCGTACGCATGAGACAGTTCAGAACCAAACCACTAGATAGCAGTAGCACAGATCACAGAGATATTAATAACCAGCTTCACTAGCGTCGACTTTCGTTACGTACCTATTACAATAAACAAATAAACAATTGAAACAAATGAGACTTTTCTTCTTTCATCCTATTACAAACCCCCAACCTTACTATTCATTGTATTCGCGAAATTTTTTGCATGGGTCACCTAGTCTCAACTAATTTAGTTACTTGAAAAATGGACCCTCACAGCATTTTTCACACTTTATCCACACAAAAGCTTCGAAGCAAAACCCACAATTAGCGAGAAGAAAATGACGAATGAGTCGATCTGAAGAAAAACGATAATTCACTAACGAACAGCAACCGGTACATCAGGGAGGTAATTCCCCCTCTGCAGGCAGCTACACATGGCTATATTTCAACAGGCCAATGCCCGCGATGAATAGGCAAGCATTTTTCAAAGAATGGCGGGTACCACTGCTTCCCAGGCTGCACATTCATTTGACGTATCGCACATCGAACATGTCGGGAATGTAGTCGGTCGGCAATTTGTTCGTTCTGGTCCTCATGCAAACAGTCTCTGACTTGTGGACGCGCTCACAAACCGCGTGGCAGTGTGATCCCAAGCAACATATCCAGGGTCTCTTTGATTGGATTGCATGCAACGACGTCTAGAGGCTCTGATTGCAGCCCATGGCGGCTCACAGTGGTCTGAAATCTCGAAAAGCTGGCCAAAAGTAAAAAAAAAAAAGTTACTATTTAGGAACTTTGACTTTACTAGTTCCATAGAGCGGTATTTCTTTGATGTAAATCACGTGTCGGTTTCGCTTTGTGACTCATGCAGAAGGGCATAGAATCGTTTAAAAGTGCCGACGCGACGTGGCGAGAACATCTGGCGAGTTGTAGCTCATACCGAAATAAGCGATTAGTTGGAAAGTAACCGGCAAAAATTCACAATTCTTTTAAATATAATAAGTGATTGTGTACAGAATGACGTGGTGTTGCTAACATTTGAATTCGCAAAATGGATTCACCCCCACAATATAAGAAAAATAATAATCTACATTAAACTAATTATTTAACTTTAAAGTTGAAAAAAGTTTGTGTGTTCTGTCGTGTTCGGTCGAATCTCTTATGCCACCTTATAGCCTATATTGTATTTGATATTTATTTTAAAAAATTGGCTGCTACTAGCTGCTATTCTGTTAATAATATAATTTTTTGTGTTAACATGCATAACAACAAAATTGTTGATCAGGTAAATAATTTAAGGTTTGAATACGGCCTTGACTTTTCGTCGTATTTCGGTAATACTTTCAGGTTCCAGTGTAATTGAGGACTGATTTAACAGAATGAAATTTAACAGAATCATTAATAAATCGATTAGAAAATTAAAAGATTATAATAAATTACAGTATTTTTTAAATACATTTTTAATGGATTTTAAATGTTTCAGAATGTACATCTACTACATGTATAGAAATTTAAGAAATTATTTTACTACTAAAAGGAAAACTAAACAATTATGTTGCAGACATTGTTGCAACAATTGAAATGCATATATCTGATGAAACAAAAGTAACTATTTAGGAACTTTCACTTTACTAGTTCCATAGAGCGGTATTGCTTTGATGTAAATCACGTGTCGGTTTCGCTTTGAGACTCATGCAGAAGGGCATAGACTCGTTTGAAAGTGCGCAAGAATCGTGCAATAAATATATAAAAAGGTTTCGGGAAGATTCCTCGCGAAAATGCAGCCGCCAAAAACGATGGAGGATGTATTTTTGCGACTTTTGGTTTCCTCAGATCACTTTATTACGAGCCTCAGGAAATTGACACAAAAAAAGTTGAGATCTCTGTCAATAGAGGCATTAGAGCTACTCGATCCGCCAGATATCGGAACACATTGTTCTGATGTAACTGATTCTGTGACGGATGAATCAACGACAGATTGTTGTGATTCCGACAGCGAATAAAATGTACCTTGTTTCTTATCAAGCAATCGATTTTTTTTTACAAATAAAAAATGTTTTATAAGTAAAATTGCATAAAACTATTTTTCTTCAACAATACAATTTTAGACATTTTTAATAAAATATTATCAATAAGCAATTTTGTTTTTTATTTTAAAAATGAAATATAGATTTACGTCCTCATAAGTCCCGTTTCATTATAATTATTTGAAAAAGATACTGTTTTTCTGTTTGTAAAAATATCCACCACAATGGCTTTGCCATTTTTATATTATAAGAGTCAATTTTAATCAGTATTAATAAAAGTCGTGCTATTTTCAATATCGTATGACATATTGTTTTAATTTTTTTCATTATCACCGATTTCATATACTTATAGGATATTTTATGCACTTAACATAATTTTTTGTACTAGCATCCGCCATTTTGTTTTTTCAACAAATAATGTCCAGATTTTTTATAACAGATATTAAATCACCCCATATTTATACTATTTTTTTGATAATCTGCCATTTTAAATATTTTCTGCCATTTTGGAACCGACATTTTGTTTATTTTTTATTTATTTTTTTATAATTGACGTAGATATTCGTTATCAGCGACCTAGACAGGTCATGTATACAAATTTTCATGAAGATTGAACATGTATTTCTATTTTGGCCAGCTTTTGGGGATTTCAGACCACTGTGCGGCTTCACAACCAACTGAATTCTCACTCTCAAAGTTCATGTATAGTTGTGTAATTCTAATCATTTCTGTATTTTCATATCCCTAATCTGTGGAATAAATTTGATTGTATGTCTGCCCATGGTGTTACAATTTTCAGAAACAGTATCATAGTTCGCAGCAGTAATCTGAAGACATGGTACTCGATTGTTGCTCATAATTGCACACTCACGGAAAGTTCACAACTGGGTTTATAAATTACTAGCTGTTCGTACGCGTGGATTTAGAATTTTATTGCCAAAATTGAATACAGAAAGCTGTTAGTAACTTAAGATTTGTCCCAAAAAACATAATATTGTCATAATATGACAGGAAAGTCATCACTATATCATTCTACCGTCGAACCTGTCTCATGAAGAGAATCAATTTCCAACATATTTAAAAACAGAGAAACAAACGAAGGTTCGGGGATGTGGGTGATTTTTAACTGAGGGCAGCTTTATTTCAATTTGGCGTTTTTTTTCGTTCTTCAGCATGAGCAGAAGATTTTTGGGTTCTAATAACTTTAGCTGCTGGTGATCTTCTAGACCAGGGGTGGCCAAGCTAAATGATAGTGCGAGCCATTTTTCAAAATTTGAAATTTTTCGCGAGCCGCAATTAAATACGTATTTAAAAGGTATGCAAAAAAGATATTATTTTTTTACAGAAATGATATTAATTGAAAACATATGAATAAAAGTACAAAATATGTGTATTGAATTTAAATATTAAAAATTAAACACATTTATTTTACTTCTCCTGATAATTCTTTAAAATTTGGCGAATAATTGGTGACAGCACTTCTCAGTAATTGTTTGAGATGCTGGTTAGTTAATAATACTGACTGGTGTTTGGATTTCACGAATTTTAAAGTGGAATAAAATGATTCACATAAGTACGTTGTTCAGGATATTGAAATAATTCCACAAGCATTTTTTAATTCAGGATATTTCGATTCTGGTTCAAATTTCCAAAATTCAGTAATCGGCGTCGACTTATATTTTAACTGTAGAGTTTGATATTCTTGTATCTCTATTAATTTTAATTCTCCAGATGCTTTTTGGGTCATAATTATATTGGAAATGGAAAACTCACCTTGAATTATGTTAATTTCAAATTAATCAAAAAATCAAGAGACGATTTAAAATATTTCAAGTCTTGAAATATATTTTGGAATGCCGTCAATATTCCTTCTATGTTTTTTATATACTCGTTGAGTTTTTCTTGTTTAATATTGGAACAAATTTTTTTAATTCGAGGAAAATGACAAAATGTTTTATTTTTAATGTCCTTTGAAAAAGTTTTAATGTAGTTTGAAAACTAAATATGCACTGTGAGAGGTCAGATATTATTCTATCTTTCCCCTGCAATTGTAAATTCAGTGTTTGCAAATGTTCCATTACATCATTCAAAAACATTAAGTCTTGTAACCACTCGTCATCGTCTAATTTTGAATAGGTTATTTCCTTTTCTTTTAGAAATGTAGTTATCGCATCAAACAAATCTACAAATCGATGTAATACGGTGTAGCTAGATAACTATCTAACAATGCAAAAGAAATTAATGTCATTTGTAAGTTCTTCGTCCTTTAATTCTTCAAGGAAATTTTTCAATTGCCGATGATTTTTTGCATTGGTGGGAATGTAATTTACAATGTGTAACATTGTTTTCATAGCATCAGGATATTTTAAATATTTTGTAATGAGATATTCTGGGGGAATTATGCAGTGAATCGGTATGAATTGTGAAATTTGAGAATCATCTCTTAAAAGCCCAATAAGACCGATTTTTTTACCCAGCAATGCCGGAGTTCCATCAGTTGCAATGCTTACAAGTTTATTAAGAGACACATCAAAAGTTTTCGTTATGGAATCTAATGCATTTTTAATATCGACACCGCGGGTTGACTCTTGAAGTGTTACTAGATCTAATAATTCTTCTTTAACAACGAAGTCAGGTGAAACAAAATTTATGAAAACCAAGGGGGAAGGAATATATGGAGGCGATGCAAGGGACCTTTACCACGCACTGAAGTGACGCCGGGTGGAGAGTGACGCCGGGTGGAGAGAGGTGGGGAGGGGGGGACGCCATATTACCCTACCCATGATGAAAACTGCCAACTGTGGAAGATCTGTGATAACTGTCGATTCATCAAGGGATAAGCTGAATGCAATACAGTTCTTCAAATAATTTTTTAAATTATATTCAAGAGATGTATTAATTGCGGTTATGCGTCGTTCGGTTGTGTGTCTCGAGACGGGAATTTGCGAAACAACTTTGTGCAATGCTGCATTATTTGGATCTAAAACTTTAAGTACATCTTCCAAGTTTTATTTTAATACACTCTCTCTCTCTCCATACGGTCGTTTTGCACGAGCAATATTCCAAGCAATAGCAAAACTGGCTTCAGCCACATTATAAGCTTCATTGCTAAAGGTCATCAAAATTGACTGTTGTTTATTTAAATTTGATTTTAAAGAAGCAAATTTATCTAATTTTAATTTGGTGAATACTGATTAGAAAACCGAGGATGATTGGTTTCACAATGTCGACGTAAATTGCAGGCTTTATAATTTTTGACCGTAGAATTAGAAATAACACATAATGCTTTTCTGTTATTGTCAGTAAAAAAGAAATTCTCCTCCCACTCATTATTAAAACTTCTATTTTCTTGCTCTTATTTTCGTTCTCTGTCGTCATATTTTTAAAAGAACTGGAAATAAATAAAGAAATTTAGAAAAAACAATAACAACACGTGTTACACACTACGAAACAAATTATAGTTAACTTACCAAAAATTCCAGATTACAAATTATACCCGTAGCAAGAGTGATACAAATTGTTTCCTCCAGAGGACAATGTCAACTGTCCGTTGCAATGAAAGTTTACAAATTCAAAATCGGTCTGCAGTAGGACGAATACGACACTGTTTATGTTCGTTCGCGCAGTTTTCGATGAGTCATATCATTCTTAACCTGGACGGAAATGAAATTTGTTACAACGTTGCACTTAGTCTTTCATATTTGTTATCAGTAATTTAAAAGACACTAGCTGACCCGGCAATGCTTCACTATTGCTGGACTTGAGTAGGCACATAGATTAAATGAAAAAATATTTACAATTAAATTTTAAACTGCTGTTTCATTCATTTTCAGTTGGAAAGGGTGAGAGGGGATGTGCTTTGGAAAACATATGCAGGCAGTATTTTTCTGTTTGTTTCAAGTGTGCAAATTCCAATTGAAATCATATGAAATATGTGGTTTTGTCTAAATTATGGGGAGGAGGGGTGGGTTTTTTAATTTTTTTGACAGGAACCATTTTCGACATCCCCTCGACAATTCACCATAGCTTCGCCGTAATCGGACAAACGGTTTGCGGGTTTGTTTAAATTATGGGGTGTTATGGGGAAGAGGGGGTAATTAAGGTGGTGGAAAGAGATGAGAGGGATTGGGTTTTTGTGAAATTAATGTGTACAGTATTTCTCTCTCTTTTTTAAACTATAAGTGTACAAATTCTTATATAAATCGGATAAAAAAGGTGGTTTGCCTAATTCATGGGGTGAAAACGTAATGGGGTTGGAAAGGGGGAGAGGGGATGGATATTCGGAAACCATACGTAGGCAGTATTCTTCTGTTTGTTTTAAAGTATAAGTGTACAAATTTATATCTAAATCGGATAAAAAATGTGGTTTGCCTAAATTATGGGGTAAAAACGTAATGGGGTTGGAAAGGGGGAGAGGGGATGAATATTCGGAAACCATACGTAAGCAGTATTTTTCTGTTTGTTTTAAAGTATAAGTGTACAAATTTTTATCTAAATCGGATAAAAAATGTGGTTTGCCTAAATTATGGGGTAAAAACGTAATGGGATTGGAAAGGGGGGGATGGGATGAATATTCGGAAACCATACGTAGGCAGTATTTTTCTGTTTGTTTTAAAGTATAAGTGTACAAATTCTTATCTAAATCGGATAAAAAATGTGGTTTGCCTAAATTATGGGGTAAAAACGTAATGGGGTTGGAAAGGGGGAGAGGGGATGAATATTCGGAAACCATACGTAGGCAGTATTTTTCTGTTTGTTTTAAAGTATAAGTGTACAAATTTTTATCTAAATCGGATATAAAATGTGGTTTGCCTAAATTATGGGGTGAAAACGTAATGGGGTTGGAAAGGGGGAGAGGGGATGAATATTCGGAAACCATATGCAGGCAGTATTTTTCTGTTTGTTTTAAAGTATAAGTGTACAAATTCTTATCTAAATCCGATAAAAAATGTGGTTTGCCTAAATTATGGGGTGAAAACGTAATGGGGTTGGAAAGGGGGACAGGGGATGAATATTCGGAAACCATACGTAGGCAGTATTTTTCTGTTAGTTTTAAAGTATAAGTGTACAAATTCTTATCTAAAATGGATAAAAAATGTGGTTTCCCCAAATTATGAGATAAAAACGTAATGGGGGTGGAAAGGGGGAGAGGGGATGAATATTCGGAAACCATATGTAGGCTGTATTTTTCTGTTTGTTTTAAAGTATAAGTGTACAAATTCTTATCTAAATCGGATAAAAAATGTGGTTTGCCTAAATTATGGGGTGAAAAGGTAATGGGGTTGGAAAGGGGGAGAGGGGATGAATATTCGGAAACCATACGTAGGCAGTATTTTTCTGTTAGTTTTAAAGTATAAGTGTGCAAATTCTTATCCAAATCGGATAAAAAATGTGGTTTGCCTAAATTATGGGGTGAAAACGTAATGGGGTTGATAAAAACAGAAAAATATTTACATATAAATTTTAAACTGCTGTTTCATTCATTTTCAGTTGGAAAGGGTGAGAGGGGATGCGCTTTGGAAAACATGTGCAGGCAGTATTTTTCTGTTTGTTTCAAACTATAAGTGTGCAAATTCTCATGGAAATCTGATGAAATATGTGGTTTTGTCTAAATTATGGGGAGGAGGGGTGGGTTTTTTTAATTTTTTTTGACAGGAACCTTCTCCGCCATCCCGTCGACAACTCACCAAAGCTTCACCGTAAACGGACGAACGGTTTGTGCCTGTTTTTCATTCTAAATTGGTATATGTACACAATACAGACATATTTAAATATACAAAACCAATAAAAGACAGTGATTTTATTTTTGTGTTTGAAATTTAATTTAAGAACGTTTATTCAAGTGCTTTAGCATATACAATATTTTTATTCTTTCCATCTTTTGCAAGAACAAATAAATTTTCCGGCTGTCCCACTCGTGAGCATGCTACATATAATTGACCATGTGAGAAGCATGGGTTTTCCAGATTTAATCCGCAAACTTGAAGCGATTGACCTTGTGCCTTGTTGATGGTCATTGAAAATGCAAGGCGAACAGGGAACTGCAGACGCTTGAAATCAAATGGCATATCTGTGGGAATGATGGGAATACGTGGAATCAGCACATCTTCTCCTTTCGACATGCCATTAAGAATTGTCGCCTCAATTACGTTCGGCATCAGTTTTTTCACAGCGAGCCTGGTTCCGTTGCACAAAACTGGTGGATTTATATTGCGTAAAAGAATTATTGGTGCACCAATTTTTAATGACAGTCTGTGCGGTGGCACACCAGATAGATCCAACGAATTTAAAAAATCAACTGGATAATTTAAAATCTCGTCTGCATTCATGAGGCTGTCAATCGATTTGTAGGTGACAGAACTACCCGGAATTTGTTCATTGATTACGTAATTGATTGTATTTACATCGATGTTTTTTGCTGCCAAAATAGCACGTTCACAAAGCCATTGGTGATTTTTGTAATTAGTGGAAATTATGGGGTGAAAACGTAATGGGGTTGGAAAGGGGGAGAGGGGATGAATATTCGGAAACCATACGCAGGCAGTATTTTTCTGTTTGTTTTAATGTATAAGTGTACAAATTCTTATCTAAATCCGATAAAAAATGTGGTTTGCCTAAATTATGGGGTGAAAACGTAATGGGGTTGGAAAGGGGGACAGGGGATGAATATTTGGAAACCATACATAGGCAGTATTTTTCTGTTTGTTTTAAAGTATAAGTGTACAAATTCTTATCTAAATCGGATAAAAAATGTGGTTTCCCCAAATTATGGGGTGAAAACGTAATGGGGTTGGAAAGGGGGAGAGGGGATGAATATTCGGAAACCATACGTAGGCAGTATTTTTCTGTTAGTTTTAAAGTATAAGTGTACAAATTCTTATCTAAAACGGATAAAAAATGTGGTTTCCCCAAATTATGAGGTAAAAACGTAATGGGGGTGGAAAGGGGGAGAGGGGATAAATATTCGGAAACCATATGTAGGCTGTATTTTTCTGTTTGTTTTAAAGTATAAGTGTACAAATTCTTATCCAAATCGGATAAAAAAATGTGGTTTGCCTAAATTATGGGGTGAAAACGTAATGGGGTTGGAAAGGGGGAGAGGGGATGAATATTCGGAAACCATACGTAGGCAGTATTTTTCTGTTAGTTTTAAAGTATAAGTGTACAAATTCTTATCCAAATCGGATAAAAAATGTGGTTTGCCTAAATTATGGGGTAAAAACGTAATGGGGTTGGAAAGGGGAGAGGGGATGAATATTCGGAAACCATACGTAGGCTGTATTTTTCTGTTAGTTTTAAAGTATAAGTGTACAAATTCTTATCCAAATCGGATAAAAAATGTGGTTTGCCTAAATTATGGGGTGAAAACGTAATGGGGTTGGAAAGGGGGGAGAGGGGATGAATATTCGGGAACCATATGTTGGCAGTATTTTTCTGTTTGTTTTAAAGTATAAGTGTACAAATTCCTATCTAAATCGGATAAAAAATGTGGTATTGCCTAAAGTATGGGGTTGGATATGGGGCGAGGGGATTAATATTCGGAAACCGTATGTAGGCAGTATTTTTATGTTTGTTTTAAAGTATAAGTGTACAAATTCTTATCTAAATCGGATAAAAAAATGTGGTTTCCCCAAATTATGGGGTGAAAAGGTAATGGGGTTGGAAAGGGGGAGAGGGGATGAATATTCGGAAACCATACGTAGGCAGTATTTTTCTGTTTGTTTTAAAGTATAAGTGTACAAATTCTTATCTAAATCGGATAAGAAATGTGGTTTGCCTAAATTATGGGGTAAAAACATAATGGGGTTGGAAAGGGGGAGAGGGGATGAATATTCGGAAACCATACGTAGGCAGTATTTTTCTGTTTGTTTTAAAGTATAAGTGTACAAATTCTTATCTAAATCGGATAAGAAATGTGGTTTGCCTAAATTATGGGGTAAAAACGTAATGGGGGTGGAAAGGGGGAGAGGGGATGAATATTCGGAAACCATATGTAGGCTGTATTTTTCTGTTTGTTTTAAAGTATAAGTGTACAAATTCTTATCTAAATCGGATAAAAAATGTGGTTTGCCCAAATTATGGGGTGAAAACGTAATGGGGTTGGAAAGGGGGAGAGGGGATGAATATTCGGGAACCATATGTTGGCAGTATTTTTCTGTTTGTTTTAAAGTATAAGTGTACAAATTCTTATCTAAATCGGATAAAAAATGTGGTTTGCCTAAATTATGGGGTGAAAACGTAATGGGGTTGGAAAGGGGGAGAGGGGATGAATATTCGGGAACCATATGTTGGCAGTATTTTTCTGTTTGTTTTTAAAGTATAAGTGTACAAATTCTTATCTAAATCGGATAAAAAATGTGGTTTGCCTAAAGTATGGGGGTGGATATGGGGCGAGGGGATTAATATTCGGAAACCGTATGTAGGCGGTATTTTTATGTTTGTTTTAAAGTATAAGTGTACAAATTCCTATCTAAATCGGATAAAAAATGTGGTTTTGCCTAAACTATGGGGTGTTATGGGGAATAGGGGGCGACTTTTTGGAATTTTTTTTTCGCAGAAACCTTCGCAGGCGCACACTCGAAAACTCCTCAAAGTTTCATTGCAATCTGATAAATGGTACAGGAACGCATAGAAGACGAACATACAAACAAACAGACATTGATTTTTATATATAAGATTTTGAAACACATACGGAACGACAATATTTTAAAAAAATATAATAACACAAAAATGAAAAGGGGACTCGGGTACATTATTCGAGAGCCACAAATAATCATTCAAAGAGCCGCATGTGGCTCGCGAGCCACAGGATGGCCACCCCTGTTCTAGACCTACACCTTAGGTAAGGTTTATGTCCTCGAGGCATGTCAGAAAAGAAGACAAAATAAACTGGTGCCACATAATTTTAGGCAGACACAAAGTAATAGTACAGTGCAGAGCAAATTGACATCTACACTAAATAATAAGTTTTGTCTCTAAACGAAATCAGCTAACAAATCATACACTGACAGACTTCGCGAGAAACACAGCTTGTGCGACAGACGTAATATTACAGACTAACATACGTAGCCGTCTGTCTGTCACCATTCGATAAGTTCTCAAAACTTCATGACTAAAATTGTTATTCATACAGAAAAAAATATCCTGTGTCCTTCCTACAGATACATAGTATTTCCTTGTCAAATTCCATCAATATCGGTATAACCATTTAGTCATCAAAACGGAACAAAAGACCGAGACTTACTTTTGCATATATATAATATTATTAGTGCAAATCACACAAAACTGACTGCGAGAGAAACAACGGCTGAGTGATCTATATAGCGTAAAAAAGTGTACACCTACAGCATTGTTACACCGCGTTCGATTTGTCAAGCGTTGCACCCCTAAATTTTTTGTGTCTAAAGTATAACATAGTATCCAAAAAACTGACCGTTCAGGCGTGGCTCATACGATAAAAAAAAAAAAAAAAAAAAAAAAAAAAAAAAAAAAAAAAAATTAAAAAAAAAATCCTTAAAAATCTTTGCTTCCATCGGGATTTGGACCAGACACCACGGTCCAAACATTTGCAAGCAAGCGTGTTAACCACTGAGCCACTAGCCCACAGTATGGAAAAATACTAGTCTTACAAATCCTAAGCGTCTGTCTATCGTCGTTTCAGTAATTTTTCAAAATTACATGACAATATGTACTATTATACAGAAAAAAATCCTATGTCCATCCTAATGCCAAATCACATCTCCTTGTCAAATTCCATCACGAACGGATTAGCTGTTTAGTCCAAGAAACGTAACAAGCAGACAGAGAACAGATAGACAGAGGGACAGATATTTTCGCATTTATAATATTAGTATAGATTTCACAAATATGCTCCACAGGGTTCATGTCAGGCGATCTGTGCGGCCAAATTATATGTTGCAGTTTTTCATAAGCTCTCAAATCATTCCCTGTCAATCCACCGACACCACCTATTATCTTCTTGAAACCTTTCATCGTTATTAAGGTGGTTATGGCGAAGATGTGCGACGTTCCAGTTGCTAAGAAACAAATGTCAAAATAACGTCAACACTTCTAATATAGTCAAGCTGAAATACAGAAACCGTATAGGCTGGGAAGAATTCTTCCGTAACATTCCGGTGGTATGCAAGATATCCCATACAAGCATATGAAAGGCACCAGCGTGGTATATAGCACGTGAACGCATCTTCTCAAGTATGTCGAAACTGATGTGGCTACCATCAATAGATAGCACACATGGAGTCGAATCTAAAGACTTCCCACAAGCTCCGGATGAAAGAATGCATGGCTACAAGATTAGCCTTAAGGAGATAGTGGCTGGCTGAAAAGACGTATTGATCTACAACCTAAACAGACATGTCTATGTACAAAAAGCTGTCCGTTCCTTTGTCAGTGTAGTGTGGTGTTAAAGACTCCGGGAGCAAGTAAGGTCTTGGGCATGGGTAGTTTTAAGTAAGTACTGTTATCGCTGTGAGAATAAAGACATGGATAAATGCCTAATACATTGATTGTATCACCCGAAAGAGTGAGAGCTGGCTGAATTCTAAAGGCAAATTTTCATCCTTGTTTTATTATGTTTTAAATTCTTCTTCTTATCACGCTGAGCGATCTACAGAAGCAGTGACCATGAACGAGTCTCGCTTTCCAGACCACAATGGAACAGATTCGCCGTATGACAAGTGTTACCAAACCGCACCTGGCAACAAGTTAGGAAGGCAAGGTCAGCATAGAAGCATTTCAGTTACGACCTTTACCGGTTATTAACGGTTTTTAACAGCATAATTCATTATTATTCTGTCAGTTCTGGGCGAAGTTAAGCGACATCGTGCTTTGCGGCGTGATTCGAGATGTTTTTGTTTTCATTTTGTTGCTGATATCTCTCACTGATGACTGTGAAACACAAGTGATGCATTTTGAAGTTGGCTGAACTGACAGTGGATTACTTAACCTTCTCTCTCCTTTACTTTAAATTTACTTGATAATAACAGCGAAAGCGATATTATTGTTACAGGTTCTATAACATTTTTCACTAGCGTAGTTTTCTCGAATGCGACAAGCTACTACCCAATCAGATTCACGAGCAATAACGCTTAGGCTTAACACTCGGCCATCCAGAATTCGGTTATCCAGGTTTCCCTAAAATATTCTAGAAGAATGGTGGGATAGTTCCCTCAAATGGCCATGGCTAAATTCCTTTCCGTGCCTTGTTCCGAATCCTCTCCCGCCTCTAATGACAACGGGACGTAAAGCCAAAAGAAAAGTTAAATACGGCAGGGTACTCTTATCAAAACTAGCAATGTTAGCAAAGGAATTCAGAATTTCAGAGTTGGCTGATTAATTACTTGCAGGCAGGGCCGGCGCTAGGATTCACGGGCCCCGGGTATGCGATCTTAGCCCCCCCCCCCAAAAATTTGTTTACTTTACACTTTTGTTTTGTTGATAAATTCAGAAAATTTTAATACAAAAATGTTCAAAATTATTGGTGCAGATTTTAAAACTTGTGTTTGTTTTCTATTTATTTAGGCACCCAGGCCGGTGGGACCCCCTTTGGTGGCCCGGGTACTTTTGCCCCGCTTAACTCCCCCTAACGCCGGCCCTGCTTGTAAGTAATATTTCATAATGAAATATGACATAACCTAATAACCTTTACTTTCCTCTTAACATATAGTAATCAGAAATCGTGGAAGATTCCTTCAAATTCGACAACGCCTCATTTAATCAAGTGTTGTTTTCCATTTCACTCAATGCCATTGTTTTATTGTCTCTCCCATATCTGCTATTACGTGTGCGGTTATTATTCTTTCATTCTCACTTCTTGTAGACGTTCGCCTTCATTACGTATAGCTTGTTCAAGTTTCCTAATCTCTTACTTGGTGGATTATACAGATTTTTCAGCCTTATTAATTTGTTAGATTAATTCACACATTACATTTTCATCCGCCACATTTACAGTTTTCCTTTACAGTTGACCTCAACAATTTACGTCAGTATGGGCGCCGGCAGAATTACTTTAACGGAAGTGCAACTCTTTTTTTTATACATTATATATAACACTTATTAACTAAGGATACTGAATTTATTGACAAGGTGTTGAACAAAGTTGGACAACAACCTAGCGCCTCAAGCTATTATTCAAACAGTAAATTTAATAATAAAATTTTCGTTTCTTAATCTTTCTCTGTGTATTTTCTTTCATAGCAGGGGGGTGCAAGTGCACCCCCTTGCACCCCCCTCCCGGCGCCCATGTACGTCATTAGTGCGCGACTCCGGTGGCGTGAACTTTTAATGTACCGCCCTCTTAAAGGAATGATACCTATTTTATTTTAATGTTTCTAATTTTTCTTAGACCTTAAAGATCTTCAACTAAGTAACAAGCTGCAATTAATCTTCATATTAACAAGGTAATATGTCAAACAAACAAAATTGAATATACTCATATATATATCTCACTATCAACTCCTTGTTCAAAATGATCTTTAATTTAATTTAATTTTTAATTGCAATGGAGCACAGGCTCCGGTGGCAATTTCCCTACACACCCATCTTCCCCCTATCCTGCACCTACCTACATTTGCCCTCTACAAACTTTATCTTTAAATTCTTTCAAAGTTTTCGGTAAATTATTCATCATTTCTCTTGGTAACTCATTCCAATCCCTGACACCCTTACTTAAAAAAGAGAATCTTCCTACACCCTTGTGCCTGAAATCGAGTGCCAGCTTGTGGTCATGGTCATCATTTCCCTTCCATGCACTACTTTTCATACCTATTGCAATATCTTTCCATGCCTCATCGCCAGTATATGCCCTGTACACTCCCATGACCCTCCTCATCCTCCTCCTGTCTTGCAATGAATCCCATTCCAGATCCTTTATCATATGTCACTGACTGCATTCTGCAATAAATTCCAGAAACAAATCTAGCAGCCCTTCTTTGCACCCTCTCCAACTCCTGTATTTGATACGTAAAATGAGGGTCCCATACTACACTACCATATTCGAGCAATGGTCTGACCAAAGTTTTGTAACCCAATTCCTTGACTTCTCTCGTACATCCCCTAATCACTCTCTCCAACAAGTGCAGAACTTTGAAATCTTTTCCTACCACCTGTCCTATGTGTTCTGCCCAGTTAAGTTTGTTATCAAAAGTAATTCCAAGATATTTACATTTCAAGTCTTCAGCAAGCAATTCTTTCCCCACCTTATATTTATAATTAACCTTTTGCTTTTTATTTGTGTATCTAATAAGCTGATTCTTTGCATTCATCTTCATTCCATGTTTAGCATCCCAATTAGATATCCTGTCCAGATCACCCTGCAACTGTTTACAATCCTCTATCGTTTTGATTCTTTTATACACCATTATGTCATCTGCAAACAATCTAATTTCAGGTAGTAAACAATCAACACAATTATTCATTAGAATAATGAATAGCAATGGTCCCAATACGCTACCCTGTGGCACACCCATTTTAACTTTCACTTCTTTTGATACTAGATTTCCCTCCCTAACTTTCTGTTTTCTACCTTTTAAAAATTCTTCTACCCAGCATATGACTTTCTTATCCACTCCAATGGTTTTTACCTTATTTACTAACATTTTATGGCTTACTCTGTCAAACGCCTTAGACAGATTTAGTGCTACACAATCAATTTGGCCTCCCTTGTCCATTTCATCTGAAATATCTTGCATATATCCCACCAACTGAGATTCGCATGAATATCCTTGCCTGAAACCATGTTGCCTGCTTGAAAACCACTTACGTTCCTCACATATATTTCTGATGTGGTTGCATATCAATCTTTCCATTAATTTACCTACCACTGATGTCAAACTGATTGGCCTGTAATTCTCAACTCTATTTCTCACCCCTCCCTTATGTACCGGTACTACTATTGCACTTTTCCAGTCCTGTGGTAAGCAGCAAGTGTCTAGACTCAATTTAAATAATGTTTCAAGATAAGGTACAATGTCACATCCGGCTATCATGATGGGCTTTTCCTTTAAAAGCCCGTTCATTATCCAATGCTGAAACAAGAAATAAAATCTTGTGTTCTATCAAAGTTACAAAAAATATAAAATTACAATTGTTCATTCATATTGTACTACAAAATCATTTTCGCTTCGAAATCGCATGTAATAAAGTATGATTATGCCGGTTAGCTAATCAGACAACACCAAAGCACTGACTGTAATTGAGTCTTTGTGTAAGCAATGAAATAATTGATGAGGGCTTGTTATGGTTTCCCTACTGCACGAGAAAGTCATTATTTGTGATAATTCGTGGAACAGGTAGAGTGGTGTGATTTACCGTAATCTTGTTGAATGCAGAAAGCGACCACGGGATCGTCAGGTGCAAAACCTGTGATGCTTATTGCATCAACCGTTGTCTCTCCTCACTAAAATTTTTTACCAAATGGATACGGTAACTGCACATACCGTTACTAAGCACAGGTAGAACCAAACTTAAATCGTCAGCTGATCTTCAATCAGATTCGTTTGACGAATGTTCCATGCCACGGTTAAATAGAATGCGCTGGTAATTTTCAGCGACCAGTTATAGTATCCGAAACTATATAGATACATACAAGACGAATTCGTCCAATTTGCCGCTTATATACAACCATACCGGATAACAGAAAAAGCATTTAACATGACTACTGGGCAGTTAGTAGAACATGCGTTTAGCCAGTTACATGTTCAAGAACAGAATGGTCATAAAACGACCGAAACTTAGTTTAACAGATGTACAGTACAGCCAACCAGTTGCATCGATAATTCTAATAGTCTTTACCGGTTTCGACCAACATAAGCTGGTCTTCTTCAGAAGCACCTACTATCATGCTATAAAAGAGAGTAAAAACTCTTGTCATTTTCAAGGTATAATCCCTTATGTCATATTAAAATCAAGATAAAAACCATCAAAATACAATATTTACTGGTTGACTGTACTGTACATCTGTTCAACTATTTACCGTTGCTGCAAGCAGTATGTTCAAAATCATGAAACTTAGTTTCTATAGCGTTTCTTCTTTAATTTTTTTTTAAATTATAGTTTTACGCCTTGTCGTCGTCAATAGAGGTGGAATGGGACAGGCTTTCAGCCTAGTTACAGCTCCTTCCTATTGAGCTAGTGTGAGGTGGAGTATATTGCCCTAGGGCATTGCCTCCTAGTTTTCGGACGGGTCAAGTCTTCACTGTCGCTATGTCTTCTTGTTTGGCTGTCGGTTTTCTTCACTGGGTGGTTGCCGCCGCGTTCCTTTTCAGAAATGGCACAACATGTTATATGTGGTGACATTATGGCTGCCTCAGGGCGGAAGTCAGATCTTCTTTTGCAGTCAAATGATTTATCAGCTTCGTGAGGAGGACGATGAGTTCGTCTAGTCTTCTTTCTCGTTGGTCGGCAGCACGTGTGTTGCAGGAGTGGTCGCATACTTGTCTGCATCCTCCGCTGTCTTCCCCTCTGCTGGTCTTCCGCCGTTCTTTATTCTTCAGTGGCAACTGTTTGGTGATTTCGGTGCGATGCCTGGTAGATTCCGCTGGTTTAGTTCTGCTCACTTGTTGTCTTGGCTGCGAGTAGATGTGGAGCCTTCGGCGCTGTTCAGGCTGTGTCGTCTCCGGAGGGTAGCCACTGCTTACTTGTCGGCTGGGTGCGGGCTGCATATGTGGCCCACTTCGTTCGCTTCTTTTCTTCCTGCTACGTTGCTGCTTCCATATTCTGCAGCCTCGATAGGAAGCAGCGTGTGACGAGCCGCAGTTACAGCAGACGGCGTCCTCTCTACGCCGGTCGCATTCTGCAACATAATGACCGCCTCCACAGCGGACACATCTTGCCGGTTTTGTGCAGTCGATGGCTAGATGTCGAAAATTTTGACATCTGTAGCATTGAACCAGCTCTCGTGATGGTGGTTTTTCTGCCGGACTCGGTGCATTGATGCCAGCTTTCTTCGTCCTGTAGCCGGGAAGCATGGTGTCAAAAGGTAGAGAGGCTTCCCGCAGCACCTGGGTAGCTGTCTCGAAGTCTGCAGGGAACGACAGCAGGATCTTCAGTCCCAGCTGAATATGGGGAGCTTCATGGAGCTCTGCAGCTGAACCAGCAATTCCCAGTAGTTCCCTGCATAGCTGACATGGATCGGAGGTACTGGTCCCTGTTCTGGGCCCGAGAAGACTACAGGTGTTGGAGAATCAGGCGCAGGTTCATCGCTTTGTGAAGGCGATGAAGTTGTAGTAGATGATAAGGGTGATGTAGTCCTTATCGCTGTCGTCTTGTAGTTTAGGCAGGTAGAAGGGTCGTAGCAGGAGCTCTTGAACCTTCTTTTGGTTAATTCGACGTAATCCGCCCAGACGAAATCGGTGGCCAGTGGGGTCGGGAACTCGAGAGCCTCCGGCCAATCTTCGAGTTTGAATGGGGGAAACTTCTCGGCTAGATGACAGTGCTCTCTGCTAGTCAACACCTGCTCGAAGGTGGTGTAGTCACAGGTTGGTATCTTCCAGGTGAACTGATAATCATCAAGGAAGATTGAGATGTAGAAGCTCCACTTCTTTGGATTGCCTCGGTCAAGGCGACGTCTCCATACTTTCAGGGATAGATCTTCAGGGGTGGCACCTTCGTAGACACAGTCAGTAGTCCCTGGTGGATAATGGATGGTTTCCGCCATGAAGCCTACTTCTCGTGGAAAGGCGCCTAGTTTGATTTTCTTCTTCGCCTTCGTAGATGTAGCGACGTCAACTGATGTCTCGGGGGTGCTAGTTGTTGTAGGGATGGCGCGAGTGTCTACTGCCGTGGTCGTACCCGAGTTTTCACTTGGTTTCTTTGCTGCTATCGATTTGGCCGTACCGGACTGAGCTGGCGTCACGGCAGCGTCCGTAGGTGCAGCGGAGTCTCGCTTCTTTGCTGCTGCCGACTTGGCCTTCTTGGCCGTACCGGTCGATGTAGCGGTGTCTGCCATGGCTCTCGAGGATGAGTAGCGAGTCGAGGGAATGAGACAGGGAACAAGGAAAGGGAAGGAATTCGGCCATGGATTTTCGAAGGAAGCATCCCGGCATTCGCCTGAAATGATTTGGGGAAACAACGAAAAACCCAAATCTGGATGCCCGGACGGGGATTCAAACAGGCGCCCTCCCGAATGCGAGGCCATATACCGTTTCGTCCTGCTAACTTTTGCAAAGATTTCAGTAGCCAATTCTTTTGAAACTCAGACCCCTTGGGTGCCTGAAGTTTTACTTGTACCAACGGAAATTTCCTATGATCGCTTCCTCGCAACTTCACGGATTTTTTTTACTATTACTTTCCCACTCCGATTCATAATTAATTTGTTCTTAAATAAATAAATAAAAATTGATTTTATTATTGGTTCTGGTCGTCTAAATGTAATTAGGACCACCACAAAACGGATAAGGACTGATTCTTAAAGCTTTACCCCAAACATTGAAGTATGAGCAAAAGAACAATAGGTTCGGTACAATTTATATGTTTTTTGTTGGTATAGAAAGTACAGATAGTAATAATAACAATAATAATAATAATTTTAGCAAACAGTAAACATTCTTCACAAAATTTCATTGAAGGCGATGTTAGCAGTATAACAGTGAAAACATTTTCAAGTATTTGGCGACTGTAAAAGCTGCTGGAATACAGTCAGCTTACTGCAGGGCTATTTGTAAATAACTCTAATCTTATATACTGTATAAAAATGGTTATTGGTATACATATATGATTAATAAACATCGACATCGTTTGACAATCACCATGAAAATTGGCACAATTATTTTTTCATGGAGAAAGTTTTTGACCAAAAAAATCCAATAACCTCCCACTTCCCCTTTTAAATCCCTTAATTTTTATACAAAACCACATTTTTTATCCAATATCGATGGAACTTTGCGCAGTTTATACTTTAAAACAAAGAGAAAAATGCTGTTTACATTAGTTTTACAAAAACCAAACTACTCTCCCCCTTTAGATCCCCTATATTTTTGTCTTTATACATACCCACAGTTTTTATCCAATATCGATTGAACTTTGCACAAGTATACTTTAAATCAAAGAGAAAAATGCTGTCTAAATTTGGTTTACAAAAGCCCAACTCCTCTCCCCCTTAACCCTCTTTTTAATTTACATTGTTATTAATAGAAAACCACAGTTTTAAGTCTCATTAACATCGATTCAGCTATTTTAAGTTATGCCAGATTATTTATATAATAAATGTATCCTAATGTCTCAATATGTATGCCAGATTTTAATTTGGACCCCAAGCTTTTAAATTGATAAAACCTATTAAAAATGTGTATTTCAATGGGATACCGGAACAGATATATTCCAGATATATATTTATGCATGTTGTATATGTTAATGTATGGATGGTACATGTTTCGGCTATCGAGCAGTAACTTTAACAGATTTTGTGATTAGGCTGGAATGCAGTCTGAACAAAAATGTAAACTGGCATTCCATATGACAGGATGCAATTCATCCCGTTCTTTGAATCTTCCGGGTATAGCAGCGTTTAGTTTACTACTAAAAATTGCTTGTGCCAATTTAATGAAACTTAGAAACATAAAAATAATGCATGGGTAAATCAATCCCAATTGACCAGGCAACGCCGGATACTCTGCTAGAGTTTATATATGTTTCATGTTTCATTTCGTCAAGCCAATAGCAGAAGAGAAGGCATGAAAAGAACTTTGTTTCTGATGATGATTTCGAGGAGGTTCTTTCTTTTCGGTCGTGGAGATCGACTGGTTGGGCTCTATCTACGAACCATAATCAGTTTTCATTCTGAAGGCTAATGGTGTATGCAGAGACGGGCTCACTCCAGACCTGGGAGAGCAGCCCCCGTCGAACACAGCATGAATATATTTCACCGTCCATAGGATATGCCTATTTGCTTTTTTTAATTCATCATTGCAGCACTCCACTCTATTGACACTATAAGACTTTGAAAAATAAGCCAAGGAAGAAGTGTAATATAACTCTTTGCGAAAACGAAACATGCTGTCTAATTTACATCCTTTAAACGCGTGGATGAAAATGAGCAAGGAAAAGGTTCACATCTATAACTGTAAGGAAGTTGTGACCATGGACATTTCGAACATATATGTCACTGGGTTAGAATTTTCTTGAAGTACTCTGAAACTTAATCAGCCCATTCTTAAGGGAATACGATAAACAGACAGAGAGTGATGGGTGAGTGGTTAACGCTTTCTCCTCGCATTCGGTAGGACGCCGGTTCGAATCCCCGTCCAGGCATCAAGATTTGGTTTTTCCATGGTTTCCCCAAATGACTCCAGGCAAATGCCGGGATGACCTAATTCCTTACCGTTCCTTGTCCCCAGTCCCATCCCGCCTCTAATGACCTCGAAGTCGACGAGTCATAAAGTCATAAAAAAACATAAACAGTTCCCCATCATCCCAATTAAAATATATTATACCAATCACATTTTCGGTAATTCTCTTATTTAGGGAATCAACGCGGATGAGTAATATTTGAAACAGGGTAGTATAAGCACTCTTTTTTTTATCACAAAACGCTAAATATAGTCTAAGGCAAGGCTGCTACATTAATTTTGAAGATTTAGATTTTACCATGCGGGCCACGATTTTGATTCTAAGTTAGTCCGCGGGCACGTAATACTTATATATAGTTGTAATAGATATTGAAATATACGTTAACACAGTTTAATTACAATCAAAAAGTAAAAACCATCAATGAGTCTTTTGCAGAGGTTTTTTTTTTTTTTTTTAAAAAAAATTATAATCAAAGGGTAAAAAACATCAATGAGACCTTTGCAGAGATTTTTGAGCTAATATATTCTAAACCACTGCTGTTGGTGGACAAATTCAAATGTACTAGCGGGTTACTTCGTGGGCACCTTTGGTCTAAGGCAAAGGTGTACGTATGAGGTGGGGTTTTCCAGGTTCTTGAGATACAATACGAAGCACAAATGCTTCGTGCATTCAAACTTATTTAGAACGTTGTTACTAATAGTATACCCAAAGAACACTGGTTTTAGTGTCTGGATATCTGTGTATCTGTCCGGTGATCAACGTTGGCAGGGATGTGACTTTCCTATCCTACAGTAAGAAATCTGACGCGTGCCGTGCATTGTTCAGTGACTTATGACGGTGGATTTTGGCACGTCCTTGGGTCGTCCAGTGTTTGGCGTATCTAGGGATCAGCGTGCTTACACCTGCATGATTTATTCTCAGTTGTTGCATAAGGTGGGTGGGAAGGTCTGCAGACCCCGCAGTCAACAACCACCGCGCGGACCATGGGGTCGTCAGGTAGGAGCAACCTCAATCGATACATGGCACAGGAAGGCTTGTATTTGAGCCGATTGGTTTTATTGTGTTTAAAATGTTATCCTCCGTTTGGTAGTTATAATCCTTAGATAAGTTCTTTCCTATCATTGTATTCGGTCAAACACGATTCTATAAAATTTGGGCTACAAGACGCATCTCCCGTTTGGTGAAGTATTACCAGGGTCACCACACAATAAGATGGACATGTGTAGCAAAGACACTTTGTCCTTAGATCATTATGGCCTCACATATCTGTGATTTAAGTGTAGTCTGGCTGATTCTGAAATCTGCCTACGCAGCATATTAATGTTTCGTTTATTTCTCCAATCATTTTTCCTGTAATTAGAGTTGATAATAGTAGGAGATTGTTATTTACTTGATTGTTGATTGCGGATAGTGTTTGAAACTTTTAGTGTTACATTACAAAGTGAATAAAATAGAGCATTGTTTCTGGTAGTATAGTGGACATATATTCTAAACTTCTACACATTAGTGTAACTACAATATTTTAGGGCAGATGCTCATTTCTGTATGAACTAAATAAGAGCTCTCCCCCCCCCCCCCCAAAAAAAAGAAAAATGACAGGGTGCAAACTTATCGATTGATTTGAAAATGGTATTGGTTGCCGGCCTCGGTAGCGTAGGGGCTAGAGTGCTAGCTCCGCGTGCCGAAGGCCGCCGGTTCGAATCCGGCCGCGGGCATGGATGTTAAGTGTTGTGTGTCTGTGTGAATGTCCTGTCCGTCCTGTGGCGTCCATACCTTGGAAAAAATACACATTGAGCTGGCTGTATGGCCTCCGTTGCCGAATGCCAAAAAAAAAAAAAAAAAAAAAAAAAAAATGGTATTGGTTCTGAGCAGTCACTCCAACCAAGTTTTTCAGTTTTAAGACACAAAATATTGGATTTTTGCCATCTACAGTATCATTGGAAATGTCTTTTCTTCTTCTCATTCTCTCTTTCTCTTTGGTTCAGAGCATCTGTTTCAAGGATGTAAAATTAAAATATTCAATTTCTACCATCTTTATCCATTTTTTTTTTTTTTTTTTTTTTTTTAACACTTCGTCGAAGTCGAGGTCATAAGATGCGGGATGGAATTGGGGTCAAGAAACGGGAAGCAATTCGGCCATGGCCTTTTGAAGAAAGCATCCCGGCTTTCGCCTGGAGGAACTATGGAAAACCCAAATCTGGATGCCCGGACGGGGATTCGAACCGGCGTCCTCCCGAATGCGAGGCCAGAACGTTTATTCAGCTAGACCGTCATCAGGAATTTCTTGAAAAAACTGGTATTTTAAACAATTGAGCAGGAAAGTATCAAAGATTAACTCTTTACATTTTTTATAGAACATGTATCTACTATATCTCCATCTAGGGGTTTTTAAATTCTCAATTTTCTTCTGTGAAAACATCTACTCAACTATTTTGGTAACACCTTTCTATATTGTTTTTGTTCGTTAAGTAGTCTGTAGCTCTAACCCGCTTGAATCTCAAACTTTTATCTAGTTCAGTGAATATATTCATTTTAAACATTTTTGCTGTTGTGACTCCATAGAGCATCAGCTCGTTGACAAAGTAATACTGGCCGAGAAGAAGATTGTAAGAGTTGTTCACTAATTTTAGTATCAGTACGTATATAAAAGAGCTGGTAATCTTCCAATAACTGTGAAGATATCACTGTGTTTTATGGTTTGTGTGTTCGAATTTGGTACATCAAGTAAA
The DNA here is from genome assembly GCA_031002005.1 of Vandiemenella viatica. NCBI lineage: Eukaryota > Metazoa > Arthropoda > Insecta > Orthoptera > Morabidae > Vandiemenella > Vandiemenella viatica. The sequence goes on from JARYHS010008074.1 coordinate 111,453,847, forward strand.
CGGCTTTGAAAATTTTGTTTTCTTTCTGGGTCCACGTGAATCATCTGAAAATTCTGTCACCAGTGAATACGCTTTTCAGAAATGCTCTTTGCCCATATCGATAGGCGGGTCGCATGAATATTGAATGGATATAATTATTTTTTGTTTTGTTATCAGCATTTTTTTCCCCCTGTAAATGTATATCGTATTATACTTTTGTCAATTTCTTTATCGAATTTGTCCTAGTGCTGATCTTTCTTGTTTCTTTTAGTTCAGTACCCAACATATTATATGTTACACTTTTACCATCTACCACGTCCAAATTACTTTTACCTTTGCTGTAATTACGTAGTACCCACACTCGCCACAGTTTTCTTCCTAATTCTTTTGTGATTGTTACTTAATACAAGAATCGCGATACCTATTTTGTCATTTATTTATTTTTACACAAAACAGTAATCGACTTTCGTTAGTGTTACTTCAATTTTCAAGCTGATGCGAGGTATTACATCTTTATATATATAAAAATCTCGTGTCACGATGTTCGTCCGGGATGAACTCCGAAACTACATAACCGAATTAGATGAAATTTGGCTTAATGTGTGTGATTTAGTCCAACTTAAAAGATAGGATAGTTTTTATCTGATTTATAGACCTCAATATTTATTATTTGCGAAATAAATGTTCATTATATGTTTGTCATAGGACAATGGTTTGTAATTATTTGTAAGCCATCAAGCCTAAGCGGTCTACTGGCTAAGTGGTTAGGGCGTCTGACTGGAGATGGAAAGGTCCCCGGTTCGAGTCCCTGTCTCAGCGAGGATTTTTATAGACACTTAACCTGGCATTAACCCCCGGCGCAGCATGCTGTATGAGGTGAAATACGCCAGGACCGTACTGTGGTTCGGATTCGATGTTAAAATGTAGGTCCCCTGTACCAGGCAGGATGGACGGGCTAGGTAAAGGCGGCTAAGACAGGGGCAGAATGCCCAGCCAGTAGAAACAATGTCACCAGTTCATTACGACCACATGTAATTATTATTATAGTTCCATAAGTTTCTAACAGATGGCGATGTGTTAACTTATCTATACAACACTTGGTTAGCTAGGTTGGGTATTCAGCCAGTAGATCACGTTCTGTTTCAATTTATTTATGCTACAGTTTATTCCTAACAGATGGCGGTGTGTTAATTTATCAAACCATTCAGTAGATGGCGTTGTATTTCGATTTATTTATGCTACGGTCTATTCCACGCCATATGTGTGAGTTTCTTCAATTTTAATTGTGTTATAATTATACTGTATTGTTGTTCATCGTTTGTGTGTCTTTATACCTAACGACAAAGTAATTGCACACATGAATATAACATTGAAGAAAAAGTTACGATAAATTCGAATCGTGTAAGCATTTCTCGCTAACTTATCATTTTTCTTCTTTTTTTGTTATGGTCAGCTAGACTCCACGTGTCAATTTCAATTCCTCTCCTGTTGTTTTTTCTTTCTTCCTCCCCAGTACTCCTTCATTACTGCACTCCTCTCTACCTTTGAATCCTGCCTTATTCAAAGTCTGCTATCGAAAAAAATTTCATTCCATGCGGTTCACTGGTATTATTTCGTTTCAAATCTTTCTAAACCTCTTGAAAGCCTGGTGTCATCCATGCTATAAATGTATTAAAAAAATATCATTCTTCTTTTTCTGTTATTTTTTTCAATGTTATTTTATATTTCCTCATTAGTTCTTAACTTCCATTTTACTGTATTTTTCAATGGACCCAAAAATTCCGGTTTCACCACTGTATAATAGTGTCTTATTTTAAGGCTTTCAGAAAGGAACTTTTTGTTGTAATTCAAATATTTTTCAGTGAAATGTCGCCAAAGAATCTAACCTCGACAATGCGTGTAGCAGAGAGGCAAGACGCACCACTGTGCATTCAGTACGCCGTGGATATGTACGCCAAGGTTGAAAACAAGCATTTGCGATTTATTCGATACAACCAGGTTGAATTACGATCGGAGGAATACATCCTCTCACGAGATACTGTTATCGGCAATATTTATGAAATTTTAAACGCCAATGATATCGGTAATGCATTTATTTTACCTTCAAGCTACATCGGCAGTTCACGGAACATGCAGGAATATATACAAGATGCGATGACTTACGTACGTCATTATGGTCGTCCAGATTTGTTTATTCCATTTACATGTAATCCAAATTGGGAGGAAATACAAACTTTGCTATTACCAGGCCATCAATCAATGCATCGTCATGATGTCACGGCACATGTGTTCAAACAAAAATTAAAATCATTGATTGATTTAATCGTAAAACATTCAGTTTTAGGTAACACACGTTGCTATCTGTATTTGATTGAGTGGCAAAAGCGAGGTTTGCCTCATTCTCACATTTTGATTTGGCTTGAAGTTAAAATCCGTCCAGAAGAATTTGATCAAATAATTTCAGCCGAAATTCCAGACCCATTAATTGATCAAGACTTGTTTGATATTGTTACCAGTCACTCGATCCACGGACCGTGCGGTGCTTTAACATGACATCCCCATGCATGGAAGGTGGAAAATGTAAGAAGCGTTTTCCAAAGGAATATACGAATGATACTATTACGTATATCGATGGTTATCCGTTGTATCGCCGCAGAAACACTGGGAATGGTGGCCAAACATTTACAATGCGAATGTCAAATTCTAGAAACCAAGTTGAAATTAACAATCAGTGAGTCGTACCATACTCACCATTGCTTTCAAAAACGTATAAGGCTCATATTAACGTCGAGTTTTGCAGTTCTGTAAAATCCATTAAGTACGTTTGCAAATATGTTAATAAAGGCAGTGATTTGGCCGTATTTGAAGTTCAAAATGTAAATAAAAATGACGAAATAACACGATACCAAATAGGTAGATACGTCAGCAGCAACGAAGCTATGTGGCATATTTTTAGTTTTCGCATCCATGAAAGTGACCCTTCCATCCAGCATCTTGCAATACATCTTGAAAACTGTCAACGTGTATATTTCACCGAAGAAAATATTTTCCCAAGAATACTTGAGCCACCAAAAACGACAAACCACAAACTGAATTTTTCACATTGTGTCAAAAATCTTATGTGTTCCGCCAATTCGCAAAAACATTATTATACGTATACCGATGTTCCAAGCTATTTTTCATGGAGCAAATTAGGTAAAAAATGGTAGCCACGTAAACAAGGAGAACCACATCCTTCGATCGCAGGCCTATTCAAAGCAAAGAATTTACACAGTGCCTCCAAAACAACGTGAATGTTTCTTTCAGCGTTTGTTATTGGTGAATGTTCCCGGACCAGCTTCTTTCGAATGTTTACGAACAGTTAATGGTCGAGTGTTCAATACATGTCGAGTGTTTAATACATGTCAAGATGCATGTCGCGAGTTGCAGCTGCTGGTGGACGACAATTATTGGGACCCGACACTTGCTGATGCAGCGTTGACAGCCACGCCGAATAGTATTCGTCAAACTGTTTGCAATTATTTTGACAACATGTTATCCAGCACAATCTTCGAGTTTGTGGGAAAAATATAAAAACAATATGATTGAAGATATAACTGAAATTTCAGTTTATATAAATAAATAAAAAATAATGTATTTATTTATTTTATAAATATCAATTTTTATATAATTTCAATTAAGTAATTTGTAATGAAATGTAAATTAAAATTTTTTATGATGATTTGTCTTTAATTTAAACTCTCCGTAACCCTTTACCAATTAAATTTGAATGTCCAAATCGACTACAATGTTTTTGTCTTTATTAGTGAATATTAATTTGACTACTTGAGGAATTTTAGAATAACATTAATCCAATGTACTATAATTAGTAAGTCACAGCAAAGCGTGACCGGGTCAGCTAGTAAATACTAAATACATTTGTATAAAAAGCGTCGAACAATCATTTACGGAAAAGCTACGGGCAATTTAAGCAGGGGCACTCGATGAAATTGACGAATTCAAGCTGAAAGACGCCAGTTAAAAAGGGAAATTAATGTACAGTCATGATGGTCAAGTGGTTCGTCATTGAAAACAATCCATTTGTAAAACAACATAAATGAAGTGTTAAGCGGTTTTTGACCTGCGTGGTGTAGGGGCTAAAGAGTAAAAACTTCTTTTTCTATGAGTACCATACCCGTGTTCGAATCTAAGCGGTTTTTTTTTTTTTTTTTTACGTATCGTCGACGGCTGAGGTTATTAGAGACTGGGGACAAGGAACGGAAAGGAATTCGGCCATGGCATTTTTGAAGGTAGCATCCCGGCATTCGCCTGGAGTGATTTGGGGAAACCATGGATAACCCAAATCTGGATGCCCGGACGGGGATTCGAACCGGCGCGGGCGTCCTCCCGAATGCGTGGCCAGAACGTTAACCGTTCACCCACCACGCTCGGTCCCACGATTGCGACCCGAGATGGTTTTCAGTTACCTAGCCCAGTGTGACAGCTTGCGTGAGTGTTGTAGATGTGTATGACAGTGATGGTGTGTGTGTGTTGTTGTTGTTGTTTGTGGATAAGGGATAAAAGAAATGAGATGGTGAAGCTCGGTGCCGTCCCATTCAGGCTTACTCTTCCGAAAGAGTCGAGCTTAACGTCTCCATCCGACTGACGAACCACCATTAATAGCGTTGTACTTCCTCGCTCCTTACTCAATGCGGAGAGGTTTGGGTATTAACCCAGGATTTTGATGCACAATCTGGTGATTAGGAATTATGCACTCCTACCTTGCGGCCAGGTCCTCATGATGCAAATTTCCTCCCCCACCAGGACTACACCAGTGTCAGCGCTGGACACCATCACGGTGTCTCAACCAACTGAACTATCGGGGCGGACGAGTAAAAACTACAAAACTAAAATATAACAGTAGACCAAGGCTGCCCCTAACGTTGTCGTTGTAGTTTGTAAACTGATTTTTAGCTCTACTGTACTTAAAAAGGTGACTTGTAATTTCTGTGACACCCTTACCCTTTGATTGTAATTAAACTGTGTTAAATTATATTTGTGTTATATTTAAATATTTTTTTGCAACTATCGAAAAGTATTAAGTGGCCCGCAGGATAACTTAGAATCAAAATTGTGGCACATCTCCAAAATTGGTTGGGCAGCCTTGCAGTAGACTATTACGTGAAGATAATTTACTGTACAGTACCGTGATGTTATTCGATGCCCAGGAAACTTGTGCTATCAATAAATCACAACACACCCTACCATACTTAGCATTTGAATTAAATTTTCAAGGACACTATGACTTTTTTTTTTTACCATGTCACCAAGCCTGAACGGTGAATGGTAACGCCGAGGTATGGCATCCTGACGGACATGGGTTCGAATCTCCTTCCGGCAAAATGCCAGTATGGTTCCTTCAAAAGGCCATGACCGAGTTTAATACAACTCTAATGACATCGACGTCGACGGGGCATAAAGCAATAAGCAAAAGAAAAGTGGCCTATCTCTTTCAATATGAACTTTCTGCCCCCAGATGCCTTCTTGAAAAGCAGTTACGGGGTATCTGGGGGACAGAATGTTAGTGTGCTTTGAGTGCGATTAGATACCAGCTCCGTTGTCTCTGTTAGTGGCGGCACCATTATGATGCCCGGCGCCTGGCATGTGGTTGACTGGTTCGAGTAATGGCAGAGAAGAAATTTTCATCACAGCTTGGCCGGCAAGATAGGAAGGAAGATGGTATACAATTTCTAATTACTAGATTGTGCATCAAAGATCCCAAACCTTTGCGCATTGCGTATGGGAACGCTAAGCTACGTGACTATTTCTACTCTTTCGGAAGATTAGGCCAAAATAGGTCGTCACTGGGAATCACTGTCTCCCTATATCAATTTTTCATTCATTCTCAACACAAACACCACATTACTCGGAACATAGACACATCACAGTGTAACGAAACCTAGAATTTCGTAAATTTTGTATAACGAAATTTATTTACAGAATAGCGGGCTTAGTTGAACAACGCGATACCGCAGCCTTAGAGTCATTTTTAGCAGTAATTCAAGTAAAAACTCAAACTAATCAGTTAATGCAGGCAACAAATCAAGTTTAAACAGTAAATTTAAGTGATAAAACTATCAAAACAGCTGTAGCAGAACTTAACCTAAGAGCTGCATATGCAATATTAGATTTCGGTATAATTTAACTAAAGTTAACATTTGCAGTCACTTTTCGAGATATTCAGGATTACAAATAGTCAAAAGATAGTAAACCTTGTAGAGAGGAAAGCATACTTAAAAGTTTAAATACATTAATAGCTAAAAGCCGGTATGAAAGTTTTAAGAAATAACTATACACTTTAAATTCGAGAAGTCAGAGTTTAGAAAAGGATAGGAAGTCGACTTATAGGTAAATGAAACTCAAATTTTGCTTATACAACATATTTAAGTTTTGGAAAACTCAAATCACAAATTGGAACAAGTTTATTACAAGTTTTTAATGTGATCTATATTTCAAGTATTTCGAAAACTCTGCTGGATGTTCAACTGGATTTACGGGAAAATAAAAAACCCTTACAACAGTAGCCTTTTAATTTAGATGAACAGTAAGGTTATGTTTACTAAAAATAATACTGATTTATTATGAAGCTCAGTACAAAGTTGCTGTAACTGAATCATCCTATTTTCTCATAATAATAAAACCTTCAAATTAATTAAATAAATTGCCATTGATAATTAAAAAATAATAAATGAGACTGACATATTTCAGAGTCCTTTCAGGAAGTCATCTGTGAAGTGAAAAGCATTTCCAGTTAAAAGATAATAATACACGGTATAACCTCACAAAAAAAAAAAAAAACTGTATTTGTGGTTTAAAGCAGGTACCAGTTTAAAGATTCTATAATATTTTTTATTTTTAAACAGAATAAATTCCATTAAATCAAGTAATTAATATCTCTTTTCCGTGGTTTGGATTCCCTTTTAAATTGAATGTCCCACAGGAAAGAAACTGGCAGTTCTACCTTTGACACAATGGTTTAGTATCCTTCGGGAGTATCCAACCAACTTTAGGGTTGTGGACTGTTAATTTTAATATCTCTGTAACGTTCATGCTATTAATGAATTAAATTTCCTTAGCATCTTGCTTGTCGACAATGAATTTCACACAAGAAGGTGATGTTTGTTTTTCAATATAATCTCAGCTTTTTCGGAATTTTTATGCCTCGTATGTTATTGAATTATAATAATATAAATAAATAGCGGGGTTCAAACGGAGTTAGAGCTCCGCACTCCCTGTACAACCTTCGGCACTGGAACGGATGTAACAGGGCTCAGCGCCACGCTCCGGCCGTTCTTTACCTTCCCGCGGAGTTTCCTCCACGGTACTCATTGCATAACAGGCTTGGCCTTGGCAGCCGTTCTGGACGTTCGGCTTTGAGGAACAATCCACGGCTTCGTCGGGTATCGAACCCCGGTCGTCCGGGCTGCAGCCTGGCGCTCTACCGCCTGAGCTACGTGACCGCATTTTTTTTTTTTTTTTTTTTTTTTTTTACTATTTCATTCCTCTCGCTGGAGAATCTTGGAGATCCTTTTCAGCCTACTCCACTACGGGGTGGGAGGGGGATGGAAGGTCGGCCATGGCTTTGTAGGGAACCATCCCAGCATTCGCCTAGAGTGACTGAGGAAAACCACGGAAAACCTCAATCAGGATGGCCGAACCGGGTTTGACCCCGGTCCTCCCGAATGACAAGTAGCAGTGCGAAAACGCACTGCCCAAGACTCGGTGAACGTGACCGCCTTGTTATCGAATTATCCCACTCCTTGACAATTTGACTATCATAATTAATGATATTCTTCTTATGATCCCATACCCTATTCCGGGCGTAGACTGTTAATACCATGGAGGATGTGCGCTCTATGGAGAGATGAACTTTGGTGGTTTTACGTTCCCTTCCCCAGTGTGTCATCGTATGTGTTATTATAAGAATAGGAACAATAGCAGCACGAGTGCCTATTTTCACTTTATTCCAACTTATTTCTCCTGAAATCAAGTGCCAGCTTCTCGTTATTTTAATTTCTTCCGTTTCATGTATTACAACTTACTTACTTCATTTTTTCCTGTCCAAATATCATAATCGTTTTGCCGAAAGTTTGACAAAGTTATGAATCTCTCTTACTGTCCATAGGTCTTCGAGTTTTATTTAAAACTGTCACTGCTTGCAAGCATAGAGGTGATCCATGGTTTCCTGTTCTCCACATTCACATCGATCGTCTGTTGTCAGACCCCATTTATACATGTTAGCTTTGGACCCATTCCCGTTCTTATACGGTTGAGGGTTCTACATTTTACCCAGCGCAGTTTTATGCCAGAAGGTTCTTCCTCAGAGATTGGATACCAGTTTGGAGGATCGACATTCGTGAAACTTAGAAAAGGAATCCTAGAGATTAGCCTTCCAGATGGAATCCCAAACATTGCGTACCTCTCATCGAACGTTTGTTTGAAACGCTCTGTGTACGCATGTGAGTTACCGCGAATTTTTTATTCAGAAAATCCAGCTGTTTTGTACAGTAGGTGTATTGGGATTGATTTCATGCAGCCAGTCACTATCCGACAAGTTTCATTCAATGCTATATCTACTTTGTTTGAATGGCAGATTGGTTCCGAAGAGGGATTGTATACTCTGCAATGGAAAAGCAGAGTGCTTTAGCAGATATGCACAAGACCGACGGATTTGCTCCCAATTTACTGCAGCATAACTTTTTATGATACTATTTCTCGTGTGTACTTTAGCTGCAGTTATATGGCAGCGCTTCTTATAAGTATGACTCATATCTATAGTGACTCCTAGATATTCTGGCTGGTCTGTATGTTACAATGAATGGCCGTCCCATGCAAGATTTAGTTTTCGTTTTGCTCTCTTGAACGCAGGCAGATGGAATGCGCAGATCTGGGTTTTGGATGGATTTGGTTCCAAAGCGTTGCTTTTGTAGTAAGTGGACATGGTTGACAGGGCTTGTTCTAACTGTTCATTGACCCGTTGGAACATAAGGTCCTGCCAAATCGTCGGCGTACGGGATGTACGGGATGCACGGGTTGGTTATTTGTATAGATATTAAATTAAATTGGAGTTAACACCCTGCCTTGGGATAATCCATCCTTTTGAATTCCCCATCTACTTTTCTTGTTATCCAGGCTAACATAGAAACGTCTATTAGTGGGTAGAGAGTCGATGAGTTTCATTAAGCTAAAATCTCTGCACAGGTCATATATTTTTGTAAGTAGCAGGCGGCGGTTAATGGTGTCATACGCCGCAGAGAGGTCCCCCAGCGCCACTCTCGTCACAAGAGTGTTCAGGAAATCATTTTGTATATGTTCCGTCAAATTTAACACTTCACTCGTGCACCATTTTCCTGGGTGGAGACCCGCTTGTTGTGGGATAAGATTTGGCTCTATCATGACTCCGATACGAGATAGGATTAAACGTTCATAAAGCTTAAATAAATGGCAGAGCAATGAAACAGGATGGTAACTGCTTGACTTATCTGGATGTTTACCCGTTTCAGAATAGCAACAACTTTTCATTTTCTCCACATTTTAGGAAAAAAGTAGGTTTTACGGCAGTGGTTAAACATATTCTAAATCCATAGTTTTTTTTAGACCCAATTTTTTTATCTGTTCTGCGTACAAATCATCAATTCCTGCAGCTTTACCGTTTTTTATTCTCTTTAAAGCATTTTCGAGTTCTTCCATCTTAAATGGCGCACCCATCAGATTTTCTTCGTCTAGCACTCTTTGGAGTTTATTCCGCTTAATCCTCCTCACGTTTGCTATTAACTAACAATTGGTTAAGTACTTGGCTAGGAGTAACATTTTCTTTTGTTGTACTAGCTTTGTATTCGCCATTAAGTTTTTTTTATGATGTCCCAGGCTATCTTGCTGCTATACGTCATGCCCATTTCTTTTGTCTAGCTTCACTTAAGGCTCCCATGACATTATATCCCAATTCAGTCTTCTTCTCACTAAAAGGGTTTGTCCTGAAAAGCTTGTAGTATCTCTTATACAAATCCTTTAGCTCGTTTGTTGGTCCGGGTATATAGAATTTCCTGCAACCTGTGGGTATATGCCTCTTGGATGTCCGCTTCACCATGTCAATGAACAACTCATAAATTTGAGTGATGGTTGGAAATTTCCCAATAGCTAAGTCTAGGTCCTCTCTAAAAGCTTTCCAGTTGGCCTTTTTAAAATTAAAACGTCTTCTAAAAATGATTTCCTGCATTTTTTTAATTTTTTTGTCGCAAAAACCTTCAGCCCAATCGGGCAATGTTGAGATTTTGGTATAGGCGGGTGTACCATTTTAACACCACATTCAGAGAGAGTGCACAAGCAAAACAGATGTTAGGGTTAAAGCTCTTTTACCAAACTTTGATGTTGAAAGAATTTGAGGGTTTTGCGTCGTGTACCAGAGATAGCCTACTTAGTTCTACCCAGTCCTCGACACCTTGGCCGTCTTCATTTGTTAAGTCATATCCCCATGAGGTAGAATGGCTGTTAAAGTCGCCTAGCACAAATTGAATATTTTTGGACGTGTAATTTTTTGTTGCCTGGAAACGAAACTCATCTCCTGGAGGTTTGTAGTAAGATGTTACAGTGCATTTGGCGAGTTCCACGGTGTTAATATCATCAACTGAAGGGAACAACAACTATTACATTGCGATACTCCAAAATATCTGGGAGTAAAGCTTGATCGCTCTCTTACATTCAAAGCCCATTGTGAGGATCTGAAACTCAAAGTATCCGCCCGGAACAACATCATTTGAAAACTTACAAGTACCTCCTGCGAAGCACAGCCAAATGTGCTTCGTACATCTGCCCTGGCACTCAGTTTCTCTGCAGCAGACTACTCAGCACCAGTTTGGCAAAACTCTGCACTTGCTAGGCAGGATGATATAGTATTAAATGATGCTGGTTGCATTGTAACAGGTTGCCTGAAACCATCTCCTGTCAGCAAAATATACCAATTCATGGGTATAGCACCAACTGACATTCGAAGGAAAACGGCTGCAGAGATGGAGAAGAGGAAACAGGAAACAGATCTCAGACACCCTTAGTTTGGACGCAAACCTCAACCCACAAGGCTAAAATCAAGAAAGAGCTACATACAGTCAACTAGAGCCATAACATCTCCAGCTCTCGAACTACACGTGTAGAATTATGGCAAAATTCGTTGCTTGTAGGGCAATGGAGGAATATCAAAGAGGCGCCGGCCGCGGGGTGTAATCCACCACCATATGCCATATTGAAGGCATTAAATAGTAGATTACGAATAGTGTCCCGATGCAGATCTAATACCAAAAAATGGGGTTACACTACTGAAAAGGAACTATGTGAATGTGGTGAGCTACAGGACCCACAACGTCTTCTGGTATGCAGGAGTCTACCTGAAACCTGCACTATCGACGACCGAATGAGAAGGCCATCAGTATTGCGGAATTCTGGTCACATTCCATTCAATTGTGTTCTATAGTCCATAAGCTTAATATTAATTAACACGAGAAATAAATTAATAAATTTCAATATTATTTATATGGCAATGATACACTGAGTAAATTTCTAAGTTATTTCTTACAAAAAGAGCACTTCCATACTTTTTGTGAGGTTTTTCTCCGACAAGTTTCATGTTACGGATTTTTGGCCTTTTATTCTTTTCCCATCGATGCGCCTCTTTAAAGGCACAGGTCGTCGACCTCCATTTGGTTGCACATGTTTGATATTAAAAACTCTTTACTAATGGTATGTCCTTCAATATTGAGGCTTATTATTGTCAAAGCTGGTCTTGGGAAAGGTCATTGTTTTGTACTACACGTGATTCTTCTACAAACATCGACACAAACATCATCGAGATAAAAAAAATATTATTTCGCTAAGCATTTACATCATTATTTGTAAACTGCTACTTCCTGCCACATTTAATTTCCTGCATGCAAGAATAATCGTTTGTTCAACGTGAATGCAATCTAATGCTGTTCTCATAGTGATGTGGTTTGGACATCCAGTGGACAGAGAGATGAGCAGCTCTTGCGAAGAAGCAAAAACTGTCAGCGTCGATGTTGACAGTTTTCGTTTCTTAGGACCACATCCACGTAGTTGACTGTCACATGTAGTACACTGTATGACCTGTTTATGCATATTATCTGTTCCGTGTGTTTATGTAAAGCACACATTCCTTGCGGACGATTCTTTGTTGAATGGTCTATCTTGTGTTTGCAGTGCCACATATCATTCTCGTAGTTGCTGGTTCAGAGCACAAATAAACAGACTTATTCTCAGAAAGCTGTTTCGTATCTTCTTAACTTAAAATATTATCAGGAGAACAGCCTTACTTGCTCGTTATCTCCTGCAACATTAAGAAACTGGGTCAACTACGGAATTTCAAAGAAAAATTTAATTCAGTACGATACTGTATGAAGAATAGATTGTATTAGTACAAACAATTCTTTAAAATTTGACAGTTTTAGGGGGAATTTTATTTTATTTATTTTTCCATACGTTTTGAACCAGCATCTAGACTAGGGCCGCAAAATCTTCTTCTCTAAAGACAATATTACATTGAACATAATGACATAATAATAAAAATACAAATGAAAAGCTAATAAAATTAGATGCCAAAAGATGGAAACAGCTTATCACCTAACACAAAACGTCAACGGCAAAAAAAACCATCTCCAATCACACAAAACTGAGACATTACAATACAGTTATTAAACCAGAATGTCTTTATGGATCAGAAACACTTATTTTGAACAGGAAAAAAGATATAGAAAACATTGAGAAAAAAGAACGCAAAATGATATGGAAAATTTTGGGTCCAAGACTCATAGGAGACCAGTACAGACCCAAAAGTAATCATAAAATTTTATAATATGCAGACATTCACAGTGATATTAGAAAACGCCGACTAAAATTTTATGGACACATCAAAAGAATGAACCCTAACAGACTGACAAGACAAACAGTTGAATTCTATGAAAAGCGAAGTAAATTAATATCGGATACAATGAAATGGGTTGAAGAAATCAAGAAAGACCTCAAATTAGCAGGAATTGTTCGAGAAAATATCGAAAATAGAGACATATTTAAATCCAAAATTCACAAGTGGCAAGTTGACCGGGAGGAAAGATTAAAGAAAAGACGTGGAACAACATGGTCAGATGAGAGAAAAGAAGCCCACAGTTAGCGTATGAAGGAAATATGGGCACAAAGGAAAGCGAACAAACGCTTCTGAGTACTTTGCGTAGTCCTAATGGGCTTATCCGTAAATAATAATAAAAATACAAATAGGACACCATGAATGGAACCAACAACTAAATTAGGAAACAAGTTACAGTAGGAATATCTCAAACTAATATATCAAGCTACTAAGATATAATATGTATTTGAAAAATTCTTTCTATCCTACAGTTGAACAGCTATAAGGTGTGTAAATATTAAACCGGAAATTGCCGATAGATGGCTCTAGCTGTCAATGCAGTTATCATCAGATAAGTTTGAAGGCAGCGAGTTAAACGCAACAACTCGCAGATAAATTAAATGTAACAAGGAAAGCTGTCTCCATATGTTTAATAGCGGTAGGAAAGATCCAGAAGATGGGAAAATGGGTTCCACATGAACTGAATGAAAGACAGCAAGAAAAACCACTTGTGAAATGCTCGCCAGGTATAAAAGAAAGTCATTTCTCCATCGAATTGTGACAGGTGATGAACCCTAAGCATAAAAGATCATGGGTAACTCTAGGTGAATCGTCAACATCGTAGTTACCATAGGGGTAGGCGGTGCAGTACACCGGGGCCCCTACGCTCAGGGGATCCCCGAACGCAGCTGACGGAGGTCCCAAGCGCAGCCCAGGGGGGCCCAAGTGCAGCTCAGAGGGGCCCATGGGCCTTCAGGGGAAAAAAGGTCGCCCAATCTGGCCTGAGAGCGCAATATATTTTTTGTGCACCGGGGCCCTTGTTGACCTAGCTACGCCACTGATTGTCAACATCAACTTCGAGGCCAAATCACTATGGAAAGAAGACAATGTGTTTGGTGTGATCTATACGAGCTACTTAAAACCTAGTGAAACTATTAATACTGAATGTTATTGACAACAAATAATCAATTTGAATCAAGCATTGCTGGAAAAATGACCAGAATATCAGAAAAGGCAACACAAAGTCATTTTGCTTAATGACAACGCACCATCACATACAGTAAAACCGGCCGAGGAAGTGATTGACTCGCTTAGTTGGGAGATACTGACGCATGCGGCTTACTCACCTGACTTAGCTCCATCCGATTACCATCTCCTTTGTTCTTATGAAAATGTACTACGAAAATGGCTCGATGACTGGTTTGCGTCAAAAGGACAAAATATTTTTTTTTTGACGTGGCAGTCATAAATTACAGGAGAGATGGGAAAAATGTATATATAACAATGGACAATATTTTGAATAAGGTACTTTGTATCATTTTTATACAATAAGCGTGTATTTTTTTATGAAAAAAAATCCGGTTTCATATTTACACACTTGGTATGTTCAATATTATTTAGCGAGCAATTTGACTGTCACGTTTATAATACTAGACATTCAGGTGTCCAGAACGGTATGTACGAAATTTTAAAGAGCCCTGGTTTGTGACCCTGCCACAGCTCTCTCCCCTCGTATCGACTGTGACCCCAGCGCCTCTGGAATACATGAGGAACTCCAGCTGTCGCTCAGAATGGAAACTCCTCAGGAAAACTCACAGGTGATTTCGTCAGGTCATGATGGATGTCTTCGTCAGTTCCCGCCCTCAGCAATCCTAAAACAAGATGGTCGCCGTTTAAAAATTAATTTGAAAATATAATTTCCTATTGTCTGTTTTTTTGTTCCTTAACGGCCCTGGCGGACCACGACACACCGGCACTTGTGCACAGGCGTGCGGTGTATAATCCTGAAGGTGGGAGGACACGTGCCCGACCCGTGGCAGAATCGGATTTGTCAGATCCGGAGCATTTACTCTATTGGAGGAATGTGGCGTAGTTCCAATTACCAACTCACCAAGAATCTTTCAGACATACCAAGGCAATCTAATGATATGAAATTGTAAAACAGAAAGTACTAAAAAGCTTAAGATGGGCGGCGAAACATAAAGATGAACTGAAAATTTATATATAAAAATGAATGTTATGTTTGTATGTTCGTCTTCTATGCGCTTCTATACCAATCATCCGATGAAACTTTGGTGAGTTGGTGAGTGCACGTCTGCGACGGTTTCTGACGAAAAAAAAGTTTCCAAAAAAATCACTCTCTCTCTCTCCCCTTTACAAACCTTAATTCTATACAAACCTACATTTTCTTACCTGATTTCGCTGGAACTTTGCACACGTATACTTTAATACAAACAGAAAACTATTGTATACGTTTGATTTGAGAAAAATCAACCCTCTCACCCTTTCGACCACCTTAATGTTTTTTAATGTTCTTTGCACATACCACAGTTTTTATCCAATATCGACGGCACTTTGCCCATGTATTCTTCAAAATCCAACAAAAAAACAGTGTCTTCATTTGGTTTTCAGAAACACTACACCTCTCCCCCTTTCCACCCTCTTAATTTTTGTAAAAGTTCTTCATACACTACCCACAGATTTTATACGATTTCAATGGTCCTTTGCACAAGTGCACTTTATAACAAACAGAAAAATACTGTCTTCATTTGGTTTGCGAAAACCCAACCCCTCTCCCCCTTTTCACCCCCTTAATAGTTTTTCAATGTTCTTTAAACATACCCACAGTTTTTATCTAATATCGACGGAACATTTTAAAAAAAATTGTGTCAGGAAACTCAACCCCTCTCCCGCTTTCCATCCCCCTTATTTTGTAAACGTTCTTTATTCATACCCACAGATTCCATCCAATTTCTATGGGCCTTTGCACATGTATACATTAAAACAAACAGAAAAATATTGTCTAAATTTGATTTTCAGAAACCCAACTCCTATCACACTTTCCACTTCAATAATTTTAGTCATAGTTCTTTACACAAAGCTACAGTTTCTATCCAATTTTGAAGGAACTTTGCACTTCTATACTTTAAAGCAAATAGAAAAACACTGTCTACATTCAGGTTTATAAAAACCCATTCCACTCTCACCCATCACCTTTCTTAAAAATGCTTTCAGTTTATTGGTACATATTAATGTGTCTGTTTTCTATATGAATACACACTTATAAGAAATAAAAATAGGGCACTGTAACGCATGGCAGCAAAACTAGTTTTTAAATAAAACTGCTGTGTATTGAGAATATTAGGACATTAATCTCTTCATCTTTTTGACACTCATCAGTATTTTTATTGCAATTTCGCCATCTAAACAACAACAAAATCTAAAGGTAAGTATTAATATGATAATAAAACTTGTCACTGTGGCTCCACCACACTGGATCCAACAAGATCGAGTCTGTTCCACGCTTAATGGCTGTGCTGATTGCTGTTTTTAAACGGTTCCTGCAATCATCAATTCAAAGGTAATGCTGGGACGATCCCCAATCTCCGCCTCATAAACGACAAACTTCACAAACAAGTAGCTGTGTGACCGATCTACACTCGGTATCGTTCGATTTCTGTTCAGTATGCAAGATTTGGAGTAAAGTTTGATTTAAGTTAAACATTTTTCTTGAAGGGATTCCTAGGTATTTTGATGTGCAGAGTTCCTTGCTCTATCCAAAGAGAAGCTAAAATAACATCAGTAGGCTTACTGGTTCCTGAGACTTCTACGAGATGAGGTTAAGACCGTTACCGCGATACTACAAAAAACAAGAATTGTTCGTTTTTTGTTGTAAAATCGTGTTACAAACTTGAAAAGCAAACGTTATCTACAAATGAAATTTCATCCAAATCACTAGAGCCATTTCCGAAATCGTCTGGTTCACCACCTCATAAATTGCTTTTAACGAGAAATGCTGTTATATTAAATAAAAATCTTAATGTTAATAAGAGATTAGCTAATGGTGCAAGGCTCGTGGTAATACACTTAGGCGAGTTCATCTTCAGTGCTAAATTCATTAACTCCGATAAAACTATGCTCTTATCTCGCATTAACCTAACACCTTCTGATCCAACCATGTATTTTCAAACGATAAGTAAACAATAATAAGCACTAATAAAGCACAAGGTAAAATGCTTCAAAAGGCAAGATTGTACTTATCAGAATCTGTTTTTTTTTTTTTTTTTTTTTTTTTTTTTTTTTTTTTTTTTTTTTTCGCATGGACGCCTATTCGTGGCTTTTTCACGCGTTTGTAGATTCATTAATATTTATTTTTGTCTTAAAGGCACATACACTCAAAAAGTCAACGAGGATCTTATTATAACTGCTAGTATTCTCTTCAAAGAACTTTTGTAAAGTAAAGAAGATTGAAAAAAGGACATCTGACATAGCTAATATTTTTTTAAACATGTACTATCTAAATGCTAATTTTTTTATTATTATTATTATTATTATATATATATATATATATATATATATATATTTTTCTTTTTTTTTTTTTTTTTTAATACCGCGCTTTTGCAGGGAAGACGCCTATTTCGGTAAACTTCAAAAACAAAACGTTATCTAATACAGAAACTGCTCTTTTAAATATATAAAATATACACTTTATCATACAGAACATAGTCAGACGTTTTTCAGACAGACTGCAACAGAAGATTTTCCTGCAATAGATTAAGTACGCCGGGCACAACAGGATCTGTGAGACTTTGGGTAGGAACTCAGTTCTTCCCCTCTCCCTCTCATGGTTCACACTGGCCACACGTAGTAACCAGAGTCCAGTGGCCAGTGTCCACGTGGTGACCGAACCGCAGGGGAAAAAGAAAAAAGAAAGATCGAGGAATGTAACACCAAGTGGAAAAAAGGTAATTTTTGTAAAATCAGGCTGAAGAAACTCATAAATTCGTCCGTCATTGTTAAATGTAGAACAGCCCAAACGTTTTTAAGTATAATGTAACACTTTAACTAGCGTATGGCTATCTACGCGAATTGTTAACAAAATTAAAACTTTGCAGAATATAACAAAAACAGCCAGAGGCGTTAAATGTGATGATCTCTAATCGATTCGCTTACTCTTAGGTCCCCATGTAGGGAATATTCAGTGTTCCTAACGTAGGAGAGTAAAAGAAGAGTGCAATAATACATTGATATGGAAGGACTCCAGGAAACTAATTGCAACACTAAGTGCATTTATTTAATTGCATGAGTCAGACCTACAAAAACATAAGTTGATTAAATGACCAGTGCGAAACTTTCGCGAATAGGATGAATAGTAAGGTTGGTGGTACGATGAAAGAAGAGCCGCCCAATTTGTCTCAATTGTTTATTTGCTTAGTGGAATAGGTATGTAACAAAAGTCGACGCCATTGAAGCGGTTTATTAATATCTACAGCTATCTAGCGGCTTCGTTCTCAACTGTCTCATACGCGCGACATTCACAGTTATTACTTTTGCCCTTTAAGTGTCAAATTCGGAAAAATTTCGTTCTTAATTTATAGTGTTGCCTCAGTGGAAACCTCAATCTTTAAAATGATACCTCATTTATTCGTTTTGGTTAGGTTTTAAGGGAGATAAATGGCTCGAAACAAAAAAGCACGTTACTGAAATAATGATAATTTTGCTTTTTAAGGGTCGAATTCCCAAAGATTCCTTTCTTAAAATATGATCTGACCAAAGCGGAGTCCTTAATCTCTAAAATAATACCTCATTTATCTATATCAGTTAGATATCAAGCGAGATAAATAGCTCACGACAAAAAAAAAATACGTTATGGAAATAATGGTACTTTTGCCGTCGAATTCCCGAAAAGCTCATTTCTTAAAATATGATGTGGCCAAAGTGATGACCTTAATATTTAAAATGATACCTCACTTATCTATGTTGGTTAGATATCAAGAGAGGTAAAAGGCCCGTGACACAAAAACATGTTGTAGAAATATTGATACTTTTGGCCTTAAAGGACCGAATTCTGAAAAATTTCTTTCTTGATATATGCTTTCAGCAAGTCGAAGATCTTAATCTTTAAAATGATACCTTATTTATCGATTTCGGTTAGGTATCCAGGGAGATAAATGACTTGTAACGCAAAAAACTGGTTTTTAAAAAATATTAACTTTTTTGTCTTTTAAGGGTCGTATTTTAAGAAAATACTTTCATAAAATATGATGTGACAAAAGCGGATACCATACCCTGTAAATTGATGTCGACTCCTGTTAGGTATGAAAGGAGATAATGGCTTGTGACAAAAAAAAAAAAAAAAAAAAAAAAAAAAAAAAAAAAAAAAAAAAAAAAAAAAAAAAACCTTATAGAAATAACATATATGATAGAGGGGAAAAAATGTTTAAAATTAGCTATGTAAAAAGTGTTTTATTAGCCTCAAACCTGACAATGAAAAAACTGAATTAGGTCACACTGTCCTCTGGAGAGATAAGAACGGCGCCTGTGGAAGTTCTATTTGTTCGTAACAATCAAACTCGCTCTAATCAAGGTCTGAACTGTTTACTTTTCTCTGCTGCTGTGATTCTGAGTCACCACGAAGGTTTATGTCCTATTTGTTGTGGTCTCAGTCATTCCTCAAGGTGTCGGCATGGAAGTGATTTCGTGTACAATGTCAGAAATCGAGATGAAACGTGAAACGGATTGTGACGTGACCACAAATGCAGATGTCTCGGAAGAGAGGACTAATTCCGCTGTTTCTAAACGATCACAGAGCTGTGAGTTGGGCTCTAGCGATGACAGTGGTAAAGAAGAAGGGATAACGACAGCAACTGTCACTCCAGTCATGCGTACAGACAGTAGAAAAGAAGGTAAGATTCCATATCTGAGGTACCTAGCGAGATATATTATCATTAAGCATAGATATGGGAAAAATGACTAACTTTTCTCGTCAGGTTGTATAGATGTAGTATAGGCGTACCTTGTCTGCATGATGTGAGGGAAACACTAATTCTATGTTCCGCAATGCGTCTATTGTCCTTATTATGGGTGTGCATAAGACATACTTTGACGCCTGTTTGAACGAAGAACTGTATCATATGTAGAATGGAAGAGTGGACTATGAGCATAAATTAGCACTTCATATCAGAAATAAGGGAGTGAGAATGTTTTCATTTGTAAGAACGTCAGGCACTGGACTAAATTGCCAAGAAATTCGTAGAAATCTGCGTCAAAAGCATAAGAAGACGTGTAGGGAAGTTATTACTGAAGCATAATCTCTTTCGTAATTAATCGTTTGTGGAGAGTCACGAAATAAAATTAAAAAAAATGCGCTAGAACTGATCTGAAATATTCAATAACGCATAATGGTTATGTAATTAAATTTTCCTATTTGTTAAAGACTTATACCTGTTGAACGACTTTGCTTCCCATGTAAATTTTAGGGCAGTAGTAGTGCTATGATTTCACTTCGCATATTACCGAGCGGAGTGGGTGAGCGGCAAGGCTCTGGCCTCTCATTCGGGAGGACAGGGGTTCAAATTAGGGATGTAACGGAGCTCCGCATCCGCAATTGCAGAACTTTCGCGTGAAATTCTACCTCCGCATCCGCAACTTTTAATGCGGATATATAACAGAGATTATGTTTACATTGCAGTACTCTTTTCTCTATATACGAAATTCGGCCCATCGTCGCTTAGCTAACAAGAACGTGGTTGTTTTTTTCTTACGATCTTGCAATAAAAGTAACAATGAATTGGACGGTGTTATTACTTATGTGATGAATTTACCAGTTTGATCTTGCATGTTAAGTAAATCGGCATGTTCTTGGTGCAACGTATATAACATCCGTGTAGAACTACCGAAGGATACGCTCACCCACTCACGCTACTAGAAGGGGTCCAACAAAATGTTCCAAGTAATCATTTCCACTAGTATTTTCTCGCGGCGCACCAGTGTCCTTATCGCACACTCGTAGGATATTTCCTCCAATCACGATCCAACGTCTTAGCTTGTTGGACGGCAAGGACCCGTATTGGTTGTATGGGAATCCAACAACATCAAACACGTCCTACATATAGTCCTGTAACCCCTTTCACGCACCAACAAGAGTCCCTTATCGGAAAATAAGATCATCTAGGCCCTACATGCTGAACTGTGAAATGGCCGCCAGAGCGGTGGAAAGGCGGGAAGCGGGCACAGAGATGTGTGGTGGCGTAACCTTGTACTTGAAGCTTGAATTAGTTGAGCCGCGAATTCTGCGAAGTTCATATGACAAAGATTTTTTTTTTGTTTTTGTTTTTAATTCACTTCATTTTTGTTATTGAAAGATGGGGCAAAAAATAAATCAGTATGGCAGTATTAAAGGCAAAAAAGACTTTTACTTATGAAAAATGTAGAATTTGGGATAAAAAATATACTTATTTTAATTTCAAGTTTATTTTTTTATAAATTATTAAAATCTATGGTAAATAATCATAAATATATTTTTGCACCTCCGCATCCACTTCCGCGAAACATCTGCATCCGCGGATGTCATACACTGAACACCCGCATCCGTAAAGATGGCCTTCGTTAAAAACCTAGTTAGAATCCCCGACTGACTATCCAGATTTCATTTTTCCCCAGTTTTCCCAAATAACTCCAACCAAATATCAGGCTCGACGTCAACATAGCCATTTAAAAAATAACACAAAAATAAATAAAATTAAAAATGTTTGAATAGTTTAACGTATTTTGGTTATTTTTGATCTCATAGAAATTTAGACTGTTTCAAACTAGAAAATTTTGTATTAGACATTTAATCAGCATTAAACTGTATACAGATATAAGCAGCAACTAAATAGAAAAATTATTGATACTTCTAGAATTTCTGATCTTTTATTAGTATTTTATAACTTTTTACACGAAAAATATTCTGGAAGGTTATTAAATTACAAGACATTTACCAGTGACCTAGCGAACATAAAATATTAAAAACAATTGTGATTGTTGTGTTACTAGTTACTGCCCTTAATTATATACATCTAATGAATGATTTCTGTGATTACGAATCTAAACCAAAAATGGAAAATTTTGGTTTCCAAGTTTCTCGAGTTAACAACAGCTTGAAATTAAGGAATTTAAAAGTAGAGTTTGTTTTTTCAAGTACAAATGTGAAAGTCATGGTACTACCCAGTTTAGATTTAGAGATTTCACCTGATTTTTACGATCTCGATGGTCCACTACGCAGTTTTATGGGTATGAGATCAGCGGTGTTTTTAAGTGGCAAGTTGCAGGTTTTTGCTTTACACTGGTGATTAGGACCGAATTGTAATGAAACCTTTCTTCAGGGTCTTAAACTCATCGACAGCGAGTCATCAGAACGGTGATAGGCTCGTTAACAAGATCGAAATGCAAATCAACCATGGCCTTTATGAAGGTGCCATTTCGCCTTTCCTGTGAACTAGTTCCGGGAAACAATGGAAAACGATAGTCGGACCGGCAATCGAAAGAGGGTTCTCCCGAATGCTTTAAACAAAGTATCACAGCTAAAATTATCGGTCTGAAAATTTTTCGGAAAATAATGAATAAATAGGGTAAGCTTGATAGAAAACACTGGAGTTACGGTTTGGTAATCCGATTTTCTTTGCTAGTAAATGGTTACTCCTACAACAATGACACGTTTACAGTTGATCTGAATGTACTATGATGGTCTTAAAAAAGAATGTGATGTTAAAAGCAGAATAGCACTAGCAAAAAGAGCCTTCATGAAAAAGAGAAATCCTTTAGTTTCAAATATTGATCTAGGAATTAGAAATAACTTTTTAAAACTCTATGTGTGTAGCACAGCACTTTATGGTAGCGAAACATGGACTTTAGGAATACCGGAAAGAAAGAAAATGGAAGCATTTGAAATAATTCTTCGGATTTCGTGGAAAACAAGACACCAGCATAAATACAACACTAACAAAAATTACCGTTTATGCAAGAACCAATAACTTTCTGCAGATGCTTTACAAATTACATAAATTTTATGCAGACTTGCGAAAATTTTGACAGCGTCTACCATTTCAGTAAAACGTGTTAATCATTGAGACGGCGTAGAGTACAGCCATGCAACCGTCATGGCTATTCAGTACCGGTATTCCGCAATAAACCACAAAATGCTTTTACAAAAACGTGGCAGCTTTAATTCCAAACTTAAAAACTTTATTCCGTTATTGCGTTTTCTGTTTGGAAATTGGAAACTAAAGATATACTGTAAATTTTTCAAAAGCTAACCATAAATAACAATCAACTCAAATTTGTTGTACCACTTTTTTTAAAAATTAAACTTTAATCATTATCTCATAATAATATTGATACTGCTCGGGCCACTCGTCCAAGACTAATCCGACATACACTGAATTGCCAAAAGTCATGGGATGCTTCCTAATATTGTGCGTGCAGTGCCGGATCTATGGAGAGAGGGGAAGGGGGGAAGGCAATGGGGCTGGGGGGGGGGGAGGCAAACCGGGACACTGGCCCTGGACGGTGCAATGTCAAGTTTTTGCCCCGGATTAAAAAATTCGTAGCCCTAGCACTGAGTGTGTGTGTGATTCACTTATGCTCAGTGAAGTGCAGCAATCTGACATGCCATTGACTCATTAAGTCACTGGAAATTGCCTGAAAAAATATTCAGCCATGCTTCCTCTACAGCACTTTGCTACGGCTAGCCGTAGCGAAGTTGTTGTAGATGAAGGACGTTGTGGCGAAATGACCTTTTAACTGGGTTCATGTCTGATGATCTAGGTGACCGAATCATTCGCAAAAATAATTCAGCATATTCCTCGAACCGATCGTGAACGACTTTGACCCGGATTCGCATTGTCATCCTAGAAAAATCCACCGTTGTTTGGGAACATAGAGACCATTCACGGACGCAAATGGCCTCCATGTAGCTGAACATAATATCCTGTCACTGGTCGGTTCAGTTTAACCATGGGTCTCTTTCCATGCCATGCAAACACAGTCCATACCATACAGAGTCACCACCAGTTTCTAACAACCTGAGTCCGAGGCCTTTATTGGGTCTGCGCCACACTGGAACCCTACCATCGTTTCTTACAACTGGGATCGTGGCTCAACTGACCATGCAACCTTTTTCCAATGATGTTGGATCAAACCTAAATGTTCAGGAGCCCATGAGAGACGCTGCAGTAGATGGCGTTTTGTTAGCAGAAGATGTCGCGTCAGTCTTCTGCTGACATAACCAATCGACGCCAAATTTAGCTGCACTGTTCGCAGGGACACATTTGTCGTATGTCTCAGATTGAGTATTGCTGATCTTTGACACAGAGTTTCCAGCCTGTCAACAATTGCACCTCTACACAGATGCCACCGGTTTCAGTCATTTGGGACTATCCAAAAATTACGTCACATGTTAATGGGGAGGAAGGGGATCAAGGGTGGGTTGACAAGGGAGGAGGGGGACGTGACGTCACATGTATAATTTGTATCACTTTTTTGGCACGTGGTGGCCGCGCGAGTTCACGCTCGCTGTACCTACATGTCGCACGTTGGCCGCCTTTGACATACGCCGAAAGGCCAATGCCGCCTCTTAGGCTTCGACAAAATATAACTTTCACATAGTTATTTAAACGATGGTATGGCATTTGTGGTCTATATCTTTCATCATAAAAATCCACTAACCAATACAAGCAATCGCATAAGAGGTAACAAGAGGTTTTGCCCATCACGAAGATTTGTCCTCAAAGAATTGCAGCAAGATGCGTCAGGCAACTTCTTTGTTTGATAAACCAAGATGATGCTATATGGTTGGATGAAGAAGATATTGACACATCGAATGTTCCTAACATTATCCAAATAGAGAACGATGTGACTGCTATGCCAGTAATAAATAATACGAGTTAAAGGGATGGGTTGAGAGTACATGAACACAAGAAGATTAAATTTTATATCGTTCATTTGATTTGTTATGTTTTGTCAAATTTTTAAATTATTTAATTCGTTGTTGATTTTATAAAAAAATATTTTAAGTAGAGTATATAAATAATTTAATTTAATAATGTTTAAATTTAAAATTGCAAAATGTGTGACATTACACGAGGGAAGGAGCGATCGCACAAATGTGACCACTTTTGACAGGGAAGAGGGGGGGGGGGGCTCCAGAAATCTTGAAATTCGTATGACGTAATTTATGTATGGCCCCTTAAGTAGATGCTGTATGTCCATGGTGGGAGATAATACCGGAAATTACATATTCACGTCACGCTCTTGACACTGTGGATCGAAGAATTTTGAATTCACGAACGATTTCCGAAATGAAATCCAACAGGCATCTAGCAACAATCACCATTACACGATCAAAGTTTCTTAGTTCATCTCGTGTAACAGGTTGGTGAGGATTTGTGATCAGACGTTTCCTGCTTCCACATTTCTCCGCCTGAAACTTACAAAAGAAGAGTGTATAATGTATATTGCAGATTTTTATCAAATATTTAGCAGTTGGTTTTCAGCTTTAAAAAACGACGTGTTACTCCGTACTTTGAAAATCTCCCACATATTTTTAAATTCAAGGATTACTTCATGATTACGAAAAATTTCGTGACGGATTGACAAGAGTGAAGAAAAAAGTATATTTTATCAATGTGTATGTGATTTTGAGGCTAGTAAGTTTTGAGAAATTAGAATGTTTTTAATCCAACTTTTGCTACTACAACACAAAAGGTGATAACACGTCTTGCGCCCAATGGTGGTCTAGCGGTCAACGAATTACCACGCAACGTTTAAGCACGCGGGTTTCAATTTAACCCATAGTGTTTTTTTTTTCAGTTTAGATTCTTGAAATTTTTGATTTGATCAGAATTATTAGGATTTAAAATGTAGTTTTTAGCTATAATATGAATTGATCCATTTCTAGGATGTGGACGTAGTGAACACTATGTGGTATCACTCTCCAATCCATTTCTCTTTTTAAAAAAGTCGAAAACTTCATGATCAGTACCATTAATTTGTTATTCTATTAACTCCATATTTCGTCCTATAGATTTAAATAACTAAACGCCATAGCTTGGCATTGTCAACATTTTCTATGACTTTACGTCCTACACGAAAAAAGAGGAGGCACCCCTGATTTAACTGGTATGTATTTTGTAATATACATATTTCGACTGTAGTTTCCCTACTGTTGTCAAAGAAATTTCGGTTCGGTAAAAGATAGCACTAAATCAGGGGTCCCCAAAGTGGTCGATGTTGACCCCCTGGGGTTCTCCAGGGGTCGATTAATTCACGGAAGTCAAAAGGGCGTCGATTAATGCTAAAGAGGATCAATTAAAATGTCTAGGAAAAAATAATAATGTTCTAATAAAAATTAGATTAATAAATAAAATTAATGCTCACCCTCTCAAATCTCGTTCGGTTGCGAAGTTATTTAAAGTAAATGATAAAACTTTCAACCAATTACTGTTGGGTACTTTGAGGTAAAGGCGGGTTTAAAGGTTCACTTTTTATAATCACTCAGGGTGATTCATTCGCAGTGAAAGTGAAGGTGAATTAACGTTTCGTTTACACGTATCATCACAAATGAAACATTGAATTCACATCACGATGCAACGAACAGACTTCAGCGTGTTGGAGTGGATTTAATTTTCAGAAATCTCGCCTAAGAATTTAAAAGTTACTTCGTGAAGAAAGTTAACTGAAAAAAGAGAAGTTTGTCGACAAGAAATTGGATCTTGCGGCGCGGTGGAATAGGTATTGCAGGACAAAATGACATCTCAAAATAATCTTCGAACGTATGGATAAGACATTCACCATGTATGGATAAAAAATTCACCACTAATTACAAAACAGGACACTAATGAGGAAATGTTTTCCGGCTAAACCGAAGCTAGAAACTACTATCAGGTTTCTTGCAACTGGCAACTGCGTTGAAACCACTTTACCTAGAAGCAAAATTTACAGCAAATTTTTCTGATTTTAAAACTTTACTTAATTCGCTAGAACACCTGGTTCGGATGGTTTTAATTTTGCACCTGACCTCTTCTATTGTCAAAAGTGGGAGATTCAATTGTTTAATAATGATCTTCGTAGCACTACCTTGTAAGGACTTTAACTGATATACCGGGGTGAGCATAGGTTTAGGTACCTTACCTGAATGTTTACTTGATAAAACGTTCTCTGAGTTTGCATCGATAATTTTAAATGACCTTGTTGCCGCCAGGATCTTCAACTGTATAGCTTAACGGCCGCCACAAAGCTTATTTGAACCAAAATCTTAGGAAAGGTTGCAGTTCACTACTAGAATACTCGCGCAAGTCTACTATACGCAACGTTCCCGGAATAAAGACGAAAGATAAAGATGAAACAATAGAGACAGCCAGACGGTCTGAGCAGTTAGCTTTATACCCTCAGCCGGATGACCTATGTGTTCTAGTACTTTCCAAAAATAGTGTTAAAAGGTGTAGTTATAGAATGTGTTCAAAATTTAATCATGTGTAGCCTGGCCTTCAAGGATTATGAAAAGTGTTTAGTGAAAATTCTCAAATGATTAGCTTTCTTGTAAATGAATTTAGTTTGAGTGCGCAATGTTAAAATTTTTTTTTTGAATTCATTAGTGATTCCCCGGGATATGTGTTAACTCTGGCAATTTTTAGGCGACCCTGCTGAATTGCAAATTATCGTAATAAAATTGCTGTCATTGTGTTCTACATTAATTCCTGATCAAAATGGTGTAAATATTATTGTTATCGGTGGTGTACTAGCAAAGTTTTCAGTTTGACAAAAATTGGGTTTGAAATCTGTTTAGCAGATACTTGATTTTTAGTTATAACTAGCTGGTACCCACAACTTCGGTCGTGATTGTAAAGAATTCATATTGACAGCTATAGACATCTAACCACCATAGTGCACGATGGAGACTCGATACTATTACCACACACAAATACCAGTCTTCTGCGCGATGTAGTTCCGGCAGCAAAGTAAAATTTACGGATACACACAAGTCTTTGGATGAAATACGAAAATATTCATGATCGACCAATTTCAAACACCATATCTCACACACTCCACAGTTACCGAATTTCGGCCAACGTTGTGATCGATGGGAGACTCGTGTTACTACCACACACAAACGCCAGTGATCTGCGATTGATAGTTTTCACTAAAAGTGATACACCATGACACATGCGTCTTTGGCAGAAATATGAAATTGCCGCAGGTCGACCATTTTCATCCCCCATATCTTCCACACCCCCATAGCTACAGACATCTAACAACCATAGTGCACGACAACAGACACGATTCTACTACCACACATAAACACCAATGCTCTATGCTATGTAGTCGTGGCAGAAAAGTGAAATCTGCGGAGACACATGCCTTTCGTCGAAATACGAAAATATCCTTGGTCGGCCACTTACAACCACCATATTTCCACACAACCACAGTTTCTGAAATTCGGCCGCTGTTGTGATCGAAAGGTGACTCTGTGTTACTACCACACAAAACGCCAGAGATCTGTGATCGATAGTTTTCGCTGAAAAGTGATACACCATGACACTTTTGTCTTTGGCAGAAATATGAAATTGCCACAGGACGACCACTTTCAACCCCCATATCTCCCACACCCCCATAGCTACCGAAATCTAACAACCAAAGTGCACTACATGAGATACGATTCTACTACCAAACACAAACACCAATGCTCTATGCTATGTAGTTGTGGCAGAAAAGTGACATATGCGGAGACAGTCGAAATACGAAAATATCCTTGGTCGGCCACTTACAACCACCATATCTACCACAGTACCACAGTTTCTGAAATTCGGCCGCTGTTGTGATCGAAAGGTGACTCTGTGCTACTACTACACACAAACCAGTTATCTGTGATCTATAGTTTTCGCTGAAAAGTGATACACCATGACACTTTTGTCTTTGGCAGAAGTATGAAATTGCCACAGGTCGATCACTTTCAACCCATATCTCCCACACCCCCATAGCTACCGACATCTAACAACCATAGTGCACTACATGAGATACGATTCTACTACCAAACACAAACACCAATGCTCTATGCTATGTAGTTGTGGCAGAAAAGTGACATATGCGGAGACAGTCGAAATACGAAAATATCCTTGGTCGGCCACTTACAACCACCATATCTACCACAGTACCACAGTTTCTGAAATTCGGCCGCTGTTGTGATCGAAAGGTGACTCTGTGCTCTACTACACATAAACGCCAGTTATCTGTGATCTACGATTCAACTACCAAACACAAACACCAATGCTCTATGCTATGTAGTTGTGGCAGAAAAGTGACATATGCGGAGACAGTCGAAATACGAAAATATCCTTGATCGGCCACTTACAACCACCATATCTACCACAGTACCACAGTTTCTGAAATTCGGCCGCTGTTGTAATCGAAAGGTGACTCTGTGCTTCTACTACACATAAACGCCAGTTATCTGTGATCTACGATTCAACTACCAAACACAAACACCAATGCTCTATGCTATGTAGTTGTGGCAGAAAAGTGACATATGCGGAGACAGTCGAAATACGAAAATATCCTTGGTCGGCCACTTACAACCACCATATCTACCACAGTACCACAGTTTCTGAAATTCGGCCGCTGTTGTAATCGAAAGGTGACTCTGTGCTTCTACTACACATAAACGCCAGTTATCTGTGATCTACGATTCAACTACCAAACACAAACACCAATGCTCTATGCTATGTAGTTGTGGCAGAAAAGTGACATATGCGGAGACAGTCGAAATACGAAAATATCCTTGGTCGGCCACTTACAACCACCATATCTACCACAGCACCACAGTTTCTGAAATTCGGCCGCTGTTGTAATCGAAAGGTGACTCTGTGCTTCTACTACACATAAACGCCAGTTATCTGTGATCTACGATTCAACTACCAAACACAAACACCAATGCTCTATGCTATGTAGTTGTGGCAGAAAAGTGACATATGCGGAGACAGTCGAAATACGAAAATATCCTTGATCGGCCACTTACAACCACCATATCTACCACAGTACCACAGTTTCTGAAATTCGGCCGCTGTTGTGATCGAAAGGTGACTATGTGCTACTACTACACACAAACGCCAGTTATCTGTGATCTATAGTTTTCGCTGAAAAGTGATACACATGAAACTTTTGTCTTTGACAGAAGTATGAAATTGCCACAGGTCGACCACTTTCAACCCCCATTTCTCCCACACCCCCATAGCTACCGACATCTAACAACCGTAGTGCTCTACATGAGATACGATTCTTCTACCAAACACGAACACCAATGATCTATGCTATGTAGTTGTGGCAGAAAAGTGACATATGCGGAGACAGTCGAAATACGAAAATATCCTTGGTCGGCCACTTACAACCACCATATCTACCACAGTACCACAGTTTCTGAAATTCGCCGCTGTTGTAATCGAAAGGTGACTCTGTGCTTCTACTACACATAAACGCCAGTTATCTGTGATCTACGATTCAACTACCAAACACAAACACCAATGCTCTATGCTATGTAGTTGTGGCAGAAAATTGACATATGCGGAGACAGTTGAAATACGAAAATATCCTTGGTCGGCCACTTACAACCACCATATCTACCACAGTACCACAGTTTCTGAAATTCGGCCGCTGTTGTGATCGAAAGGTGACTCTGTGCTACTACTACACACAAACGCCAGTTATTTGTGATCTATAGTTTTCGCTGAAAAGTGATACACCATGACACTTTTGTCTTTGGCAGAAGTATGAAATTGCCACAGGTCGACCACTTTCAAACCCATTTGTCCCACACCCCCATAGCTACCGACATCTAACAACATAGTGCACTACATGAGATACGATTCTACTACCAAACAAGAACACCAATGCTCTATGCTATGTAGTTGTGGCAGAAAAGTGACATATGCGAAAACAGTAGAAATACGAAAATATCCTTGGTCGGCCACTTACAACCACTGTATCTACCACAGTACCACAGTTTCTGAAATTCGGCCGCTGTTGTGATCGAAAGGTGACTCTGTGCAACTACTACACACAAACGCCAGTTATCTGTGATCTATAGTTTTCGCTGAAAGTGATACACCATGACACTTTTGTCTTTGCAGAAGTATGAAATTGCCACAGGTCGACCACTTTCACCCCCATTTCTCCCACCCCCATAGCTACCGACATCTAACAACATAGTGCACTACATGAGATACGATTCTACTACCAAACAAAACACCAATGCTCTATGCTATGTAGTTGTGGCAGAAAAGTGACATATGCGGAGACAGTCGAAATACGAAAATATCCTTGGTCGGCCACTTACAACCACCATATCTACCACAGTACCACAGTTTCTGAAATTCGGCCGCTGTTGTGATCGAAAGGTGACTCTGTGCTACTACTACACACAAACGCCAGTTATATGTGATCTATAGTTTTCGCTGAAAAGTGATACACCATGACACTTTTGTCTTTGGCAGAAGTATGAAATTGCCACAGGTCGACCACTTTCAACCCCCATTTCTCCCACACCCCATAGCTACCGACATCTAACAACCATAGTGCACTACATGAGATACGATTCTACTACCAAACACAAACACCAATTCACTATGCTATGTAGTTGTGGCAGAAAAGTGACATATGCGGAGACAGTCGAAATACGAAAATATCCTTGGTCGGCCACTTACAACCCACCATATCTACCACAGTACCACAGTTTCTGAAAATTCGGCCACTGTTGTGATCGAAAGGTGACTCTGTGCTACTACTACACACAAACGCCAGTTATCTGTGATCTATAGTTTTCGATGAAAAGTGATACACCATGACACTGTTTGTCTTTGGCAGAAGTATGAAATTGCCACAGGTCGACCACTTTCATACCCCCATTTTTCTCCCACCCCCCCATAGCTACCGACATCTAACAACCATAGTGCACTACATGAGATATCGATTCTACTACCAAACACAAACACCAATTCACTATGCTATGTAGTTGTGGCAGAAAAGTGACATATGCGGAGACAGTCGAAATACGAATATATCCTTGGTCGGCCACTTACAACCACCATATCTACCCACAGTACGACAGTTTCTGAAAATTCGGCCGCTGTTGTGATCGAAATGTGACTCTGTGCTACTACTACACACAAAACGCCAGTTATCTGTGATCTATAGTTTTCGATGAAAAGTGATACACCATGACACGTTTTGTCTTTGGCAGAAGTATGAAATTGCCACAGGTCGACCACTTTCAACCCCCATTTCTCCCACACCCCCATAGCTACCGACATCTAACAACCATAGTGCACTACATGAGATACGATTCTACTACCAAACACAAACACCAATTCACTATGCTATGTAGTTGTGGCAGAAAAGTGACATATGCGGAGACAGTCGAAATACGAAAATATCCTTGGTCGGCCACTTACAACCACCATATCTACCACAGTACGACAGTTTCTGAAATTCGGCCACTGTTGTGATCGAAAGGTGACTCTGTGCTACTACTACACACAAACGCCAGTTATCTGTGATCTATAGTTTTCGCTGAAAAGTGATACACCATGACACGTTTGTCTTTGGCAGAAGTATGAAATTGCCACAGGTCGACCACTTTCAACACCCATTCTCCACCCCCCATAGCTACCGACATCTAACAACCATAGTGCACTACATGAGATACGATTCTACTACCATACACAAACACCAATTCACTATGCTATGTAGTTGTGGCAGAAAAGTGACATATGCGGAGACAGTCGAAATACGAAAATATCCTTGGTCGGCCACTTACAACCACCATATCTACCACAGTACGACAGTTTCTGAAAATCGGCGCTGTTGTGATCGAAAGGTGACTCTGTGCTACTACTACACACAAACGCCAGTTATCTGTGATCTATAGTTTTCGCTGAAAAGTGATACACCATGACACTTTTGTCTTTGGCAGAAGTATGAAATTGCCACAGGTCGACCACTTTCAACCCCCATTTCTCCCACACCCCCATAGCTACCGACATCTAACAACCATAGTGCACTACATGGAGATACGATTCTACTACCAAACACAAACACCAATTCACTATGCTATGTAGTTGTGGCAGAAAAGTGACATATGCGGAGACAGTCGAAATACGAAAATATCCTTGGTCGGCCACTTACAACCACCATATCTACCACAGTACCACAGTTTTCTGAAATTCGGCCACTGTTGTGATCGAAAGGTGACTCTGTGCTACTACTACACACAAACGCCAGTTATCTGTGATCTATAGTTTTCGCTGAAAAGTGATACACCATGACACTGTTTGTCTTTGGCAAGAAGTATGAAATTGCCACAGGTCGACCACTTTCAACCCCCATTATCTCCCACACCCCCATAGCTACCGACATCTAACAACCATAGTGCACGACAGGAAGACGATTCTACTACCACACACAAACACCAAAGGTCTATGTATTAGTTGTGGCAGGAAAGAGAAGTATACGTAGATACGAATTTTTGGTCGAATGTGAAAACACCCTGCACTGACAACTTTAATCATTATATCTCCCACATCCCCACAGCTATCGGCATTCGGCCAACGTTGTGCACGACAGGAAACTCCATGCTACTTCCACCCAGAACATCAGTGATCTGTGCTAGGTAGTGGTGGCTGAAAACTGAAATATAGGAAAAAACACGTCTATTTTTATATATAATATAAGATTATTCAAGTGTTGTTTATATCGAAAAAGTGAAGTTATCTGAATTTTCTTTGAATTTAGTTACATGTTTTCATCGTTGTTTTATTTGTGGAAGTGGCTTGGTTTACTTGCAAATAAATCTAAAAAACTACCACGTGTGGTTTATGACGAAATAATTTAAAAAATGGTTTGATTATCTGTTATACTGCATGGAATGTTCTGAAATTTTAATATGTTACGCTAGATTTTTATTCCTTTTAGGAAATCTACTTTTTAGTTCGAGGAATTACTGAAAACATACGATTAAAAATGTTGAAAGTGAAAGTGTGTCTATCGAAGCGTTTCAAAATTGATTTACGTTATTTACATGGTCTGAAACTACGGAATTTTACTGAAATTATGTTTCTTTTGGGTTATTATTATTTTAAAATTACTTTACTGCATCGAAAAGTGTTAAGAATTAGTGAAATTATCATGTAACCAAAATCTATTGTTTACAAGTTGAATAATAATGGATTACCCTATTCCAAGTTAGTTTAAAGTTCTTTACTATTATAAAATGTTTATTTAGAACTTATATTGTGTGTTGTAGTGGCTTTACTATTTTTAGATTGGTCCATTTACTAAGTTAGCTTGCTGTATCGGCTTCTGCATGAAACGGTTTTCTCATATCCTATAGTTGCAAACTGAAAAATTTAAACTGGGAAGCTTACTCCCTCCCTGCTCTGTAGCTGTGACAACTTGTATTTACCCAAATTCTAAGGTGCTTACAATCTTTTATGTTTCTATTTTCATAACTTTCAAATTCTGTTTTCTATAAACATTATTTCTTGCGGAAGTATTGTAAAAATAAATAAATTTTTTCTTTTTCCAATTTAAAAATAAACAATAGCGATAGATCCAGGAAAAGGTTTCACTTTGATATTTTGACTTTTTACACATTTCACTCTTGATGATTCATCCGAGTGAAACACCAAAAGTGAACGAAAAGTTGAACCCGAGCCAACTTCTTTCATCTGTCATCTTGGATGATCACTTTGGATGATTCTCTGTTTACACAGTCAGTTTTTTCATTGCGAGTGATTCATCCGGAGTGATTACGAAAGGATGAACCGTGTAAACCCGCCTTAAGAACGCTCATCTGAAGAGTTCGTAAGGAATGTGTTTCATCACTTTGTGATAAACTTAAAACAGTCCAAGAACAATCTTGTTCCTATTGGCAGGATTTTATTCGAAATTTATTCATATATCCATAATTTTGATATTATTTTCTGAATTATAATAACAGTTGAAAATTATCTTCTTTTTCTTTAGAAAAAAACGTCTCGGGTTTCAAGCCGCGTCAGAATTGAGCCGTCTTGCGACGTTTCGGAAGCTTGCACTGCTTCCATTGTTAAGCCCCCGCTTAACATTACTGAAGTCTTCCGCACGTAAGTCTAATTATATAGCGCCAGCAGCTGGGAACGGAGGGGAAAGCGCGTGGAGGGGCGGTCTAGTTAGGCCCTGCCGTGGTGACGTTACGATCGGGTCCACTCGTATGCCCTAATATTGCTCGATTCGGTTCTCGTTTGTAATAATCCTAATGCTGGCTTCCAAGCTTGGCTTAATTGAGACCTTGATCACGATTAATAACATTGTTGCTAACCTAATCTCAATAGCCTCCTTCACAACACTGTCCCAAAAGTTATTTGCGAACAAAGGCGTGTCGTTTTGTCGAAGCACGGCTCGTGTCCGTTGTCAACGGCGTGTTCGGCTAAGGCAGATTTTTCTTTTGTCCAAGTTTAAAATATCTGATGTGTTCTTTTCGTCTTTCATAATTGTCCTTAAGGTTTGCCCTATATAAGAAGTGCCGCATTCACATGAAATTTTGTACACTCCAGGAGCCCGAAGATTGGACTATCTTTCGGAGTTCGCACACATCTGTCCATTTTTGGTGGAGGTCGAAAAATCGAACGGATGCCCTGTTTGCTGAGTAATCTTGCTATTTTTGATGTTACTGCTCCACAGAAAAGGTAGAAAGGCACGGCTTGTCTTGATCTCTGTCATCTGTCCTTGGTTCTTTTGTGTCTTCCGATGGTTGCACGTCGGATTCTTCAGTGCTATAACCATTGGCACGAAATAGCGTTCCAGGTGTTGCAGTTCCTCCTTTAAATGTTCATTGTCGGATACCACCTTTGTCCTACGGACAAGAGTATTGAGCACTCCCAGTTTCTCAGAAGGATGGTGAAAACTTTGAGCATTAAGATAGCGATCGTGTGTGTAGGTTTTCTGTAAAACGTTTGCCCTAACCTTCCATTAGGCTTCCGACGCACTAGGAACATCTAAAAACGGAAGTGATCCATTCCTTTCGATTTCTACCGTGGAATTTAATATTGGGGTGAATCCCATTAAGATGGTTCACGAATTCATATAATGCCGGAATTCCATGAGACCACTCGAGAAACGTATCATCAACAAACCTGTAGAAACATTTAGGCTTTAAAGGAGCCATGTGAAGAGCTATATGCTCAAAATGTTCCATGTAGAAGTCAGCTACTGCGGAATAACGGGGACCCCATAGCCACGCGTCTGTTTGCTCGTA
Source organism: Vandiemenella viatica (assembly GCA_031002005.1). Taxonomy (NCBI): domain Eukaryota; kingdom Metazoa; phylum Arthropoda; class Insecta; order Orthoptera; family Morabidae; genus Vandiemenella; species Vandiemenella viatica. The sequence continues at coordinate 111,490,089 of JARYHS010008074.1, forward strand.
ATATTCGCCCTGGTACACAAAGTACGTAGACGTGAGGGTGTGCCTGAATAACTCCACAAGTTTCGGATCAAAATGTTCACTAAGTAGTTCAACAGTTTCCCCTAAAGGCACACGCGTAAACAACGACGTTAACGTCCATGCTGACCTAATATCGTCACGTTCTAACCTCATTTCTTTAACCAACTCAACAAAGGTAGCAGAATTTTTAACATGATGTGCACACTGACCAACCAACGGATTTAAACAAACGCGTGAGATATTTAGCCAACTTGTACGTTGGAGAACCTATAGCACTCACTATTGGACGCATTGGAACAAGCTCTTTAAGTATTTTGGAAGGCCGTATAACCTTGGTGGTCTTGGGGCTCGGACACTTAGATTCTTCACCGTTTCTTCCGCCAATCCGGATTCTCTCATGAGTATGTTTGTCTTCCTGGTTATCCGTGCGATGGGATCGCGGGGAATCAGACGATTGCGTCGTCGTCTAAGACTTCACGTATCTTTTGGTGGTAGTCAGCGTCGGTTAAGATCACAGTCGAATTTCCTTTTGTCAGCTGGTAAAACCATTAATTCGAAGTCTTCACGTAAAACACGTAAGCCGTCTCGTTCAGCTCTAGTCATATTAGGCTTAGGTGGTTTGGCCCTCGTCAGGATGCGCGTCGTTTCCCTGCGTACCTCTTCTGCTGCGTCTGTGGAATATTCCGCACTGCTTGTTCCACTCCGCTGATGATACCCATGAAGGTACGGAACGTGGAGGCCGGTGGGAAGTTTAATCCTTTCTTCAGGGCTGAGATAGTACCTTCGTCAATTTCCTTTCCTGACAGGTTAGTTACGGTTCGTCTGTCTCTTCTGTTGGCTGAGCGTCGTGCGAATCCCGTGACAGGCGGTTGAATTTGTAGCACTGCTTGCGTGTAGCCGTCTTCAGTGTTGAATTTTGCTGTCCTGTGATGAAATGGTCGACCCATTCCCAATCCAACGGCGAGAGGGCAGCTGCTAGTTGAAAATGGCATCCCATCAATTCTGTAGCATTTTTAGCAAGATCACGGCGAGTTTGATGAATCCTCTCCCTCACAATTGCAAGACTGGTGCGGCGTAGCCGCGTGCCTTTCTACCTTTCTGTGGAGCAGTAACATCAAAAATAGCAAGATTACTCAGCAAACAGGGCATCCGTTCGATTTTTCGACCTCCACCAAAAATTGGACAGATGTTTGCGAACTCCGAAAGATAGTCTCAATCTTCGGGCTCCTGGAGTGTACAAAAATTCCATGTGAATGCGGCACTTCTTATATAGGGCAAACCTTAAGGACAATTAATGAAAGACGAAGAGAACACATCAGATATTTTAAACTTGGACAAAAGAAAAAATCTGCCTTAGCCGAACACGCCATTGACAACGGACACGAGCCGTGCTTCGACAAAACGACACGCCTTTGTTACGCAAATAACTTTTGGACAGTGTTGTGAAGGAGGCTATTGAGATTATGCTTAGCAACAATGTTATTAATCGTGATCAAGGTCTCAATTTAAGCCAAGCTTGGAAGCCAGCATTAGGATTATTACAAACGAGACGGAATCGAGCAATTTAGGGCATACGAGTGACCCGATCGTAACGTCACCAAGCGAGCAGGGCCTAACTAGGACCGCCCCTCCATGCGCTTTCCCCTCCGTTCCCGGCTGCTGGCGCTATATAATAGACTACCGTGCGGCAGATTTCAGTCAGCCAGTTCCGAGTTGGCATTCGCTGAGTGAGGATGTGCGATGAGGAAAGTGCTCGCCGCGCTGTCGCGCCAGGCGGGCCGAGTGCCCCACCGCACTCGGCTTTGCCGGCGGCAGTAGCGGCCACGTTGACGACCCGGCTAACGGAAACGGACTTGGCAACGGATATGAATAGGACGGCTACGCAAGATGGTACGACAACCTGGCAACCGAACTCGGATTCGAATATGGATACTACTGGGACCATCCACACAACGCAATCGACAACCGGGCCTGCCCACGGACTTGACTCCCGCGCAACTAAGCGATGCACCTCACCGCTCCTCGGTGGTAAAGCGAAGATGTCGAGGAGTGAGAAGAGAGCCAGCCATAGTAAACTCAGCATCCCTGTGTCGCAGCTCGCCACGACCAGCAAAGACAAGAAGGCGGGAAAGAAGAAAGTCATCGGTGCCTTCAGTTTCCCGGAACCATCCGCCACTTTCCCGTTTCGCGGTAAATCCACGAACAAGAACAGAAAAACAAGTTCAGCTGGGGACCAAACAGACGGTGCAGGGTTCACGGAGGCGCGTCGCACCTGTAAACCTCCGCCTACTCTAGACCCTGGCAGAATTGAACTCAGCAACCCATATGACGTGCTGATCCAGGAAGAACCAGAGCAGCATCATCAACAACAACAGCAGCAGCAACAAACACAGCCACAGCAGAAGCTCCAGCAGCAACAACAGCAGCTACGGCAGCAACACCAGCAGCCACAGCAGCAACAACAGCAGCCACAGCACAACAGCAGCAACAACAGAAGCCGCAGCAGCAACAACAGCAGCCGCATCAGCAGCCGCAGCAACAACAACAGCAGCAGCAGAGCTCCAAACAGCAGATCCCGCCCATCGTGGTACAGTACCCCAACACATACAAGGAACTGTACCAGATGGTGAAAGGAACACTGAACGGGCGGCCTTTCCAAGCCAAGTCCGCCGGTGGAGATAAAGTCAAACTGACATTATCCAACACTGAAGATTACCTGGACGTCACCGCAGTGCTGCAGCGGAGGAAAATACCTTATTATACATTCCCGTCCGCGGCGGAAAAGTTACTGAAGATCGTCGTCCGTGGCATGCCCTCGAACATGCCACCGGAAGATATCAAGGAAGAATTAGAGGAGCTGGGACTCGACATAAGAACAGTAACACAACTAAAGAGACCTGGCGGCTCTGAAGTAATGCCTCTTTTCCTTGTGGTGCTTCCAGATCGGCCTCAAAACAGGAAAGTGTTTGAACTGGAAGTACTGATGTCCCTACGGATTAAAGTAGAAAAATTGAGGTCCTCCAATGGCCCAGTTCAATGTTATAATTGTCAGGCCCTGGGGCATGTTGCGAGACATTGCAACATGCCCCCAGTGTGCGTCAAGTGCGCAGGGGCGCACCTGTCCAACGCTTGCACCATGAGGAAGGGTGAAAACGCCCCGACATGCGCTAACTGCAAAGGCAGCCATGTCGCGAGCTATAAGGGGTGTCCAGCGTTCAAACGCGCCCGAGATAGACAACGGGGTGTCACCTCTACCCAGACAAACAAGGAGCAGAAGAAGACGAACGCAGAGAAGAAGGCGGAAGAAACACCTGCCCAGGAATCATCAGCTACCAACCAACACAGGCGCCAACGAGAAGATAAGAATAACGCCCAGAACCCACCTCAGAAGAATGGCAAAGGCCAGCAAAAAGGAAGCAAGAAGAGTGAGGCACAAATGCCAATCGACCACTCGGAAATCACCTCCTTTGCTGAAGCCGTCACTGGTCAAAGTCAACCCAAGGGAAACAAAAAACCTGCAGCCAACAAGAGCAGCCATCCCAAACCTGGCCAACAATGCCAAAATTGTAACCACAACAGAAATTCTTCTGATTCTGCGAATGGAGGGACGATGGACCAAATGCTAACAATAGTAGGCAACCTTTTCAACATGGTGACAACGCTTCTCACTAAATTCGACCAACTAGCCGCGGACATAGCAACCGCAGTTAAGACGGCCCTAACAACCGACAACCCTGGCAACCTTTCTCCCCACAATGGCTAGAACGCATATACAAGGACTAACCATGTGCATTTGGAATGCTGACGGCATCCACTCACAAATTGGTGAGTTCAGACAATTTCTACGAGACGAGGATATAGACATATGCCTCGTGTCTGAGACACATCTCAAACATGGCCTCAGAGCCACAGTTGCCAACTACTGCTGCTACCGGCAAGATCGACCAACAGCCGGAGGCGGTGTTGCAATTTACATCAAACACGGCATCCCTCATCATGAGCTGCTTTCGCCCCAGACAGAGCAGCTGGAAACAAAGGCTATCGAGGTGCAAACCAGTAGCGGGCCAGTCACGGTGGTCTCTGCCTACAGACCACCGAGCAGAAGACTAATCGAAGATGACTTCACCCAAATATTAAACTTTCGAGGCAAACTCCTCATAGGGGGAGACTTAAATTCTAAACACACTGACTGGAACTCCAGAGTGACCAACACTGCAGGGCAGCAACTACACAGAATTGCACGTCGGCACAACCTACTAGTCTGGGGACCAGAGCAGCCTACACATCATCCTTGGAATGGTGGTAGACCGGACGTCCTGGACATCGTTATGACACGAGGAATCACTGGTTACGTCTCCACCACCACGATGAACAGGCTATCCTCAGACCACTCGCCGGTCATAATTGAAATCGACCTCGGCCCCTGGAGACCAGCCACTATAAATCATCCCAATTACAAATCAACCAACTGGGACAGCTTCCGAGCAGATGTAGCGGAATCCATGATAAGACTGCGACCTATTGACGCCATGAACCTTGAGTCAGCCATCAAACAGGTCACAAAAACCATCTTAGACACTGCAAACAGAGCCACGCCTCCAGCGGTCGACAGAAGTCAATCGCGCCAACTACCTCCACACCTATTGGCGCAGATCCGACACAAAAACAGAGTTGCCAGAGAATGGCACCTAACCAGACGTCCCGACACCAGACGCCTACTCAATCGGCTGCAGCGAGAGCTGAAGGCGGCGATCCAAGATCACCGCAACAGAGAATGGTCCGCACGCTTAGCCACCCTCCAAATTAGTGACGGTACCTTATGGAAAGAAACAAGGCGTTTCACCAAGAGGAAAACAAAAATACCACCGCTGCACGGTGAAAGGGGCATAGTGTTTAGCGACCAGGACAAAGCAAATGCACTGGCAGATCATTTTGAGCGGCAATTCAGATCCGCTCAGGACTATGATGAGGATGAAATTGCGGACATCCGTCGTCGACTGACCAGATTCCTCTCAGTTGATGATGAAGACTACACCATAGACGAAATAACACCTGAAGAAGTTCGCAGCATTATAAACCGGCTTCATCCTAGGAAGGCTCCTGGGATCGACAATATTAGTAACCAACTATTGAAAAATCTTCCCCAACAAGTCGTCGACCACATCACTGATATATTCAACATTATCATAAGCAGCCAGCTCTTCCCTCGCTGTTGGAAACGGGCCACGGTGGTTGCAGTACCAAAGCCGGGGAAAAACACCCTCTTCCCCCAAAATTATCGACCAATCTGTTTGCTTTCGTCAATTAGTAAGGTACTAGAACGACTTGTACTCAAGAGACTGGAGGCCCACATTAACAGGGAGCATATAATCCCTGATTATCAATTTGGATTCCAAAGGGGTCACTCTGCAACACAGCAAATCATGAGAATCGTCGAGCGTGCGACCGCGGCCTATAACCACAGAGGTTATTGCCCGCTAGTTCTTCTGGACGTGGCCCGTGCGTTCGATTCAGTTTGGCACAGTGGGCTGTTATTCAAGCTTTACACACAGGGCATCCCCGGCCCTCTGGTAAAGCTCATCAAAAGCTACATTTCTGGGAGATCCTTCCAAGTACGAGTCGGCAGCGGCATCTCATCTCGTAGACCCATCAACGCCGGTGTACCACAGGGGTCGGTACTCGGCCCAGTGTTATACAACCTATACACTGCCGACATACCAGCCCCTGCCACAGTTCGCACAGCCCTCTACGCCGACGACACGGCATTCTTCACCGCACACAGGTGCAAGGTCGCAGCAATTAGGAGGCTCCAGGAGGTCCTTCAACAAACAGAAGCTTGGGCCAGGAGATGGAGGATCTTGCTTAACACCGCCAAGACGCAGGCAATATTATTCACGAGACGCCTGGGGAAGCGTGATCGGGAGAGAAACCATACACCAAACCTGCACCTCAACGGGGAAGATATCGTATGGTCACCTACAGTTAAATACCTCGGCGTAGTCCTTGACTCTCGCCTGACGTGGCAAAGACACACGCAAGAGGTAAGAAGGAAAGTGGCAACTAGGCTTCAAGAACTCTACCCCCTGCTGAACAGGGACAGTGCCTTGTCAGCCAGCACCGGCGTCAACATCTATTGCAGTCTCGTACGCCCAATCCTTGAGTATGCATGCCCAGTGTGGGGGTATGCTTCCAAGACTAGCATCAAACGGCTGCAAATAATGCAAAACCGCGCACTTCGGCGTGCACTACATGTGCCATGCCGGTTCCCTACAGCCCCCTTGCATGAAGCCGCAGGGATACCATTACTCTCGGAGCGAATCCTCAAAGTAACAAGAACATTCTACAGAGCCGCCAGAAAATCACTGAATCCCATCATAGCCAATTTGGGACAGTACTCGACCACGTTTGACAAGCACAAAAGGCCCCTGTCAATAGTGACAGACAATTAAAATATCTCAGAGCGAAAACAAAGACACACCAACAGTAATGATACGCATCTTGTAACATTGAAGGAAATGTCAAAAGACAAAAACTTCACCAAAACTGCAAAATAAAGTAATTTTGCAGAAAATGCTCGGGGTGTGTGAAAGATTTCAGTCAGTTCCGAGACAGTTCGTATTGAGTCGCCGAACAGGTAACTTCCTGGTCGGCTCGGTACAGTTTTCCTCAAGCCTGGTTACGTTGGTTGTCAGTATAGCTTGTTTGTCGCTGGGTAAAGTTGCCCGGAGCGCAGCGTTGTACTGACATATCCGGCTATTCTAGCGCTTTAGCAAATTTGTCGTCAGACGGTAGAGATCCACCCGACCCTCCCTTTCCGAGGCTTTAGGGTGATACCGTCCCACGGCCCACTTCCGCGAGAGGTGGAACCCCCGGACGCACTGTGTAGGGTTGCTTCTGGTTCCAGCTACCCAGCGGTGTTAACAAGGAATCAGAGCGACACTCCCACTAGGATATACACGTGCACGGAACGCGATAGGCGTTTCGTGCACAACATGGCTGGTAGACGGGCGTCACACTCGGAACGGGCTACAGATTGTGAAGATAATTTGGCTTCTCCTTCGGAATCTGAAATGGACTGTTCAAGCTGCGATGAATCCTCGAGCTCTGATCATGAGAGTCCGCCACCACGACGGAAAAAGGAATCTCCAGAAAACAGAAGAGAGTATTACCTGAAAGAATTTCCGAGTCTCCCCGAACCCTCTGACGGGTTTCAAACAGCAAAGGGTAAGAGGAGACGGAAGAGTACTCCCAAGAAAAAACAGAAAATAAGTAAAACTGACTCTCAGATTGAGTTGCGAAATAGATTTACTCCTCTGGAAACAAGCCAACCTCAGTGCAGTCATAGAGAATGTCAATACCTGTCAACAGACCACAAATGAAACCGAAACTACACCTGCAACAACACCAGCACAGAGGAGTGGTAAAATACCCCCTGTAGTAATCAAAGTGGTGAAAAACTATTTGGAATTGAACAAAACCATCAAAGATCATCTCACAGGAGGACTGAAGGTAATCTATAGTGGGGAAACCTTGAAATATTTTGTGGACAATAAAGAAGACCATAAAATTTTAACAACATTCTTCAAACAAAACAATATTGCCCACTTCAGCCATCAAATGCCTGATGAAAAACCATTGAGAGTAGTTATCAAAGGACTCCCGCCATCAGTTACAACTGAGAGCATAAAAGAAGAGCTCACCGAAAAGGGTTTTGAGCCACTGGAAGTGCACCAATTCAAGAAGAGGGATCAACAGACTAAGGAATTGATTCCACTAGCTACCTTCAGCGTGGCATTGAAACCGGGACCAGAAGCTGAGTCAATCTACAACGTTCGCGCTCTATTATATACAAGAATTAGAGTAGAACGCTATAAGAATCTAAATGGACCTCCTCAATGCGTCAAGTGCCAGCGCCACGGGCACACTGCGAATTACTGCAACTTTCCTGCAAGATGTGTAAAGTGCGCCGGTTTGCATCCGAGCAGAAGCTGCCAAATCCCGAATAGCCAAAAGGCAAAGTGTGTAAATTGCTCAGGTGATCACGCAGCCTCCTGGAGAGGATGCCCGCAATACCAGAAGATCGTGAAACCTACAAAGACAAACAAAAAAGAAAATGAAGACTTGAGACTATTGAAGAACCGTCGAACCAAAAACGCAGGCGAAATGGAAATTCAAAACCAAAACCTGGATAAAACCAAAGCTGGAAAGAAGCCAGAGACCCGCAAACAAAAGATTAGTGACTATCATTCCTTCGCAGAGACCCTAAAACGCTCCAGAGGAGAGAACAAAAAACCACATTACTCAGACGAAGAAGAAGACTCAGATGACCCTGTAGACTTCTTAGACATGAAGAAATTACTCTACACAATGAAAAGAACCATGAAAAAAGTAAACAGCGCAAAGGACAAGTTCTCTAAACTGTTTGCCTTTATGGAAGGTGTTATGGCGATGCTCAAATAATGGCCACAAATCCACAATCACATCGTGACCTAAGCATAACAATATGGAATGCTAATGGAATCAAAAACAAGAAACTTGAACTCCTAGAATTTGTCAACCGACATAATATTAACGTTATTCTGCTAACTGAAACACATCTAAAGCCTAACGATAAATTCAGCCTATCAGGATTTCAGATACATCGCACTGACAGAATAGGCCAAAGGGGCGGCGGCACCGCCATAGCAATCAAGAAATCTATAACGCATACAGCCATCCAACCTTTAAACCTAATAGAACTAGAAGCTACAGCAGTCAAGATTCACTCTAAAGAGGGGCACATTGTCTTAATCTCAGCATATCTCTCTCCCAACAGAAATCTTTGAACACGACCTTGATGAATTAATTTCGAAAGGAAACAAAATCATCATTGGTGGAGACTTAAACAGCAAACATACAGCTTGGAACTCCCGCTCAAATAACCCAAAAGGGGAACGTCTTCTCCAACTTGCTGGCAGGAGGAACATAGACGTCCTAGGACCTACGGAGCCGACATATATCCCTAATTCACAGCGAGCACAACCTGATGTCCTAGACATCGCACTACTCAAGAACATCACTCATAGAGTCCAACTCAAGTCTATGTCGGATCTATCGTCTGATCACAACCCGGTGCTAATAAACCTCAGGAATTTTATCTTATTAAACCAGTCACCAAAAAGCACCAAGGAGACAGATTGGAATCTTTTCTCAAGATTGGTCCATAACAAGATTAAGCCTACCGTCAACCTTTCAACACCAGAATTGATAGAAACGGCCATCAGTCATTTTACCAACGTAGTTAAGAGGCTGACAGAAGAGCATCAATTACCACCACACGCAACGATGAATATCAACAAGACTACCTGATATTCTTGAAGATATTAGGTATTTACGGAACCGCTATAGACTACTCTGGCAACGTTTCCGCGATCCAGCCGACCGCCGTAGATATCGCCATTACTCCCGCCAACTCACCGCCCGGCTGAAAGAAAGGAGCTCAGAAAGATGGGAGGAAAAAATGTCTCAACTAATGCTGGAAAATAGGGAGGCGTGGCAACTAATCCGTGCCCTTCGAGAACCACGCGAAGCCACTTCTCCTATAAATGGCCCTGCAGGTCCGTGCTTCCTCTCACTGGGTAAAGCAGAAATCTTGGCAGAACATTTTGCAGCTCAACATACAGCAGCAGATTATCAACTGACCCCAGCTGAAGAACTGGAGGTGACCACATCTACTCAACGAGTTGCAGAAAAACTTAGCAGACCACCTTCCGACCAACCGGAACTAACAACCCCCAGGGAAGTAAGAACTGTAATACGAAAACTAGCCACCAAAAAAATCTCCAGGGTATGACGGTATTGGCAACTCCCACCTTAAGCATCTACCAAGAAAAGGGATTGTACTACTTACCAGAATCTTTAACGCCTGCCTGCTTCAACACTACTACCCATCGATATGGAAAACTGCAAGGTCATCGCGCTTCCAAAAAGGGGTAAAGATAAGCAAAACCCAAGTAATTACAGACCGATTAGTTTACTGTCTGCTCCTTCCAAAATACTAGAGCGGCTACTGCTAAAAAGAATCAATACCAGTTTGGAGTTTGGACACACCATCCGACACGACAATATCGGCTTTGAAAACCGTGTAGGAGCCACAACCCAGATAGTGCGACTAACGGAGCATATAAGCAAAGGTTTTAACTGGAAAAAATCAACTGCTGCCGTTTTAGTTGACATAGGAAAAGCCTACGATAAAGTCTGGCACACTGAATTAATTGATAAACTATATCATCAAACAGATATTCCGAAATGCTACATCGCACTTATTGCAAGCTACCTAAAAATAGAAAATTCTTCGTACAAGTTGAAGGCCAAAAATCTGCAACTCACATAATTACTGCTGGAATTCCGCAAGGCTCGGTAATTGCGCCTACTCTTTTCAAAATCTACATTAACGACATACCCTTACCTCCTCACGTACTTATGGCTCAATTCGCTGACGATACGGTCCATCTACTCGACCGGAGGAAACCACACACGTAATATCCAAAACGCTCAAAAAGGCTTGGACGATTTTTGATAAATGGTGCAGAGTAAATAAGTCAAACTCAACCCTACGAAATGTTCTGCAATGTATTTCTCAAGGAAAAGACCAGTACTCCAAAAACAGCTAGAAACAATGGGCCACAAGCTTCCATGGGTGACAGAGACTCGATATCTGGGCATAATACTTGACAACAAACTTCTCTTTCGTCAACATGTGCTAGACCGGAGAAAAAAAGGGCTAGCAGTGATGATGAACCTTGCACCGATCCTGAGGAGCGACAACCTAAATTTATCAACCAAGATCCGCATCTACAAATCAATCATTGTTCCCTTCATCTTATATGGTTGCCAAGCTTGGGGAACGACCAGCCACTCCAACAGAATGCATATTCAGAGACTGCAGAATAAGACTCTCCGAATGATCACACGGGCAAGTTACTTCACTCCAACAGCGCTCCTCCATGACGTCACAAATATTCCAAATATCCATACACAAATCTTCCAATCAACTGAAAAATTCTTCAACAGAGTAGAGGAAGCCCGCCACGAAGTTCCAAGACTAGAGTCTATAGGTACGGTTGTACCTATGACCTGGCACAAATACAAGGTGCCATTAAGTATTATTATGAACCCTGTGGATTCCTGAGTAAGTGTAGAGAGAAAGTGAAATAAATATGAAACATATATAAGAATACAAGAAGGGGTTCCTATTAAGGTCCAACCGACCATAGCCTGGTTATCCCCTAAAGTGAAACACCAATGAACTCAAAACCATCAATCTGAACATACAGATTAAGCTACAAACAGTAGCGGGACTGTTCATTAAACCGTTGAGGTAGTGAATAAAAAAAAATAAAAAAAAACAGATTTCAGTAATGTTAAGCGGGGGCTTGACAATGGAAGCTGTGCAAGCTTCCGAAACGTCGCCAGACTGCTCGATTCTGACGCGGCTTGAACCCCAAGAAGATTTTATAAAGCATTGCCGCCGCGAAAACGTACATAATCATCTTCTTTTTCTGTTAATGTTAATTGGGTGGATTTTGTAACATATGGGAACTGTAAATTATTTTATTCGAGCTGTTATGCAGGATCTCCTTACGACTTAACATTAGAAATGCCAAAAAATGATTGAATGTTTTTATTAAATACTTAATCTGGGAGTCGATAAGAAAGAAAATATTCCTATGAAGGGGTCGACAGGATAAAAAGTTTGGAGACTCCTGCACTAAATAGACCATAAAAGCTGAACGTGTTGTTAATGGGCTAAAATAATTTTTACGCGGATAGTGATCTTTTATGTCCTGCGTATTAAATACCGGTTACACAAAAATATTTAATGTACAAGTATTAATCTAATATAAGGGAAAGCCTGTTATTTCTCTCGGTTGAAAAATTTTCTCGTACAATTTGGTTTTCGTCAGATTCGTTATAGTGTTCACTTTGCTTGTAATCTTCATTTAGCACTAGTGTAAGGCCGTGACCGTTTTTTGCGTATCGTCACTGGTATCGAATAATTCCAATGTTTAGGTTCAAAGATTATAACAGGTTGACCTGATCTGACAAAATATGAACTTGACTTGTGTTTCACCCTTAGGGTGAATAAAATCACTTGACCTTGAAAAACTCAGAAGTATTATTAAACGTAGGTATTAAACACGGGCAGGTAAGGTCGTGTGATCGTCTAATTGTTTCAACGGTCGTATACTCGAACTTGCTTAAATACAAACTTGATTTGTATTTGACCCTTAAAGTTCACTCTGCAAAATTTAAAAAATTTCTGTTGGTTTCGAAAGCATCACATTGCTTTTTACTGAGACGGAGCAAACCAGAGACCAAACACTCATAATGTAATCATTAGTCACAGTATCTGTAACGGCCAGATAACTTAATACACATTTCATATTATTAAACAGTTGAGCAACTACGAAGAAATTATTTGCCAGAATAGTTGATTCGGTAACATATTTGGTCTGATGTCGACTTAATATAACCTAATAACTTAGGTGCAGCGAACATGAAGAAAGACCATTAACGAAAGTTATCAGCAAAATACCTAAAAAGCAAATAAACCATAATGCATAAACTTTGGTCAAGCAACATCATTAGTGAACGTTTTAATTTAACTGAAATTTATACCAATCCGGAATGACAATTGGCATTCGTGGTTACAGCAGTGACGGTGAGTAATTTAATTTTCTAAAAGTTTTTTTAAGTTACTTTCATTAGCAACATGTTACTCAAAAGCAGATCCACGTTTTTTCACGTTTGTCGATATTTTTTAAACTATGAAACGCTACGAAAAGAAAACTTAATGAATGTATTATGGCAATTAATTTGGTAGCAGCTTAGCTATTAAGTTGTGAACATAACCACGAATTTCTCCTAATGATATCTCTGGTCGCTGTTTTGCGAGCGAAGGCTGACACGTGACACCGTTCTCCAGCCAATAGCTATCGAGGTGAGTGAATGAATGAGCTTACGAAATTGTATAGTAGATTGTAAGACTGACTTTTTTGCTATCGCATTGTCATTGTTGTAATAGAAGTATTCCGTCAGGAACTGATAGTATGGTCTTTCTCTGCAGGATGTACCGTGGATACGAGGACTGTGCTGTGGTACTTGGTGTTTGTTGGCACTGCCGTCAACTACATGATGCGCACTAACATCAATATTGCCATCGTAGACATGGTGGTTCATCGCAAGGGCTCGAGAACTGAAGATAATTCAACTATTGCCGTAAGCGAGTGCTTTGTTCACGAAACCCTGAACGTAACATCGAACGTCACTGACGAAGACTTACCCTCTGCTGATGGGTTTGTAAGTATCAGCAAAACTATTAAATTTGTGGATATTCTAAAAGTTTTGATTTGTGAAGATCCCTGTTATCAAATAATAATAATAAAAAGTCAAACAAATTGTGTGTTGTGGTACATTGAACAAAAGTGAGAAAATCGGGGCAGAAAGACTACGATGGAGAGACAGATATAGACATATCTTGCAGCAACATTTGACACTCTACTATACTATAAATATCTATTCCTACAGAAAAGTACATGTAAACGGCAGCATAATTATTACAATGTAAAGCATACAGCGTCTCTCCGAGATTTTGTACATTTATTGTGCAGTGACTATGACAGATCCAGCAAAAACGGTACCATCTACATATACAGAGTTACTCCAGGTTTTTAATGTTCCTTACAGGTGCTCCATATATATGCACCTTTGGAGACACAACAGACATCAGCCCTGTATTGAAGTTCTCGGTCTGTTTGTGTTGCAGCACACAGGCAGCCAGTTTCCTTAAACTTGGTGTACCAAGCACAGTCTGTTTTGCCTGTAAGTAATTATATTTGATATTTCGTTAGAAATTTCCGTTGCATCATAACAAAAGTCTCATACGTAGCGATATAGAAGAAGCAGAACGGTTTCTGTTCACCATCGAACGTCATGTTGTTTTGACTGTACTCTAGCGGCTAAATCAGACGATACGTACAGTTTCATGTGAAAAAATGAACTTTGGAGAGACTTATGAATCATCTTTTTTATTAAGGTAATTTTTTTTTGTATCGTTTGTTGAAACGCTGAGGACTGGTTTCATTGCGTTTCAGAAACATCTGGCAGTTTCCTAACGGCATCTTGTGCATGATTATTGGTAATTTGTCTTTAAAAGCGATAAAAGTAATTTGCTCCTGCACGCTCTCGAGCAGGTATATCGCCCATATACAATATGAATTATGTGCGCTGATAATTACAAAAGTCATGGTGGCGCACGCGTCACGACAAAATGGTATAAGTTGGCAGTTGTCAGTGCTGTTAATTATACTCGTGAGCAGAGTTGTAAACTCAACGGATTTATCTTTAGATCTACGACCTTTTTAAATTATGATTTTAGTATTTTGATAAAATATCTGCGGATTTTGCCTCTTTTTTTATTATTTATTGATTTTCCTTGTATTCGTGATTATTTTGTTTTTTAAGTCTCGGCGTATAGTGCTACTGCATTACAGAATTGTCAATAATTGTGAATAGTTTCCCTGCAACCGCTCTCGTGAACCAACAACTCAAGTGAAATAAAGCTCATATTTTGTTTGATTATAAATTTAAATTCGACATTAGAAGACCATAATACAGAACTATGGGTACACTCTTCATGCACGGTGACACAATCATTGGCACGACATCAGCGCCGGAATTTTTTGAGGAAGTGGGAAGGGGACTCAAACGTGACGATTTATTACAAACTGAAAATCAACCCTATTGAGGAAACTATTTTTATTATTGATTAACATAGTAATCCAACCACTTGATCCAAGGACTACTATGTAGTTAATTAAGATCGTAACACAATTATAATTTTTTATGTAAACATTAATCGTCTCGGATTCTCAGAAAATGTTTCAACAACTTTATTTGTCAATATCTCACGGTGTACTTTCACGAAATTTTGATTCACACTCATCAGGCATCATCCATTCACTCTTTCCTCTCCCATAGTGCTCCTGAGCCAGTTCTTCACTCGTAAAAGTGTACTGAAGGCAACTTGATTTTTCTTCTAGGGCAGCAGCCCCCCCTCCCCCCCCCTTCCCCTCACTGGATACGTCCATGGTTCTGTGTACTGAATAGTAAACGCCCTGTCCGGCCCCGACCTTGGCTCGGACCACCTGCCTGTCGTCACGCGCTGGGCGCTGACGCCGGCCGTCGCGCGAGCGGAGGCCGCGGTGCGACCGCGCGTCAACAGGTGGTGCGATGCCGACTGGGAGGAATACCAGCGTGTCATCGAACGAGAACTTCCGCCGCTATTAGCGATGCCCCTTCAAACGACCACCGATATTGACGTGTATAATGATGTGCTGGAGGCCGCAGTACACGCAGCCATTGAGGCTGCGGTACCGAGTGCACCGCTACCCCGCCGCGCCCCAGACTCACTGCCGCCAAACATCATAGCGGCCATCCATGACAAGCGAGCGCTGCACCGGACATGGACGCAAACACGCGACCGCAACCTCTACAATCGCCAAGCCCGCCGGGTCAAGGACCTAATAGCGACGCACAGGGAAAACAAGTGGACCACCTACTGTAGCCAGCTCGACGAGCAGCGACAAGGCGACCCACGAAGCTTCTGGAGAGCAGTGGGAAGGCTGACCGGCCACTCCCGAATTAGCACGTACCCTCCTGCAATGGGGACCAAATCCTAACCTCCCAAGCTGACAAATGTGAGCTGCTACGCACACACCTGTCAGGCATCCATCAGCCTCCCGATTCCCCCCGTTTCGACCCCGACTTCAAAATCGAAACTGAAAACTTGTTGCTCTACAACTACCACCTCACCCACCCTCTCCCTATCGCAATTGCCCCAGACAACACCAACGCTCTAACAGCCGAAATATCCGAGCATGAAATAGCCAGGCACACCAAAAGACTCCGCAACACAGCACCAGGACCCAACAATATCCCCAACCTTGCCCTCAAGCACGTGCCACCAGTCTATCACCAGCATCTGGCCAGGCTGTTTAATGCCAGCTACACCATTGGCTACCTGCCCCGTAACTGGAAGCAGGCCCATGTACTACTTTTCCCGAAACCTGGGAAAAACCAAGCTAACACAGATAACTACAGGCCGATCAGCCTGACCTCTTGCTACTCCAAGCTCATGGAGCGCATCATAGTCAGCCGTCTCCACTGCCATCTCAACAACCACGGCCTGCTGCCACCTGAACAAGCCGGCTTCAGACCCGGCCACTCCATCCTGGACCAACTGCTACGCGTCGCTACCGTCGCCCAGTCAGCACTCGCCACCAACCGCTCAACGGCCATGGCCTTTATGGACGTGAAGCGTGCTTTTGACACCGTCTGGCTGGATGGACTAAGACGGAAAATAATTGAACTCAATCTACCACAACAGGCTTGTAGATGGCTTAACAACTTCCTACAGGACCGCAGCGCCAGAATCAAGATAGGGAATTCCCTCTCAGATCCCTTTGACATTAAGGCAGGAGTACCCCAAGGGTCAGCCCTCTCCCCACTACTGTATATTATATATGTGCGTGATACTCCGCGACCAGACGCGCCCAATGCCGGGCTCGGGTTGTTCGCGGATGACACATCATACTGGGCCACACACGATATAATGCCGCCATTGCAGCACTACAGAGATCGATCACTGAATTCGAAAGGTGGTGCTGCAAATGGCGCATTACACTAAACGCAGACAAGACACAACCCATAGTCTTCAAAAAACAGCAACTGCCGGAGCGGAAACTGCGCGAACAACGCATTTTCGTCTCCGACAGACAAGTTAATTTCAGACGCACAGCCAAATATCTCGGCGTTACACTGGATCACAAACTGACATACATTGCCCAGTATGACAAATTAATTAGCGAAACAAACAGAAGACTTTCTACACTGCGCCTGCTCCGAGGACTCCGGACTGGCTGCAACCGCAACACACTCCTCATACTATACAAAACACTTATCCGCACATACATCACATACAGCCACCCTTTCCTATTCCATCCTCCTAACACAAGACGCAAGAAACTAGACATCCTGGAAAGGAAAGCATTACGAACAGCGCTACGGACACATCCCATGTTCCTCAACAACGCCGAAACATACCGAGCGGGGGGCATCGTCCCGCTGTTCGAGCATGCAGAGCAACTCGGCCGCCAATACATGCTGCGGGCAGCGGGGCGACCTGCCGCCCGCCCACTACTAGACCAAATTCCGCACTTACAGACCCTCCCCAATCCCGAGACTATCACCCTCCTCCGGCTGCACCAAACCTTAACAACATGACTCAGTCGCGGACAACGCCCGCGGCCGCGCCCACCACGCCGCTAGGGGCGTGACGGGCGCGGCCGCGGCCAAACAAGCACACACATAACAGCTGCCACGGCCGCCTGCTGCCGGGGTAACGGGTTTCTGCCCGGTGAGCCGACACCGGTTCTCCCGTTTCTCACGGAGCATTTAGCCCCGCACTCCACGCAAAAGAAGAACCTTTTCTTACTTCCGACCAATCTTCTAAGACGCCTTACTGCCTATGAGGGCTGGGACTACTCAGACATATGACCAAAAATGCAAACACACAAGACCAACAATGTTAACAGACAATAGCTTGACTCAGACACTAAATGGTGGCAATCTTCCAACTACCCCTCCTACTTTAGGGTACCTATGTTCGCTTGGGGCCGACGCGGCGGGAGGGGGCGCCGGGTGGCCTGCTTGGTGGTCTCTGGCTGTGTCACGCGGTCCCCTGGCCTGCGCCAAATTCGCCGCGACTGGTCATTGAAATTTAGAACCCGTAAATCATAACACGCACGCCAAATACCTAATAAAACAGGGTGTAGAGGCGCAAATGCCGCCTAAAGCGCCCAGCGTCGTTGTGGGCATGCCCGCAACGCCGCGAACCTCCTATCATCATCATCATCATCTTCACTTTTTGTATTCAATTTCAGGAGAAAGCAACCAACAACGAAAAAAAATTACAGCAACAAAATGCAAGCGAAGACTAGTGATCGTGTCTCGAGACCAACTGAGGGGATATTGCGCAATATTACCCACAGACGGCACAATATTTTTCAAATTGCAAAACATATTTCAAATTGGTTTGATTCACTCAATAATATTGTATAACCTCTCAATCTAACCTACACACGTTCAATATTATTGTGTAATAATGTTGATTGTGTAGGGACCGATAAAACGAGTATGTATAGCAGTAGCAGTGATGAAAGTGACGCTGTATGAAACTTGTTAAGACATGTTCATACTTTCAATGTAGAATATTATGTTGCATCTGGGATTTAAAAAGACTTTGAAATATTCTCAATTATTAATCATTATTGTTTCAGTATCTCAGTTAGTGAGTCTCAAGATTTTTATACCCAATCCACGGAAATTTTAGAGTCCCTCTGCGGATATTCAAAGCAAAACTGTTGGCAGCACTGCTCGTAAGTGTCCTGTGAAACGTTTACTAACATAATAACTGTACTACTAGAATCAACCGACTCTAAATGTGAAATAATAGTTGGAGTCAGACGCAAGTGTCACAGCCTCCCCGTTGATGGTATTACCTGACTGCCACAGACAATAAAGGATGCACTAGAGATGTGTCTGTGAGCTTTGGCGCTGATGAGATATGGAAGCAGAGTACGGACACAGGTGCCTTTACTCAAACTACAGCATTGACTTCACCGGTTCATAAAACCTGCATGTGCTTTTAGAGGGCTGGAAGATTATAATAATAATTATTATTGTTATTACGACGTATCTCGTAGAATTTTGCAGTTAACTGAGTCCTGCTACAGAATCTCGCCATGTGAAGTAGCTTAACTCAGAATAAGTGCCAGAAGTCATGGAATTCAATTCCGGAAATTGTTAGCGAATTCAAAATTCCTAGATCCACAGTGTGATGTGAATATGTAATTTCAGTATTACATCACACCACGGACATCGCATTGTCATACTACAATATACTATAAATATACAATATACTTACTTAATGACCAAGGCCAGTGACATCTGTGTCGAAATACTATTGTTGACAGACAGACAATGAGGCAACACAATGTCAGAGAACAGCAATACTCAATGTGGAACACACAACGCAAGTGATCTTGCGGTAAGAGTAGCGAAATTTGGCAGCAGAAGACCGAAGTGGGTGCATCTGCTAACAAAACTGCGTTGGTTGCAGCTCCTCTCCTGGGCTCTTGAACATATCAGTTGGACCATAGACGACTGAGAGCTGATGTTAGGGTTCGAGTGTGACACAGATCCCATGGGGCCATGGATCCAGGTATTAGGAAGGCACTGTGCAACGTGGTGGTGGCTCCAGTATCGGATTAACCAGGTAGCAGGGGGTAGCAAATGCTAGGGCCTCGCACCTTCTAGGGGGCCTCGCGCCTCCTAGGAGGGACCCCGCACTTGGCTAAATGGGCGACCTTTTATTTTTAGCTCTATAATTTTCCCCCGGACGGCAAAAATCAAGGGCCCTTTCTTCACATTTGCTACGGGCCCCGCGCTGTCTTAATCCGGCCCTGGGTGGCTCCATCATGGTATGGGAAATGTTTACATGACATGGAATAGGACCTCTGATCAAACTGAACTGACCATTGACTGAAAATGGTTCAGTTACTTGGAAACTATTAGCAGCTATTCATGGTCTTCATGTTTCCTAACAATACAAAGTCACTGGACCAAAAATTGTTCACAATTGGTTTAAGGAAAATTCAGAACAGTTCCAGGGAATCATATTGCCATATAGCCAGACATGAATCAAATTGAACACATACTGCACAATGTCTTTTAATTATGGTAGACTGTTGTGGAAACATGGCTGAACATTTTGTAAGGGGAAATTTTTTTAGTGAATAATTGTCACACCAATGCAATTGAATTTGTTGCTTTATTTCCTGAATGTGTTTCACTTCACTCTCTGAAGCACCTTCAGTGATTCTGTATTTTTCATCGGTCACATATGCTTATAATTGTACAGTATTTCAGCATCAGTTATGCTGTATTTGTAGCAGCAGTGCATTGCAAGTGTTGGTTGCATCTTGGTGAATAATTGTGTAGCACTTTCACTGCATTGTAATATATTGATTTCTGATAGCTTACATTTGTTTACTGTGTGGTCCACAATTGCAGTGGCGTGACAATTATTCATAAAAATTGATCCTATTGCAATTAAGGAAATGGCCCACATTATTCAGATTTTTAAAGAGGATTTGCAATGACTTGCTGAATCAATGTCGTTGTTGGGTTGCTGCACTTCATTATACAAAAGGGGATCTGTGAGAATATTAGAAGATATCTGATGGCTTTTGGCAATTTAACTCAATAATACTTGAAGAAATGTAGATCTATTCCCAAAGTAAGGTTAACTGCCCATTAGAGTACCTACTTAAAAGTCAAAATGATTCTGAGACAATTTCCTGATTATTAAGAATGGAAAGATGGATTAGTTTCAGACATGTAATGAATAAAAATAACATTAATAATTTGCTGAAGATAAGATATGTGTATATCAAACAAACTTATGATACAAATTTTTTAGGATTATTTAAAATGAACATTTAATGTAGGATAAACATCTTGAGTGATTAAATAAGAAGTAAAGTAATTGTTGTTAGAATGCTTAAAGACTGTTGCTCTTTGAAAACAATGTTATGTAATTATTTATCGTAGATGCATAGCTTACTAAGATACGGTATAATTTTTTTTTTTTTTTTTTTTTTTAGAAAAGTCAATCCATGCAAAATGAAAAAATGAACATTCATTTTTCAGAAGAGAACAACTAGAACTACGAATGGTATGACACACAGAGAATCCTGCTTAGAAATTATTAAAGGGCTAAGAATTTAAATTTAATTGATTGTATTTACTTCCTGCAATGAAATCAGGAATATGCAACAGTAAATGGGGAAATGTTGGATATAATATGAAACAAGGAATAGGGGTTACTTTCATAGAGAGTCCACAAGAAAACTCTGTACCAACAAAGTGTATTCTACCAACCAAAAATTCTTCATAACTCTCTGCTTGAAAACATAAAAGAAATAGCAATTATACATAATTTTAAATATAAGTTGAGAAATATACTATTAGCTAATAGATTCTATAGCATCAATGAATACATAAACTATCAGAAATAGTATAAATTGTTCTGTTATGTAATTTGAAAAACATCAGTGTATATTCACTTTACTTCAGCTGAACAGATGTATTTCATATACATCTGGTATTGCCTGTATGATTTTACTTATGATAGTTACAATATTATTATACAGGAACTTAGTACTTATAGGAATAATAATTTGTGGAAAATGGCTTGTCCATTCTGTCATTTTGCCAGCTGATTTGGGCCATTGTTCAGATCCATAAAACCATGGATCGAACTTGCCAGAACAATAATGTGCCATATTAGTGGACCTATTTCGTAAATTGTGCTTGGCAACTCTCTTAATGCCGCTAAAAATGCAGTTTTTTTCATGTTAATTACAACACCTTATTGTTTGTACCCTTCTCCTTTACCAAACACTTGCCATCTTCTTATCTGATGATATTATCACGGATCCTTATCAATATGACAGAATGTAATACTTTGATTCCTATACCAACACCTATTTTGTGACATTTATGCTTCCAAATTTGCAGTCGCCATCAGATAAATGTTCCTTAAATGTATGCTAAAGTTCAATTTCAGTCCAAATTTTCTGTCTCCAGGACGTTTATAACAAGTTTTACCTCCAGCTAAAATTGATAAATATGGACTGAATATGGCATGGTGCAGCACCTCATCAATTACATCTATTACATCAGAAATTTTGCACAAACATTTCTGGACATATAATGTCAAAATCTGTGACGTTACTTGACCATCACATTCTCCCGATTTAAGAAAGCCAGATTTTTTTTTTTTCAGGTGGCTAACTTGTAATCTAAAGGTACCTAGTATCAGGTGAAATTTTAATGGCACTAATTTAAAATGATCTTCAACGCCAGCAAAACCTAAAAGTATGCTAGATTCAAATTACATGGGATAAGACGTAACATAAATGGGATATGTGAAAACTGAAACCCTTTCACAAAGTTTACCCCTATTTACCACATCCAGCTGTGGACATTTTGTATGTTCTAATAATACCAACAGCTCAATAAATGATTCTAAAAGGATTAAAAAAAAAAGGATGGTCTTATTAATACTGTACCAAAGATGAATAGGAAATATTTGTGGCTATTTCTTCTTCATTCCATGTGACAAATCTCATTAATCTTTAATGTTCTTTTGTCCATTTCCTATCAAACCTTCACAAATCTATAACATTTCTAGGAAATTTTGTTGAATAATTTTTTTTAGCTGACAAAGTTGTTTGCTGTTACTGACTTCTTCAGTTACTAACTGTCACCAGAAACAAGCTCACTGATCTCTTCTATTTGTTATATGAGAAAAGTACCTTCACTAAGTGTATAAATTATTGAAACAATGTAGTGCTAAGCTCTGGGTCAAGTCCAAGACAGTAAAGAGAAACAAAGAACCTACACACTGCAATAGGGAGGTGATGAGTTAAGAGGCAGCAAGGAAGTAGAGATTACTTAAAACATCTAAACAAGCAGTTAATAATAGCAAAGAGGGAAGCTAGAAATGGTTTGATATAGAACTTCATTGGTACTGGACAACCAGTGAACAATGCATCTACAAAATTTCTGAAAATGGGATGGTATTCAGACATTTGTAGATAAGAATGGAGAAGAATGGAAATGGCGGAGTATGGAGTGACTGGTTTAATGAGACCTTTAGGGACTATCTTCCTGGGATATGAAGGAATAAATCAGAAGAGTGTCTCCAAATAAATATAAATGAGGAAACTACAAAGTTCAAAATAAATCCTCATGAAATTATGAAGGAACTAAGAATGTTAAAAGAAGCACTAATGCATCAGTGTAGATAATATTACTACAGATGTATAAAAAATAGTGGGAGCTGATATTAAACCTCACCTTAAATTTAAAAAAATGACTCTGGAACCTTATTGCTTACAATCAGACAGAAAAAAGCAATAGTAGTACCAGTTCATAATGGAGGGTGACAAATAGGGTTGAGAACTACAGGCCAATTAGTCTGACAGCAGGGAAGTGCAAAATAATGGAGATATTCAGGTGCAACTACATCAGAAATGTCTGTGAGGAAAGAAACTGTTTTGCAAATTGACAACATGTCTTTAGGCAGCAATATTCATGTGAATCTCAGATGGTGGGCTATGTACAATATATTTTGCATGAATTGGACAAGGGACTTGAAGTTGATAGTAGTTTCAGAAATTTCAAAGGCATTTGATAAGTGAATCATAAAATGGTATTAAATAAGTTGAAAACTATTTGAGTGAATGAAAAAAAAAGTGGCTTTCTGGCTACAAGAGTCCTTGAAAGGTCTAAGAATAGGAAATGCAGTATCAAAAAAAGTGGAGGTGAATATGGGAGCTACTGGTGAAGTTCTGATATTGTGAAAATTTCTTCCACCACCAAGGCTGAAACTAGCTGACCTGGTGAAGATGCAGTGTGCTGCAGCAACCTTAACTAATAAGACAGGAAGAAAAGAAATGCCAAGAGAAAAATTTAAAAAAAAAATGACCGAAAACTCCAAAATGAAACTTATTTACCAGAGTTCTACATTCCGGAGTGTTCTTTTGCTCGGTTGATCAGTCTTGAATCTCATTTTAGAGGACTAGATTAACAAAATTCGGAACTTTATAGCTACCTAAAACAATTTTATGAAATTGACTATTGGAATACTGTTTGAGATATAAAGGATCTGATATTAGAGATATAAAAAATTTAGTATTTTTTCAATCATTTCATTTATTTTTTAATAAGTTTTTACATAAATAATAAAGTCTCAAGTGCTTTTATACATTGTAATCTGCCTGTGTTTGTACTGCTGATGTACCTGCAGTAATTAGCCAAGTGTCTCATGAAATTACATCGTAACAGAAAAACCAATTGTTCTCACTGTATAATCACTTTATGAGCTATCTAATAAAATTGCCTATAAGACAAAGTTTTTGTACGATCAAAACTTGTATTCAAAGAAACTGAGTAACAATATTATGAAAATATTTATTTGCATTTCAGCATGTTAGGTAATTCAGTTTTTACTTAAACCACATATATATATATATCTATATATGTATATATATATTCTATTATTACATGTGTGATGTGTTCATGTGTTTTACAGACTCGTTATGACTGGGATGAGTATCAGCAAGGCATGGTCTTAGGTGGCTTTTTTGCCTGTTACTGGTCATCACAAGTACTTGGTGGTCTTCTCTCCCAAAAGTATGGAACAAAGAAAGTCTTTGGACTATGTACATTAGCTCTATGTCTTCTATCAATACTTATACCCTTAGCAGCTTCTTTTGACTACAGAGCTGTGGTATTCATTAGATGCATGCAAGGTTATTTTGGTGTAAGTGTCAGATGCTGTTGTATTATAATTTTACTTTTAATGTTTCTGAAAATCATTTATTCCTTACTTACTGACCTGATATTTTTAATATTGTGTAGTGACAAATTTAAAAGGTTGTATTGAATGATGATGGATGGATACCGTTTGTAATATTACACTTATTTTTACTTGTATCAGAATTATTTGCAGTACTTTTCAAGTACTATTCATTATTGGCACAGTGATTGCTTGGTAGACTCTAAGATTTTCAAGGATGAGAGGCCCCTTTTTCAATATATTCAGAATTTTGTTATTGGCTATGGCACCTAAACTACATGAGTTAAAAGTGTACTGGCTATTTTGCTCAAATAGTTAGTGAACTAACCCATTATTCGTTTATAAATATTGATATGTTTTAACAACAAATTAGTACCATACTATAGAAAAGCGCTTTCTTGTTGGCAAAATCTCTTGGGGAATTCCTGTGAGGAAGCTATTGTGTAAGGTCTATTGATATCAATAAAGTGGTATTAAGTTAGGTGAAAGTCAGTAAGTGAAAACTTGACGTCCATGTTTAACAATATAACCCACAAGAGAATATTTATTTTTAAATTTTTACATGTTGGTAGACACACATTGTTCACATTGCTTAATACTTATTGGTTTTAATGTACCTTTGGGGTTTAATCAGTGATTGTAAGTGAGGGCGGTTTGCTAAAGCCATTTGAAACAAAACATTAGCTTAAATTGTGACTTGTGACTCATGGAGTCATGTGGTATACTTCGGCTAGTGCACACCTACTGAACCATATAACTGGGTACCTACCACATGAATAAGGTGTAAAACTGAAATATTGTATGTGTTTTTGTTTGTCTCATATGTTTTTCACTCATTGAAGTGTTCAACTTTGGTGAGTGATGAGTCATTTTTCCTATCCTTTATTATTTATATTTAATTTAATTTTGATGGAGTGCACGTTCTGGTTGCAATTTACCTACACTCTAATTTCCCCTCCTGTTTGGTACCCACCTACTTTGGCCTCTACAAATTTAACTTTAAATTGTTTCAGGGTTTTTGGTAAATTATTCATCAATTCTCTTGGTAACTTATTTCAATCCCTGACCCCCTTACCTACAAAAGAAAATCTTCCCGCACCCTTGCACCTGAAATCCTTGTGGTCATGGTCATATCTTCCCTTCAATGCATCACGGATATCTTTCAACGCCTCATCACCAATATATGCCTTGTACATTCCCATGACTTTCTTCACCCTTTTCAAGCAATTGTCTGACCAGAGTTTTGTAATCTAATTCATTACTTCTCATCAGTCTCTCCAGTAAGTGAAGAATTTTGAAATCTTTTGCCTAAAAGCCATTTCCTTTTTCCTTAATATCATTACTGAAACCAGTTGTTAATGATTCTGGCCTGGGGGCATGGTGTATTGTTGTTCTGGAAAAGTCCATCATTGTTTTTGAACATGTAGTCTATGAATGGCTGCAAATGGTCTCCAAGTATCTGAACATGACCATATGCAGTCAATGGTTGATTCGGTTTGACTAGGCATCTGAACCCAATCTATGCAAATGGAGCCTTACCAGGATGGAGCCACCACCAGCTTGCACAGTGCCTTTCTGACAACCTTGGGTCCATGGTCTCATGGGGTATACATCACACTCAAATTCTACTATCAGCTCATATCAACTGAAATCATGATTCCTCTTACCATGCAACCTTTTTCTGGTCAACTAGTATCCAACCAATATGTTCTCGGACACAGGAGAGGAGCTGCAGCCAGTGGCATTAGTAGAGTCACTTGTGTCAGTTTTTCATTTCCATACACCATCAATACCAAATTTTGCTGTGCTGTCAACATGCACATGTCTTTCATAAATCCCAAATTGAGTTTTGTTGTTTTTTGATACAGTGTTGCCTGTCTGTCAACAATGATACTTTGATACAGCTGTTGCAGGTCTCCTTCATTAAGTACACATGGTTGACTACTGCTTTTTCCATGGTCAGGGCCGGCGTTATGGGGGGGGGGGGGGGGGTAAGCGGGTCAAATGTACCGGGGCCCGCCCGTCTGGTGGGGGGCCCGGCCACCGGCTATAGGGGCTCTAGTCTCCACTCAACAAGTTGTAGAGCTAAAAAAAAGTTCACCGATTTTGACCTGAGGGAGGGCCCTAACCGATGAATTGGGCGAGGGCTCCCAACTGGTTACGTCACTGCTAAAAACGCTTACCCCGGGCCCCAAAATCCTAGCGCCGGCCCTGTCCATGGTGGGAGGTAGTGCTGTAAATTATATTTTTACAGCACACTCTTGACACTGTGAATCAAGCACTACTATTTTCATGCATAATTTCTTATTTTCAGTGCCTGGCGTATCTAAGGGCAACTACTATTTCACATCCTAAGTCAGTTAATTCATGTTGTGTGGACATAATTTCACCAGAAAATCTTTTACACAACTCACATGGTACAATTCTTAATCAAAGCAGTTGCTTCTGCCTCAACTAGTTGTTCTGTAGGGAAGAGAGCACTTTATGTGATAGCTGCCTCCAATTGCATCTTATGCTTGACTTGCACATTGAATTTTGCATTGCAAAAATTAAATGAATGGGGCTTCAAAGTGGCTCCTTGTTTCCCTAAATCTCTGGATGTAACCCCATATGACTTCTTCCTACTGGCAAACTTAAAAACTTCACTTGGTTGGTAGGATTCCTTGAAGAAGATGTCTATTACTTTCTCAGCAATCAATGGTATTTAACACAGTTTGATAAAACCCATTTTTCTGAATAAAAAAAAAAAAAAAGCATAGACCATTGAATTGTTAAAAATACTGCCTAGACCAAATACTTGAGTTAAGTACTTATAGTTTGATGCATATGTTTCCTTATGGCCTTTTATTTAAGTTAATGTAATAACTAAAGACCAGATTATATGAAACACAGAAAGCTAGGAATATGTATGCAAATATGCATGAAAAATGCTTAAAATATGCACAAAAAGTGTCAAAATATGCACTATTATATAATATAAAAACAGTAATTTTTAGATTTTTTATTTCAAAATCAGCATTCAATTAGTTAGTAGATGAATAACATGTTTATAAAAACTTCTCGGGTTTCAAGCCACGTCAAAATTGAGCCATCTGTTAAGCAGGGGCTTGACAGTGGAAGCAGTGCAAGCTTCCGAAACATCGCCAGATGGCTCAATTTTGACGCGGCTTGAAACCCGAGAAGTTTTTATAAAGCTTTGCCGCCGCGAGAACGTACATAGTTATCTAACATGTTTATAAATTCTATAATTAACAATTATTTAACTTTTTATTTGTAAATGTAAACAGTCGGGTACTGTTCAAAATATTCAATAGCGAGATTGCTTCTTCGATCTCTCAAAATATTTTTATAAATGAATATGGTCTGTTCCACATTCACTGATATAAATGGGCAGTATTTGAAATTTGGTGCTGTGTTTCTGGAAAAAGTTCACCCGCCCTATTGACAAAACTATCAACTTGACACAAAGGTTCAAAACCTGGGTTATAGTTCAAAATATTTTCAGTCTTCACTTTAAGTTTACACAGGAATACCTCTGGCAATACAGATTTTATTCATTAACTGAATAAATTTATTCAGCATCAAACCTTTAGTTTGAAGCTTTTTAATACTAGGAGGTGTGTGGGAAAAATGAATGATAATTACAGCTGTGGTTTTAATATAAGAATTGTTAAATGCTTCCTTGTACCGACAAATTTTCATAGCCTCTCCACTATCAAAGTCATTTACTACACCTTTAATGGTCTCGAAATGTTCATTGTAAAACAGTGTGTCTTTCAAAATAAATTGCTCATCAAGTTACCATTTGTTCTGGAAGTAAACGCAGTCATTATTATGAGAACATGCCTTAAGAAATGCTTTCATTGTTGATGAAATGAGTTTACTTACATTCCCAAACATGGGTTGTAGTTCTTCAGTGAGTCGTACTACACTAAGAGCTGTGCTGCTAGTAGGTTTTGCCGGCTATAACGTAAGATTTAATTTATTTACTATGTACACTACCGAAAAACATTGTAAATTAGCGAAAATATGCACCATCACTAGGTTTTTAGGTAAAATATGAAATAACCAGTGAAAATGGGCTTGATATGCAAAGGCATATAATCCAATCTGTAGTAATAACTGTATAGCAGCAATCAAGTTTCTCTCGGGCAGTGCAAACCCATAACTCACCACAAATGAAGGCAGGAGGGCCATTACAAACAGATAAATGTGAGTTTATGTAATATGTCTTGGTCGGTACATATTTGATCCCCTTGCCATGGTTCTAACATGTTTAGCGTTTATAACAACAGATTGTAAAGTGGGTTTGTGTTTATTGGTTGGTCATGGCTCTCCTGTCTTCATCTGTGTATACATTCTGTATCTGTCTTTACTATAATCTAATAACTATTTAGAGATTAGGGCCTTGTAAAATGGAAAATATAGACAACATTAAAAAAATTGTTTTTACCAACCTTCTGTATCATTGTATTAAGATTAAATCTTCTCTTGCCACAGTGCACTGTCGGGAGAGGGGGAAGGGGTGAAAGACAAAAATGCTCAGTTTCTTTCTGTTTGCTTGTTTCTTCTCTATTTGCTGAAAATACATTTCTGAAATATTCAGCAAACTGATATTTTATAATGCATGTTTTGCTTAAATGTAAAACACATTACTGATTGACTGTGTACTTTCAATTTTAGGGGCATGCTCTCCCTTCTCTGCATACCATGACAGCAAGTTGGATTCCTCCTAATGAAAGAAGTAAATTTGTTACAGCATATATTGGTATGTTAGTTGGCTAAGGCTTTGTTTACAATGTATTTCAAGATTTCAAATGTTTGTAAATGTGAACTCTATTTTCACATCAGCGCAATATACTAAAAATTATCAGTTTACTAAAAACTATAGGAGAAAAGTAGTTTCAGAAGTAACCATTATAATGTAATGGGAGACCAATGGAAGACATCTTTATGCAACTTACCTAGTAGCAGTTGACAGTGCTTGAACTAGAAGGGGGAGAAGGGCGGGGGGGGGGGGCAAACTGGGACATTTGCCCTGGGTGGATACTTTAGGACTTTAGGAGGGCTGCAAAAGTGTGTTTGAAGGGGAGTACAATTGCTTGGGAATTATGAAATGGCATCTCCTTCCTTTTATTTACTTTGTTCCAGTTTTCGAAATACAAGTCAATATGTGTTAAGGGAATACTTCTATCAAGTGTAAAAAGTGTAGGCCTAGAGCAACATTAAAATTGGTTTAAACTGATAATGTTTACCTCATAACCCTTTTTAGTTAAAGATTTTTTTATCTGGTATTTATATGAAATGCAGAGATATGAAGAAAAAAAACAACCAAACAAATGGATTTACATTTAACTATTATCATATGCAATTACTAAAATAACATAATATTATTTGGGAGCTATTTACTGAGCATAGTGGTGACACTCGAGCCTAATATTCAGGAGGACGCTGGTTCGAAACCCCGTCCAGCCATCCAGATTTGAATTTTCAGTGGTTTCTCCAAATCACTCCAGGTGAAAGTTAGGATGTTTCTTCCAAAAGATGAATTGTCTCCAGCCCTTTCCCGCCTCTAATGACCTCAGCATCAACAAGACATAAAGCCAGAAATATTACATTTATTCATAATAAAGATACAATTAATTAATATTCATGCAATAGATATACTCACTGACTAAATATACATAATTGCTAATAATAACTGTAGTTATAAACTTTCAAAAATTATCCTTTACATACTGCTGAAAATTTTATATTAACTGAAGATATTGCATGAAAATAATGTATGTATGATTCAGCATTATATGTTTAAGATTTCTTTGATTAATTAATGTGGAAGATGGTATATGTATTTTAGTTAACAAAATTTATCCATCCTTTCCATATAAGTATGCCTTATGGCAATTCTTTCTTTCCATTGTTACCGATATTAGTTTACAAAGTGTCATATAAAGATTTTAAGAATTCCCTACAGTGACAGTTTCACTACCAAACTTACATGTACACATGATTCTTGTGCAGAAAATGGAAAGGACTTAAACATCAAAAAGTAAATTGACATAATATTATTATTTTTAGATTATGTGATCTTGAAATATTGTAATTTTAAATCTGTAATATAATGTATACTCTGACTTTAAAACCAGTGGTTAGTTACATCAGCAAATTTGATTTCATGTTAACACAATTATTCTCACAATTATGTTATAATGCAATTGTGATGGCATATTAGAATAAACCAAAATTTGTGTAGGAAAACTTATGAACTATTGAGTACAACATAGGATGATGCAGCAAGGTAATAAACACTGATGTACTATAAACAAATACAATACGAATGTTTAATTAAAATATATGGCCATGTGAAGATGAAGCTGTATATGTAATTATTATGACTGTCATAAGTCAGTATAGATTGACATCTTCCTCCACTAGCTGTACCTCCCTCCCCCCCTCCCCCTCGTTTAAACCACCATTCTGAGTTAATATATCTCTTTTTCGGATAATATAGTTTCTCCCACCTTGTCTGCTCTGTCAGGTTTTGGATACAATTAAGATTTTTATTTTATATATGAATCTAATAAAATGAAATTCATGCAGTTTTAATTGTATTGTTGTGTAATTACTCATTTTTGCAATAGGTAGCTCAGTTGGAGCTGCTCTTACGTACCCTGTGTGTGGTCTCCTTATTGGTTGGTTTGGCTGGCCTGCTGCATTCTATGCAACAGGAGGCTTTGGTATAATATGGTTCATAGGTTGGTTGTTCCTGGCATATGATTCACCAGCTAAACATCCCCGTATTTCTGAAGAGGAGAAAAATTATATTGAATCCAGCCTTGGCCAGACAATTGTGAAGAGAAGGGTGAGTTTCAGTTATACAGAAAAAGCAAATTTAAATTGACATATACAGAACACCAATTTTGTAATAAAAGATATTTATCCCTGACAACTTCAGAAGCTAATATACCAGTACAGGTACAGCAGGAGATGTTCCAATGCTTCTACAAGTTTTAGGGTATCTTTGCAGTGAACATGAATCTATTACACTGGAACAAAAGCTAAAAGCAAGATGGTTGCTTTGAAAGAATAAAATGAAATAAACACAAATATGCTATTGTTAGCATAATCTGGAATGAAGATAAATGCCAAGAAGAGTCGGTTTATTAGGTACACAGATAGAAAGCAAAAGGTTGCTTATCATTATAAGGTGGGGTCAGAATTACTTGTTTAAGGTTTGAATTGTAAATATCTTGGGCAGAACACATTGGGCAGGTGGTAGAAAAAGGTTATAAAATCTTTTAATTTTTTTTATTAATTTAATTTAATTGCAATGGAGCACAGGCTCCGGTGGCAATTTCCCTACACACCCATCTTCCCCCTATCCTGCACCTACCTACATTTGCCCTCTACAAATTTTATCTTTAAATTCTTTCAAAGTTTTCGGTAAATTATTCATCATTTCTCTTGGTAGCTCATTCCAATCCCTGACACCCTTACCTAAAAAAGAGAATCTTCCAACACCCTTGTACCTGAAATCGAGTGCCAGCTTGTGGTCATGGTCATCTTTTCCCTTCCATGCACTACTTTTCATACCTATTGCAATATCTTTCCATGCCTCATCGCCAGTATTTGCCCTGTACACTCCCATGACCCTCCTCATCCTCCTCCTGTCTTGCAATGAATCCCATTCCAGCTCCTTTATCATATCCGTCACTGATTGCATTCTGCGATAATTTCCAGAAACAAATCTAGTAGCCCTTTTTTGCACCTTCTCCAACTCCTGTATTTGATACGTAAAATGAGGGTCCCATACTACACTACCATATTCGAGCAATGGTCTGACCATAGTTTTGTAACCCAATTCCTTGACTTCTCTCGTACATCCCCTCATCACTCTCTCCAACAAGTGCAGAATTTTGAAACCTTTTCCTACCACCTGTCCAATGTGTCCTGCCCAGTTAAGCTTGTTATCAAATGTAATGCCGAGGTATTTACATTTCAAGTCTTCAACAAGCAATTCTTTCCCCACCTTATAATCATAATCAACCTTTTGTTTTTTATATGAAATGGAATAAACACTGGTATCAGGTTACACTTTAATTTATAAGACTGTATCGGACTCCGAAAATCACATGATGAAGAAGCTGGTTATCCTGCAAAACACAACACTAGGTACAAACATTCACTCTTGCAAACAAATGTAGAACTTGCAACCCCAAAAGTTTTAAAGTAATTGCTACAAAGACATTGCTCACCTGTACCACCGCGGACTGACTCGGCCAAAAACTTATAAAGTCCTATCAAGAGGCACTGCTCACCCATATCACCACTGACTGACTTTGACAAAAACTGAGAGAAGACTGTTCTACATAATACTGCTGACTGTTCTTGACAAAAATTCGTGAAAGACTGTTTGAAATTTAACATGGCGTACCTCTACTTAAAGACTTCTGATGTCAGTTGATAACTTTTAAAAATATTATATCTAATTAAGAACTTAATAGTTAAAACTGCAATTAACACATGTATCTTAGAGCACCCTGTTCTAATTATTTTGACCTTACTAATTCATCCAGGATGTTCCTACTAAATTAAAGATAAATCATCACTTTTAGTGCATAACCAATAATGTCTTGACAATACACTTTGAAAACTTTCTTTTTCTTATTTACATACTAGAATAGTAGGAACAATAATTATATTTCTAGTAATAGCAAACAGCATTTTTAGGATATGTTTTACCGTGGGGTCAAATATCATTTTGAGGAGCAAACAGTAATTACCAATTTACTATCAGCAATCTCATATATTGGGACAGATTTATTTCAATGAATCTTAGGGGTATAATGCCACATTAAATCGATTCTTCACTTTTCATTTTGTTTTACCATTTATTATTGCAGATATAGTTATAATTCATTTATTTTATTTACATATAACAGGATCAAGTAAACCATTAGGATTAAACAGAAATATTGACAAAATTCCATTTCATCCATATTTCACTTTCAAGGATTTAATCACACTTACTATCATAATTATGTTACTAATCATAATCTCATTAATTAGATCTTATATATTAAGAGATCCAGACAACTTCATTGCAGCTAACCCTTTAATTACCCCCGTTCACATTCAACCAGAATGATATTTCTTATTTGCCTATGCAATCTTACGGTCAATTCCAAATAAACTAGGAGTTTCTTAACCTGCTTCATTTTATCCATCTCCCAAATCTGTTTTTACACCTTTTTCTCTTTTATCATAGATTTTGGATTTCTTTACCTAATTAAAAATAGTATTTATAATTTACTTAATTGGTCAATTATGTTCAGGATCCTTGTCAATGCTGACTACAACGTTTGCTATAAAAATCTAATATACCTCTTTTCATTAATTAGTAATTTCAAATCTTGCATTGGCCTCCTCTGAGCACATATTTTTACATCACAAAAATCAAAATAACTTTTAAACTAAATTTTTCCGAGCATATAAAATACACTCTAAAGTGATCGTCGTGGTGAGCTCCCTTAGTGAAAGAGTATGCAAAAAAATCCATGACAGTTGAAAAACAACTTTATCTGGATCTAACGTCTTTTATGACAGTGGCTTCAAAATAAAACTAAAAAGTACTTTACTGTTAAGAAAATGCTCCTAAATGAGGCTGAACACCCTCTAAATGGTTTTGGCAAGTCTGCTGACATATTACAATGTTATTTCAGTTATAGAGTCAAATTAATAAAAAAGTTGGCAGTATGAGCCTACTCATCTGTATGGCCTGGACGTATACACTGATTTGGTTGAAAATGGTGTCACAAAGCCATTATATCATTTCCTGCGGCAAGTGGTCCCATAACTGCTGTAACTGATCCTTGATATTGTGGTGAGACAGTATTAAGTCACCTATATTATGTGTAAAGCTTAAGGCCCCTTTAGACAACCCGTTCCCGATCATCCTGTCCCGTTCCCGATTTCACTTTCCTCCCGTTGACAGAGTGTTGCATTTAGATGACCCATCGGCTTGCCCGATCTGCTACTACCATACTAGCGGCCTACCACCACGCATATATCCGTCTTGCTCTGAAATTTGCACATTCCATTCAATAGTAATACTACTAATAAAATTAGTTAGTTACAAATTTTATTAAAGTTCTAATATTTAAATTAAATATGTATGGCACCATATTTATCAAAACCACAAATTCTTGGTGTAACCCTGATGGCTTGACATTGTGTGAAAAGTCTAGGAAACAAAAAAAAGATGTGTGCCAAGCAATTATATTTACAAAGGCATATGTTCAGTCACTTTAGACTCTTAGATGTGTTGGATGGTGATGATTTCCGGAATTTCTAGTGAATGACACCTGAAATACGTCATTTCTCGCATCTTTGTTATGACAGAGGGAATATGAGGTTACGGTTGCCAACCATACTGTTTATAAAGTATCATTTTATTTTTGGCTTTTATACTTTTTCCTATGAATAAGGTATTCGAAAATACTTTATTTCGAATAAAGTATACAACACATGTAACCTAAAGTTTCACAACCTCCTGCAAGAAAAAGTGCCTATTGGCCAGCGATGTTTTGTTCGCTCGCATCCTTTGATCTGTGTAATTACCGCATTGAAGTCGAGGCAATAACAGCAAACCATTCATATTGTTGTACTCCAGTCGACTCTTGTCCGCTCGCCATTATTTCTGAGCGGAACCATAAAGTATGCAGAAACAACTTATTTTTGGTAAACTATACAATTCAATTAATATCCAAACGACATGTTAGTGCTTATAATGAAACGAAATAAATGCAAGTTGGTGAGAAAGGAGAAACAGAGCATCTATAAATTTAAAGAAGAGTGTTCCTTTTTTTGTTATACTATATGTAGAATGTGACTCCAGCTGTAACACTGAAATGAAACCAACAATAATAGCTAGTCCAGTAAGCTTGAAAATTTATGTATTTAAGGCAATAAATAACTAAATTTTAATTTTTTCCTTTTATATACTTTGTATTTTCCTCTTCAAAAGACAAATATACTTTTTTTTCAAATAAGTTGGTAACCCTACATGAGGTGTCCACACCTCCAGCAATTCTGACAATACTTCTTTTTCTTGATTATCGGATGCATCCATCTCAAAATAATAGAAAATGGGGAACAAGCCAGTGTGAGCACAACTGGCTGAGGCTTTACACGGCCATTTTTCAGGGCAGAGTTGTGGGGGCCGGATTTACCCCCACCCTTTCGTCCAAAAATCGATGGAATTTCCACCCGACCTCCCTGCCTGGTCTCACGGTAAAAACGCGACCAGGAGCTCACTTTTTACGACCCATTTTCAGAGCCGAAGGGGCGTGGCCACGATATAGGGAGACTAGGCCGGTTCATGTAAAGGGGCCTTTAAAGTCATAACGAAGCATTGTTAAGTGCAGAGACATATGGGGCAGAAAGTAATTGTTGAGTCAGTCTGCTACAGGCTACCGAAGAAGTCGGTCACGAGTTTGGCCGCTGCTGTATTTGGTAATATGTTAGCTGCACGCCCTGTATTATCGTATAGCAGATATAAAAGTAACAAAATGTTATATGCAAATCACTAAAAGAAAGTGCTTCATGATGATTGACAAGCTGAGAGGTGTTGGGACACAGTGTATACACTAAGTGAATGAAAGCGTGGTCTGAACCTGCAATTTGAAGAGATGAAGTGCCGTATAGTCTTTATCCATGGTCAAAATGAATAAGTAGACTTATTGGTGGTGGTTGGTGTGTATATACCAGTTTGTTAAATAAATCTGAATTGAATTTAAAGGTGACCATATGATTTAGTAGAAATTGAACCTGCAATCTAGAAACAATCACACCCATTATTACCCACCCACCATACCTGCTATCACCCGCCAATACATGTGATGTGGTGGGCAAGAACATTAAATCACCCCATGACCACATTAAATCACGACAATATCCTGGAAAATGGCATTGAGACAGATTTGATTTCCGAGATGGTCCCACACGTTCTACAAAGGCAGATCTGGGGATCTTGCTGGTCACAGGAGTACCTCAACATCATGCAGACAGTTAATAGAGGCATTAACCATGTATGGACAAGCATTGTCCTGTTGAAAAATGGCATCACAAAACTGTCTCTTCCTCGCTCCTAGACTCTGGTAACTTGTTAATCCTCTCAACAATGCTCAAACTGTCTGACAATTTTATTCTATGTCTTTCATAAACTGTTGTCAGCTCCCAACTGTCCTTTTCTCCTCCCTGCTTCAATTCCCACCTTTCTCTTTAGCTTCTAAACACTGAGTCTGAATGCTTGCTTTCTGTTTGTTTTGGTGTTCTGGCTGATCTTTCCTATCCTTTCTACAAAGTGGACAATACCACAGGAGATCATTTCCTTTTCTATCATCACTATATTCATTCCAGTAATGCCACTTCTCACACACACTGCAATGATCACTATTCACAATGGCACTACGGCATGTGCTACACTTACCAGAGTTGAATTTTCCCGATTCATTCAAGTAACATGAAATTCAATAATTATGTGCTAGATTTTAGTTTAAGAATTCCAACAGGGTCATGAAATGTAGATACTTTTTCTAACTCTGTAAAGTTAAAAAAAAAAAGTATGTTTGTTGCTCTTCTTGATAGTAAAATGTTACTGGGAAAAGAATATCTTTGTTAATTTGTGGCTTTATTACTAACTTTCAGAATTCAGGTTGCTGAAGATTGTTCTAATAAAATTTACAGATTCCTCATCCAGTACATTAATATTTTTCGTTTCCAAGTTCTGGGGGTTTATAGCATTACAAAAATCAAAACCATTACAAGAGAGAAAATAGCTGGCTGTGTTCTGTTTTAGGAATCCGTTGAGCATTGGGTTCAAAATCTGGATGAAAGGATTGGGACTTTTACATGAAACTTTTGTAACTTAGCTGCTTTACTGTTAAAACTATTTTTCTTGAGAACATTTCATCTGAGAAATTAGTCTCTATAGTTATTGTTTTTGTACTTTATGTAAGGAGTTCAGTGGTTGTTGTTTATTGTTCCCCTTGATGTTCCTCAGTTTTGGGCCAAACAAATTCAGTAATTTGGCCACGAATGAGTGAACATTTATTTACACATTTTCTTGTGTAGTACCTGTTGAAGGCTGATTAGTTTTAGAAATTGACAACACAGTAATTTTCAAGTCTTCTTTTGAACATTTATTCTTCACATGTTAAACTATTCAGCACACCATTATGCAAAACACTAAATATTGCCTCGACGACACCAAGTCTGTCGGCTACCATTCGAAACTTAATTCTACCACCGATTCTTGCTACCCGAGACAGGCACACAGCTGTTTCACACCCATTTTATTTTTCGTGGTCGGCCCCCAGCCAGCACTGCTGTGTGAGGCTGGTACTGAAAATAATAAAACACACACACACTACACAATCTACCCAAACATGAAACATTTAATATAAAAATACAGACAACTTTACAAAGACCTATACATAATATTGTAACAAGGTGGGTTGTTCAAAAGGGGGGGGGGGTATTAATTTTTATTATAAATTATTTATCATAATTAAAAATCTTTGATTGGCAAGAATCTTCCAACATCGGTCAGGTCTTAAAAGAACTGACATTGATTTTTTATTTAATTACTATGGCTTCTACATCGCTAGGCCACTTTACATTTACCGTTAACATCACTCAAACAAGCAAACAACAAGCCTAGATGTTACAATTCGCCGTTATTCCAAGCAAACAATATTAGAATTTATTTTTATGGTAAGTCATGAATCATCTACTGCAAATTTAAATATCAAAATTAACAAATGATATTAAATATGAACAATGTTAACAATTGTAACATGAAATATTTACAACATTGAATCTCGGGTGCCTTTAATAGTTTAATAGTCACAAGAAAATTCGTGCTATCACGTTTCACAAATCTTTGCCAGCTAACTCAGGGTTTTGTAATAGAGCAAGTCTCGTAATCTCAGGACGCTTACGGAATTCAACAGTCTCGTGAACTCGTCATGCCTGGCGGAGTACTTTACCAATTTGCTGACAGCGACTCTGCAAGTTGTGCCACAGCCTATCTGCGTGATATGGCAGTGTATCGTCACTCCAGGATCGCCAGTCTGCGATATTATAAGACGACTACCAGTACGACATCAGCTCTGTCGAACCGTCCTCGTCCTCTCCACTTAGAAAAAGTCGACCGTACCTCTCCACTGTCGGAGAAAGAGTCCCTTCTTCCTCTCTGTAGTCACATGTGGACAGAAAGAAACATATCAAAAAACCCGAATACCACTTCTCATTGGAGGAAATGGGCTTCTTGAAATCACGTGTTCCACCTCGCGCATTCAGATACGTGGGTTCGTGCTCACGCGTGGCGGGAGAAAACTCGCCGACCTTCGCCGCCATTGCCACCCCCAGCGTCAGGGCAACGTCCGCTGGCCTGAGGCGACAACTAGGCGGCCTTCGTAACGGGACCATTTCCGCCCCAGGATACGGAGTCTT
This sequence comes from Vandiemenella viatica, assembly GCA_031002005.1. Lineage (NCBI taxonomy): Eukaryota > Metazoa > Arthropoda > Insecta > Orthoptera > Morabidae > Vandiemenella > Vandiemenella viatica. Next base: position 111,529,156 of record JARYHS010008074.1, read on the forward strand.
AGCTGTCCGCTCCTTGCCAGAAATCAATTCTCGCTTATTTTCCGTACACTCCCTGAATAACTTGGCATTCATTACACCACATATAGTCTTTGGCTGGCCCCGAGATTAAAGAATTAAATCAATATACAGATCTGATTATATAAAACAATTAATTAAGAAAAATGAGAAAAAAAAATATTAATTATTAAAATTGTAGTAAGACGTAATAACGTCTTGCTGCAATTAATATACAGATATGTCACATTTAAAAGAATATTTTTTGTGGTTACTGAAGAAAATTTTATAGGGTGTTTATTCAGCACTCATTAAGATATATTACTTGGAGAATAAGTGTTGTGACATAAGAGAAATATGAAAAATATAGTTTCTTGCATTCCAGCATACAACAAAAGGAACTTATATTTGTTCTGATCTATGAGACGTATAACATTTGTTCCAGTTAATTGTTGCTGTTCTAAATAGTGTGGTACATCAAAAAATGAATAAATTCTTATTTTGTTTCTAATTATTATTGGTTGATGGTAAAACGTAATAGCTATACAGGGTGGTCCCGAATTCATGATACAAACTTTAATGGTAGGTACAGGACATTGTAACAATAATTTACTGTATAGGAATGTATGGTCGCTGATGTATGGACTTACCTGAATGCCACGTTTGGAACTCGATGGATTGGGCGTGGTGGACCAGTACCTTGGCCACCCCGATCTCCCAATTTATCGAGCATCGATTACTTTTTATGGGGACATCTAAAGCATCTCATTTATGAGACTCCAGTTGACTCAGATGAGGATCTCGTTGCTCGCATATCCGTAGCTGCTGCAGGTGTGCGTGAAATACCAGGAATCTTTGAACGTGTACGCCAATCGCTTCACCGACGCTGTCAATCATGTATGGCTACTGGTGGACGCAATTTTGAACACTTAATGTAAACATGACACTTGTCATCAACGCTTTCAATAAAAGCTTTGTTTTTTTCTTTCGGCTGTTATTTCTCCTGTTTATGCCACACCGCGTCACTTGCGACCATACATTCCTATACAATAAATTGTTACAATGTCCTGTACCTACCATTAAAGTTTGTACCATGAATTCGGGACCACCTTGTATAGATTTTTTTACATGCTCTTTTGCTTCTCTCAAAATGTTAAACTTACAAAATGAGCATTTATATTTTTTTTTTCATTTTCACATTTTATTCACCATTTTATTTGAATAGCTAATTCGTATGTAATTTGCTATCAGTATATGGATATAAGAAAAATTAATGACCAGAGAAACACCCATTGAAGCCGCCAAGCTGCCAAGTTGGCCTGCGACAAGGTCGAAATCGACCTTTTTTGTGTGTGTGTGTGTTTGGCAGAGGCAGTGGCTGAAGGTAGAGCATAATAAGCTCCGGCTGGTCAAACTGACCATACAGATGTGGAGCAGCTCCTTCCAGAGGGTGAGGAAGGATGAGGTTCTCCTTACTCACCTCCATATAGGGCACTGCCCTTTGATACATGGTTTTTTCCTTCTCTGCTGGGAGGACCCACGTGAATGTGAGGCTTGTAGCATACCTCTGATGGTGCGCCACATTTAAACTCATTGTGTATTGTTTTTAAGGCCAGGCGTTGGCCTGTCGAATGATCTGTCACTTATTTTAAATAATGAGACGAGTAATGTGGCCAGTGTTTTAAAATTTTGTGTATTGGCCAGTCTAGTTCTTAAAATTGTAGGCAGATCAGCCTAGTTTTAAGATGGTTGGGTGGTCCTTTAAAGCTACCCGTCTATGAGCAGTGTTTTAATTTTTATAGTGTTAAAATTTTGGCCTTGTTGACCATTATACAGCCAGCGAAATATTAAGTGTGTTTAGTTTATTTTCAAATGTGGTTGGCCCCTTTACAGCCAACCAGTTCAAAGTTTTAGATGCTGGTGGCCCATTTACAGGCATGCCCTTTTTGTGATTTATTTTATTTTGCTGTTTGTAAAACACGGTCAATCACGCAGACAGTAATTTAGTATGTTTTTAATCCACACTGTTAGCTGGTTATTGTTAGGGCACTAATGATCTTAATGTTGATGCACCATAAAGCCACAACAATTACAACAACTGCACAGTGTATCTGCTATTGTCCATTTATTAATTTTCAGCCTCCAATCCCATGGGTGAAAATCATTACATCTCGGCCATTGCTAATGTGTGTTATTGCTCACTGGGCAATCAACTGTGGGCAATTCACCTTGCTGACTCATGCTCCTATTTTCTTCAAGTACATATATGGCTGGGGAGTTCGAAAGGTGAGTAAATCCTGTAAATTTACTGAAGATTCAGCTTAACAGATTATTGCATCCATAAAATTCATTCAGAAGAAAACCTGAAAGTTTAATACTATTCAGCTTCACTAATTTTCTCTTAAATCAAATCATGCATCAGTTCTCATGAGATTTGAGACTAAAGTTTTATGATAAATTTTTCTATTCTTGAAACAAACATTTTTTTGACAATCCTTTAAATTAGTAGGCCAAATAGTCTATTGAATGATTTGGTTGCTCACTGATTTCAGAAGTTCGTGTCCAGTCCCAGGTCTAAATCCTGGCTGGGCTAGAAATTTTTAAGAGTTATGTTTCATCATATGAGCTATGCCAGGATGTTTCATGGTTTGGATTCCACATTAAACTGTAGGTCCCAGAGGAACGGAGCTAACTATCCTACCTCATACTTGATGTCTTAGTATGCCTTTGTTAAGGAGGATACAACCAACCTTCAGTTTGTAAACTAAGTTAGTTATTTTAGGGGTATGTTCTGGTTTTCTGTTGGACTTGTTAAGGAACTTCAAGTTATAGTCATATAATTCAGCATTTGCCTTGGCAGCTTGTAAATTTATGGAACTGAATCACAGCTGTATAATGCAATACAGAGGAAATGTAAGGAATATTAAGAGGTTCTAATAATCCACCAGCCTACTCAGTATCAGCCTAGTAAACTGCAGTTAGGGTGACTTCAATTACTTTCCACTTTCCATTAGAGAAACAACTAATATAAAATAAAATATTATTTAAATTGAGTCTGGATACTTGCTCTTACCAGAGGACTGGAAAAGTGCGATAGTAGTACTGGTACATACAGGAGGAGTGAGAAACACAGTCAAAAATTATAATAAAATCAGTTTGTCATCAGTGGTAGATAAATTAATGGAAAGATTGATATGCAACCACGTAATACATATATGTGAAGAGTGTAAGTGATTTTGAAGTTGGCAACATGACTTTAAGCTAATCTCAATTAGTAGGATATATTTAAGATATTTTGGATGAAATGGGCTCTAGACCATGATAATATAATAATAATAATTGATAAAATTGCGATGGAGTGCACACTCCAGTGGTAATCTCCTTTCCTCGTCCAACCCACTTTTGCCCTCAACCAATTTTTACTTTAAATTCTTTTAGTGTTTTTGGTAAATTATTCATCACGTCTTTTGGCAATTTATTCCAATCCCTTACACCCTCTCTTATAAAAAAGTTTTCCCCACACTCTTATACCTGAAATCAAGTGCCAGTTTGTGGTCATGGTCATCTTTACCCTTCCAAGCACCTCTCTTAAGTTCCCCACCAGTATCTTTCCACCCTTTATCACCAGTATAGGCCTTGTACATTCCCATGACTCTCTTCATCCTCCTATCCTCCAATGAATCACAATCCAGCTCCTTTATCATATTACACTGAAGAGCCAAAGAATCTGTTACACCTGCCTAATATTGTGTACAGCCCCCGCGAGCATGCAGGTGCCACAGCACGATGTAGCATGGACTTGAATTATGTCTGAAGTAGTGCTAGAGGGAATTTTCACCACACATCCTGCAGGGCTATCCATAAATCCGTAAGAGTACAAGGGGGTGGAGATCTCTTCTGAACGGCAAGTTGCAAGGCATGCTCAATAATGTTCATGTCTGGGGAATTTGCTGGTGAGCGGAGGTGTTTTAACTCAGAAGAGTGCTCCTGGAGCCACTCTGTGGCAATTCTGGACATGTGGGGTGTCGCATTGTCCCGTCGGAATTGCCGAAGTCCGTCGGAATACACAATCGACATGAATGGATTCAGGTGATCAGCCAGGATGCGTATGTACGTGCCACCTGCCAGAGTTGTATCTGACGTATCAGGGGTTCCATATCACTCCAACTGCACACACCCCACAGCATTACAGAGCCTCCACCAGCTTGAACAGTCCACTGCTGACTTGCAGGTCCATGAATTCATGAGGTTGTCTCCATACCCATACAGGTCCATCCGCTCAATACAATTGGAAGCAATACTCGTCAGACCAGGCAACATGTTTCCAATAATCAACAATCCAATGTTGGTGTTGACGGGCCCAGGCGAGGCATAAAGCTTTGTGTTGTGCACTCAGCTATGGTATACAAATGGGACTTGAGTTCCAAAAGCCCATATTGATGATGTTTCACTGAATGGTACGCATGCGACATTTGTTGATGGCCCAGCATTGAAATCCGCAGCAATTTGCGGAAGGGTTGCCCTTCTGTTACGCTGAATGATTCTCTTCGCTTGTCATTGGTCCCGTTCTTGCAGGATCTTTTTCCGGCCGCAGCGATATCAGAGATTTGATATTTTAGCAGATTCTCGATATTCACAGTGCACTCGTGAAATGGTCGTATGGGAAAATCCCGACCTTATCACTACCTTGGAGATGCTGTGTCCCATCTCTCATGCACTGAATATAACACCACGTTCAAACTCACTTAAGTAGTGTTAACCTGCCATTGTAGCAGCAGTAACCAATCTAATGCCTGCAACAGAAACCTGTTGCTTTATATAGGCATTCCGACTGCAGCACCATACTCTGAGTGTTTACATATATCTGTGTTTGCATACGCATCCCTCTACCAATTTCTTTGGCTCTTTAGTGCAGTTACCGATTGTGATTTTCAAAGACAAATCTGAGAGCCGTTCTCTGCACTCCCCCCAACTCCTGTATTTGATACCCAAAATGTGGGTCCCATTCTACACCACCATATTCCAGCATTGGTCTGACCAGAGTTTTAAACCCCAATTCCCTTACTTCTCTAGTGCTTCCCATCATCACTCTTTCCAACAGGTGAAGGATTTTGAACCCTTTCCCTACTACTTGATCAATGTGTCCCGCCCAGTTAAGTCTGCTATTATATATTATGCCGAGGTATTTACATTTCAACTCTTCAATGAATAGCTCCTTCCCCACTTTATAATCATAATCAATTTTTAGCTTTTCTGTGTACCTAATAAGCTGGCTCTTCTGTGCATTTATCTTCATCCCATGTTGACTCACCTAGCTAGTTATCCTATCTAGATCACCCTGCAGTTGCTTACAGTCTTCTATTGTTTTAATCCTTTTATATAACATTATGTCATCTGGCAAACAATCTAACTTCTGACAGTAAACCATTAACACAATCATCCATTAGAATAATAAATAGCAATGATCCCAATACACAACCTTGTGGAACTCCCGTGTTCACTCTTACTTCTTTTGATACTGCATTTCCTACCCTGACTTTTTGTTTTCTACCTTTCAGGCATTCTTCTATGCAGCAAATCACCTTTTTATCAACTTCAGTAGTTTTTACCTTATTTAGCACCATTTATTGGCTCACTCTGTCAAAGGCCTTTGAAATATCTAGTGCTACATTATCAACTTGACCTCCCCTGTTCATTTCATCAGAAATATATTACACATAGCCTACTAAGTGAGATTTGCATGAATATCTTTGTCTAAAGCCACGTTGCCGATTTGAAAACCAATTACGTTACTCCCTGACATGACTGATATGGTTGCATATTAATTTCTCCATTAATTTACCTACCACTGATGTCAAGCTGATTGGCCTATAGTTTCCAACCCTCTTTGTCACCTCTCATTTATGGAACGGAACTACTATCACACTTTTCCAGTCATCTGGTAAACAACAAGTGCCTAGACTCAATTTAAATAATGTTTCAAGATAAGGTACAATGCCCCATCCTACTATTTTTAAGAGATCTGTAGTAATATTATCCACACTGGCCCCTTTATGGTTTTTTTAGTTTCCTTAGTTCCTTCATAATATATTCACATTTAATTTCAAATTTTCTAATCTGTTCACTTCTTACTGTTCAGATAGGCTCGTTTTTTTATATAACCCTTGCCATTCCTGAATTATTGTCCCTAATATTCTCACTGAACCAGTTACTTAATAACTCTACCTTTTTTAAATCCTCAGTTACTTCTTCTCCATCCTTATATATAATTGTCTCAACACCCTCTCTTCCCCTCAGTTTTCTGATATAGCTATAGAAATTTCTAGATGCATCAGTCAGAGGTCCCCCTGCACCATTATTATTCTTCATAAACTCATCCTTGGCCAGTTTCTTTGACATTATTAATTCCTTGGTTAGTTGTTTCTTAACTCTGCTACGTTCTCATCTCACCAACCTCTTTATCCTCCTCACCTCCCTGTAATATGTAGGTTCTGTACTTCTCTTTATTTTCTGTTTTGAAATAAACATTTCTTCACCCTTTTTATTATTTCCTTGAACTCTTCCCACTTCATTTCCACTGTACTTGTGCCATTCTTCCATTTAATAAAATAAACCCTGAAGTTCCAAACTTTGTGCCATAGATCTTTCTTTTCTTGACTTCCAATAGTTCTTCATCCTTTCACTTTGCTGTTTCCTTCTTTCTTCTGTCCATATATGAGTATTACTACATTTATTCTTCATCTTCTCCCGGAAACCTTAGAAATTTTGTATCAATCTCCTAAAAGTTGCTCTGTCTTGGATTAAACCTTCTGTTATTCCGATCTCAATCATATCCTTCTGTACTCCTTGGAGCCACTGGTTGTCCTTCTTACTCTTGTAAACATGGTTGAAAATTCTTTTTGTTAGTCTGTTGTTATCCATTCTCATTATGTGACCAAAAAAACTGATTCTCCTCTTTCTGATCGTGTCTGACATCCTTTCAATTTCTTCTTCTTTGAACAGATCTTTATTCCTCTGGTGTCTAAACTCACCATTTTCAATTTTTTGTGATCCCCAAATTTTTCTCAAGATTTTCCTGTCCCTTTTCTCTATCTCTTCTATTTTTCCAGTTTTCATAGGGAACAAATATTCTGAGCCATACAGACCTTCTGGTTTGATTACTGTGTTGTAGTGTTTTGTTTTCCTTGAGACATTCTTCTTATTGTATGTATCTTTAGTCAGTTGGTGTGCTAGTTCTAGTTTTCTTGCTCTTGATATGTTTGCTTCCTTATCAAGCCCATTGATCTGAATTACTTCACCTAGATATTTAAATCTATTGACCTTGTTAATTTTTCCATACTCTGTGTTTAGTACTGTGGGTGAATCCCTAATACTGGTCATGAATTTAGTCTCTTAAAAGGGGTTTGAAGTCCAACTTTTCCAGCTATTTCTTTCAGAAGGTTGATTTGTTCATGTGTGGGTTTCTATACTTCCAGGGAGAACTGCTGTGTCATCAGCAAAGGCCAAACAGTTTACCCCAACCCCTTTGTGCTTCGAACCTAATCTTATCTCATGATGAATTCCCCTTCTCTTGAGTTTTTCTTCCCATACTCTTATTACCTTCTCCAAAATGGAATTGAAAATAATTGGGGAAAGCCCATCTCCCTGCCTGACATCAGTTTTTATTTTAAATTCCTTTGAGATCTCTCCCATAAATTTCACTTTTGAATTTGTTCCAGTGAGGGTATGCCTCATTATGTTGACTGATTTTGAGTCATCACCAAATTCCTGTAAAATGTTCAGTAATGAGATTCTATCTACTGAGTTGTAGGCCTTCTTGAAGTCCACATAAACTATAACAGTTTTTGTTCTCTGTAACCCTGTCTCGTATTACAGTTTTCAGATTTAGAATCTGTTCTACACTGGATCCTCCTTTTCTGAACCCTCCTTTGTATTCTCCGATTTGTTTGTCTATTACTGGTTCAGTTCTGTTTTGAAGAGCTTTTGACAGTATCTTATATGTCACTCCAACCAAGGAAATTCTTCTGTAATTGTTCACATGTGTTTTGTCACCATTCTTGTACAATGGGTGTATCAGTGCGTTCTTCCATTCGTCAGGATTTTTTTCTGTTCACCAGATTTCCTGCAGTATGTTTGTCAGTTGCTGCCTTACTTGGCCACCCCCTGCCTCTTTCCACAACTCTGCAACAATCAGATCTTCCCCTGCAGCTTTATTGTTTTTCAGACCTTGGTTTATGTCATATATTTCTTTCTTGTCTGGTGGCTCTGAAGGTTTAATGCTTGCTTGTGACTGACTGAATCCTAGTCTTTCTTGAGGTTCTTCACAGTTCAGTAGTTTTGCAAAGTAACGGGCCAAAATTTTGCAGTTTTCTTTGCTGTTTAGGCCAATTTTTCCATTTTCATCTTTAAAGTCAAGATTTGGTTTTTGACACTTTGAACATTTTGTAAAAGTTCATTGTATTACATTTAGCGAAATCTTCATTAATTTATATGAGTCTACTTTTTTCATGCTTCCTCTTGACGTTTCTGATAGTATTTGAAGTTTGTTTTCGGATTTTGTTGAAAGTTTGGAAATTCTCATCAGTTTTATGGGAATGCCACCTTTTCCAAGCTATCAGTCTCTCATATATGGCCACTTCACATTCTTCATTCCACCATCAGTGCTTCTTATTTCTTTTTTAAAGAACATAATTCGCTGTCAGCTTCAGTTATTTTTGTTTTCAGATCATCCCAGTTCCTTGCAGTGTTGTTTTCCAACTTTTCTTTGAATTTTTTATTTACTTCTGAGTTGTTTTGTAACAATTCAACATTTAATTTAGTTCTCCTGTTTGTTATTATGCTATGTCTGTTTTGATGGATGAATCTCACTTTTATAGTTGTAAGGTAGTGGTCACTTTCAATGTTGTCTCCCTTTCTCACCTTGACATTCTAGATCTCTTTTTTGCTCTTGTAGGAGATAGCTACATCACCAATTTGGAATTCACCAAGGTTTGGGTTTGGGGAGTGCCATGTTGTTTGTTTTCTGCTCATTTTTTTAAAAAAGAAAAAAAAAAAAACATGGTAGACATCAATTTGAGTTTTAAGGCCTTGCACAATTGGACAAGCCTTATTCCATTTCTATTTGTTCTTCTGTGTGTTCAGAATGCTCCTACAATATTCTTATAAATTCTTTCTCTCCCAATTTATGTATTGCAATGTCCGAGTAACTCTTTGATGTTATCTGTAGGAATTTTATGGATTTCTTTTTCTAAAAGTTCCCAATACTCTTCCACTTTATCCAGATTTTTCCTGTTATCGTCATTGATTGGAGCATGGACATTGATTAAGGTATAGTTTCTATTTCCATATCTTATTTTCAAGAGAGACAGCCTGTCAGAGGGTGAGTGGAAGTTTTGGACTGATTCCACTATGCTATTGTTCACAGTGAAAGCAGTTCCAAAGTGGAGAACATTCTTCATTACTCCCTTCCCAGGTTATCCTTTATATATCCTATAATCTTCTGAATCTGACATACTGCTATTTGTATATCTGCTTTCTTAAGTACAAGGATTTTCTGGTTGGTAAGAATTTTGGTTAGTTCTTTTAGTTTTCCAACCTGCAAAAGTGATTTGATATTAAGAGTACAAAAGAAGTATTTTCATTTTGGTCTAAGCTTGTTGTTTGGTGGGTTTCTAGTAGAAGGCTCCGACTCATTCTTGCAGGCTGTTCTGGGCTCTCCAGAATCCTTAGGCCCAGTTGCAAAACATACTGCCATGGTGGGTTGACGTTTCCGATTACCACCTGGAGTAATACTTCCATCAGTTTGCATCATGCATATAGATTACTTGACTGTCTTAGGGAACAGTTTGTGTACCGCTCCAAGGTTAAGACTACAATTGTGAGCTGTAGAGTTCATTTCTCAGTCGCACTTCACCTGGTTTACAGAAGCTGACCACAACGCCGCTCGTTCCAAGATCAGACGTGTGGAATTACGTTTTAAAAGACAGTTCCTCCATCTCCTTTGCTGTTGGGATTTGTGGTCCTCCTCCACCGCTGAAGCTGTTGACTGTCTTTACTTCCTCCAACAGTGATTGGCTCCTGCCATATCCCGTATATCCCTTCCAAACCATTACCTTTCCTGACAGGTGCAATGCACCCTCCGCCAAACACTTTTGGTGAATCGCGGAGTAATTGTAATAGTAATAGTATAGGCTCGCCGACCTGGCTTCCCGCTGGAATTGGTCACCCAACCTTCCACTGGGTTACTCGGCTTAACAGGGACACCTCTTGTAGATTATGTGCTGGAGTTGGTGTGAAAGAGGTTAGTTGGATTCTCTTGATAAATCCAATATGTTATTGTTTCAGATAACAGGCAACAATGCATTTCACTCCCATTCAACCCCTCATAAAGCTTTATTAGGATGATATCCTACATGTTTGGTCCCCTTGTTTTCTGATCAACCACCTGTGTAAAGCCCCCTTCCATTACTAAGGTATTTGAATATCTCTGTTCCTTTGTGTTGCTAATCTTATTTTGTACCCAGTTGACACTGGTAAGTTTAGATCACAACCAATAATGACCATTCTATGCTCACGTCTGAACTCTGAACATAAATTTAGTTTCTCCCCAAGAGCCTCATCATTATCATTCATTTTTCAACTATGGTATGCAAGCAACACCCTGACTTTTTATTTTTATTTCCCTAGAAGTATACCCCAAGTAACTCATGGTCATGATCTCTGAACACCAGTGAACTGTAGTAGTCTTCGCTAACCAGTATGAATACCCCACCTCCAGTTACTTCTATATCTCTGCAGTACACTCTGTAACCATCAGGAAAAACCTCATTTTCTAGTACTCATTACTTCAACCAAGACTCTACTCCTACAACTACATGAGGTTCGTGTATCTCTATTAGATTTGCAAACTCCATTACATTGTACATTATACTTCTACAATTTACCAGTAACACTCTTATCACTGGCTTTGTAATATTTTCAGCACCAACATTCACCTTTCCAGATCTGCCCCCCTCTGTTATTATTTCAAAAGCTTATTCTATAGTATTAGTGATTTTTCTAGCTATGTATCTACATTCAGTATCCCTTCGATTACCTATTTTTATCCCCTCACCAGTAGTCCCTAATCTGAAAAAGGCACACTCTTGACACTCTCACCACTGGAAGTGGGCTCCCTTGCAACCTTAGCTAACAACTCATAAAGTATTTCCTTTCCACTCCTGTTTAGGTGTAGCCCATTCCTAGTGAAACCCCACCTACTAATGGTCTCCATAGGCACAACCCCCATGACAGAACGAATGCTGTTCCCAAGCAACTCCTCTGTTTCCACATTTACCCACCTCACAGCATGGTTCAATAGAGGTTGGTCATCGGGCACAAGTATGTTATAATTATAAATAACTCAGTTCTTACGCTTTTAACAGATTAACATTTATTGTTCCCAATTCTTATTCTTCTAGGAACTACATCGGTCTTAAAGTATCCGAAGAATGCAAAGTTCTTAAGCAGTGAACTGGTAACAAAGCAACCGTTCGGCCTGTACGTCGCTAACCTCTAGCTATCTCTTGATTTTTTTATTGCCATGGCAACTTACTTTTCCTTGCTATAGGAGTAAATATATCATTTTTTGTTTAATTTCATGGCACAAAAATATGATTTTCTTATGAAATTATTCTGTTCTGTCACATGCCTCCTCAAGTTCACCATGTCTTTGCTTAAAAGACATTGGTAAACTTATAAGAATAACCTTGCATCCAGCGATACTCTTTCCTCTGTTCCTATTAGAATTTTTTACAAAACATTTTACAAAATATTCTCTTCTTAATACTAACAATATACAGAAATGAACTAAAAAAAACATGTATTGTCTTCAAATATCTAATAATGAAAACATACATACATACAGTATTCTAGCTTAACATCACACAAATGCAAGTCCTGTCACGGTCGCCATGTCGCGCGCCTGGTTATAATTATAAATAACTCAGTTCTTACGCTTTTAACAGATTAACATTTATTGTTCCCAATTCTTATTCTTCTAGGAACTACATCGGTCTTAAAGTATCCGAAGAATGCAAAGTTCTTAAGCAGTGAACTGGTAACAAAGCAACCGTTCGGCCTGTACGTCGCTAACCTCTAGCTATCTCTTGATTTTTTTTTATTGCCATGGCAACTTACTTTTCCTTGCTATAGGAGTAAATATATCATTTTTTGTTTAATTTCATGGCACAAAATATGATTTTCTTATGAAATTATTCTGTTCTGTCACAGTAAGGAGGCCAGGAATTGGAATATGTTACCAAGAGAATTGATGAATAATTTACCAAAAATGGCGAAACAATTTAAAGTAGAAATTTGTAGAGGGCAAAAGTAGGTGGGCACAGGAAAGGGGGTAAAATGGGTGTGTAGGGAAATTGCCACCAGAGCGTGCACTCCATCACAAATAGATAAAATTAAAAAATAAATGTTTTCATTGTGTGTGTGTCTTTTTTTTTTTAACAGTATTTTAAAATCTGATCTATTTGTATAGTAATGAAAATATACTTGGTTACAGAATCAATCAACAAAATAATTAGTTTGATAGTGGCAAAAAATAATTAATCTGTGTCACTGAACAATGACTTACAACAAAATATCCTGTGTATATATGTAAAGAACCTCATTGATATTGAGAGATGATTTACTTTATTTGCAGTGGAACTGCAATTTCTGTACACATCCATCTTCCCTCTTTCTTGTACTACTTTTACTATTTATGACTATAAATTCTTTCAGCATTTTTGGTAAATATTTATCACATTCACTGATAATTTATTTCCATTCCCGATTCCCTTAACAACAAGAGGAAATTTCTCAGTACCTTTTATTTGAAATTAGGTGGCAGCTTGTTCTCATGGCAACCTTTTTCCCTCCCATATGCTGCTCTCATCTCTTCCATCAATATTTTTCCAACCTCTCTTAAATCTCATCGTGTCTCCTAATAAATCTAATTTCAGCTTCTTTATCATATATCATTACGTTCTGCAATAATTTCGTAAACAAATCTAGCTGCACTCCCTCTTGCGTCTTCTCCAACTCCTGTATTTGCTACCCATAATATGAGTCCCACATACACAACCATATTCAAGCAACGGCGAGAATAATTTTTTATAACTCAATACCTCTGGTATTTCCTCTTGTCACAAACTCCAGTAAATAACATCCTGCTCAATGTGCCCTGCCCAGTTGAGTTATCAAATGTTATGCCAAGACATTAACACTTCAAGTCTTCAATAAACTATTCCTTCATAACTTGGTAATCAAAAAGTACCTTTAATTCCTTATGTTCCTAATAAGCTCACTCTTTTAGCATTTATCTTCATTCCAGATTGACCTATCCAGTTAGATATCTTGTCCAAATCATACTGCAGCTGTTTATAGTTTCTCCCATTTTGATCCTATGATATACCTTTAATAGAAGAACCTGTGTTTTGAAAATCTATTGGTCATCTTTCCTTTACCTTGTGAAATACTGTCAATTAACTAAAAAGTGGAATGAATTATATGATAATTCAACATCAGAGACAAATATGATAATAATGGGGGTTAAGAATAGAACAAAAGTAATCTACATAAAATATACATACCTTGTGATTTTTTTGTCATTAATTTATTGACATTGGATACAAACAATATAATGATTCAGTATCAAAAATAGAAATTAGTAAAAATTGCAAACAGAATAAAAATATTTTTCATACAGTATAAATTATTGCTTATAGCCACTCCACTCAACTGTTTGGTCATTTTGTGACCAGCTAGTGTTTCCCTTCTTGCTGAACTGAACCATCCCTAACTCTGACAAACCCCAATCTTAACAATCCCTAAGCCTAACCTTCTTTCAACATTGCTTAGTAAAGATTTTGCATACCTTTTTGTTGCTAGAATTTGTAACAATATGCAAAGATGTATAATTATAATGAAGAATATCTTATTTACTTAATAATAATTTATTGTGCCGTTAATTGATGAACAAATTTTTTGAACATCCAGCATACAATTATTACAAAAAAATCATTTTCTATTTCCAATCCACATATTTACATTGGTTGTCCTTGTGTGATTTGTTTATTGTCACTGTAAATTCCAAACAAAATTGGAATTCCTCAGACTTCCACGGCCATCTTTGTTCATGATTAATTGACTTTCAGGTTTTGCCGCATTGTTTATTTCATTACCTAAGCTTTCGGCTGGTATCCCATGATATTAATGTGCCAACAAAATGCGCCTGTCTCCCATACATACAGGGTATCACAGACTGGATTGGGAAATTGTTAAAGCGGGTGGAGGTGCGAATAGTATATAAGGCTAAATGCAAACTTGGTCAGTCACTGACAAAGGTAAAAGACAAATTACAACCACACCAGCTTATGGGTGTTTACGAAATCCCCTGCAGTTGTGGCAGTGTTTATATCGGCGAGACAGGTTGCACTGTGGCGGAGAGACTTAAAGAACCTATCCGCCACTACAAATATAACAACAGTGACAAATCCGCCGTAGTCCGCCATGCTATTAATACCGGGCATGAAGTAAAATTTCAAGAAACCAGGCTACTGTGGAGAGAAGACCAGTGGTGGCCCCGACGGGTGAAAGAGGCAGCAGAAATTTTAAAAAACACCAACAACATCAACGAAGATATCGGCCTCTTACTCTGCGATGCTTGGCACTCGTTGCTATGTCAACATAAACAGTATCTCTGACGAAGGCTGGAGGATACCAGCCGAAAGCTTAGGTAATGAAATAAACAACGCGGCAAAACCCGAAAGTCAATTAATCATGAAAAATTGGAATTGCATATGTTTAAATTGAAATCATTTATGATCTGGAAGCACCGGAATTCTTGGTAACTATACATTTTCTCATTTAAATTAACAATTTAAAGGATGACTGTAGCACCACTTATCTAATGCAAAGCACATGAAAACATCTTTTTGTTCATTAAACATTTCTTGCAGGTATGAGAAAAATTGACCCATAAATATAGAAGTTAAACTCCAACACCATCTATCAGAATGTAACATACCTAAAACCTTACTCGTCACCTCAGCAACATATGGTATAAATATGGCTTTAATAGATCCAATGGTTCATTAGTGATGATAGGGTTTACTGATGCACAATTGATTTTATATGTAAAGATGTCATCTGCAAACAACCTAACTTCTAACTATTAACATAATCATGCATTAGAATAATGAATAGGAATGGTCCCAATACATTATCCTGTCACTCCCATTTCCACTTTCATTTCTTTTGATATTGCATTTCCTATCCTCACTCTTTGCTTTCTATCTCTTAAGAATTCTACTAACCGGCAAATAACTTTTTTATCCAATCCAGAGGATTACCTTATTTAACACCATTTCTTGGCTTACTCTGTCAAATATCTTAGAAATATTTGTCAACTTGGCCTCCCTTGTAGTACAATCTGCTTATTTCTTTCTATTTTTTTATCTCTCTCTTCCTGCCGTATCAGTAGAATCAAGTTTTTAAATCTAGGCTTTTCATGATTCGATTGCTATCTCCAGTACAATACAGTTCTGTATGTAGTCATGCCACGTTGAAACACAACACCAGATATTCTGGTATGAGATACACCTTTTAGCTGAAATATACAAAAATAGTTGATAATGATTCAGTTCCATAATAAATGTTAGCTACAGTTAGGAGCAATTAGCAAATTGATATGCTAGAGGAAAAACTGAGGTGAGGAATTTTAGGAAAGTCTTGTAGCTGAATTTTAATATATGACTGGTAAAAGTCTTTATATAGAGAATACAATCTTGAAAATAATTTACATTGAACAATCTCTTAATCTTATCATGAATTCTTCATTACCAAGATATCTAATAATTATGATTTTTTTTTTTCTAAATCCCCTTTTATGTTCACATAACCAAAATTTTATTACAAGCACTTTTATCTTCTACAATTAGGCGACATTCTGATTATATTTTGACTTATCTGAGGGCTGATTTATAATTTTTAAAAGAGCACTGTTGTGGCTAGAATTTTGAAAGAAACAACATTAGACTTTTTTTATTTATAAACGTTTCTCGGGAAACAAACCGAGTAATGTTGTTATTAATGCACAATATTTCGGCGAATTTATTCTCCGTTGCCATCTTCAGGTGCAGTTGCAAGTCTTGAAGTCTGCCTTGAAGTCAGCCTTGAGCGTGTTTTTTGTAAACTGGCATTTATAACATTAGACTTGGTTGTGAGGATTTTGTTTCGGTATGAGCATTCTTAATGGTTGTTGGGATTTTATCATTTGTTTTGATAGAGTGTTAAAAAATACAAATTTAACTGAGGATTTGGATTGCTAGATCCTGAAATATTGTTATTAAATTTTTTATCAAAATCTGAATTGATGACTCTACATATAAGAAATTTATTTTGTTATTAGAATATTTCCTATATCCTAGTTTATGAGCTTGGTTACATATGTTTCAGGCAGGTGTGTTATCGGGTATACCCCATGCATGTAGGATGACATTTGCCTTCATAATATCTAGCATTTGTGATTACTTACTAACAAAAGAAATAACTTCACGAACAAATGTTCGTAAATTTGCATGTTGCATTGGTAAGTAAGATCATTTATATAAGCCTATTTTGTCTCATTTTTCTCCTCCCATTATTCCTTATCAATGTGTCTCTCCATAATTTTAAATTCTAGTGGCTGTGCATTGCAAGGGTGCTGTCTTTTCTGGCTGAAAATTTCACTCATTTGTTACTAGGCTTTAAAAGTAATGAAGAAGTGAATGCCAGAAACACCAAACAGTTATTAAATAAGTAATGTGGCCCAAAAGACACCCTGAAATATTACACTGATTAATATATTGTTTTTTTTTTTTTTTTTTTTTTTTTTTTTTTTTTTTTTTTTTTTTGCAAATGGCTTTAGTCCTTATTGATGTTGAGGTCATTAGAGGCAGGAAAGGAATTCAGCCTTGGTCATTTGAAGAAACCATCCCAGCATTTGCCTGGAGTGATTTGTGGAAACCATGGAAAACCCACATCCAGATGGCCAGACCATGATTTGAACCTGCATCTTCCAGATGCGAGGTCAGAACATTATCACTCACCCACCATCCACAGTTAGTCCATAGTAGACCTCTTTGACTGACCTCTGACATCATGATTCCATCACAGTTTCCCATTTCAGCCAACTTCTTCACAGGAGATAAGCTCTGCAGTCAAATTGATTGTTATTATTGAAGATATTGGTCAAAAGACAACATATTGAATATAGGACAGATATGATCCCTGGATGTATAACGTTAACAGTCAGCATGTGCCAGAAAGGATTAATTGCTCAAGAACATGGGTGTCAAAGTAACTTGGTGAAATGCAAAAATTTCAAAGCAAATAAGTGTGTCTGTGGAGGCCACCCCAGAAAGATCTAATTTAGCTTCTGACAGTGAAACTGAAGTTGCTGAATTGTGGAAGAAGTTAATCATTGTATTCTCAGACACAGAAGAAGAATTATAGATAACATAATGCGGATTTATGCCATTTGAACTTAGTGCATTCAAAGTATAAATAAGCAGCTAAGGTTATTTCAACATAAAAAGGCCATACAACAATTGTGTAGCATGTAAGAATCTATTTTTAGATAGTATCCTCCTTGTTTCCCACAATTATCCCAATGACATTCCAATGTTTTTACACATTCTGCAATACCAGCTGATATCCACACACACGGACTGTAATGGTAATAAGAGACTTGTGATGGGAAGCACTAGCCTGATGAAACAGTTCTTTTTAAAAAATTCCTGCTCTCTTTTCCTTGATTGCAGCTTGGAGCTGCTTCATAGGATTAGCATAACATGTTCCATAATGGTTTTTCATTTTCAGGATGTTTAGGATTAGTATATCCATAATCTGAAAAAAAAAACAGACTCCATTAGTTTATCTGGATAAGGAACAATTTTGGCCTTTTCTTGGAGGTGCTTGCTTTACACTGGTTGTTGCTTTCATTCCATGTTAATAAGATGTGCCAAGGTCTCATACATAGTAACGAATTTAATGGAGTGGCTTCTAACGGTGCTGTGTTATCCACAGACACCTACCTCTTTCTTACATAAATATGGTAAATAAGATAAAGATGGCGCCGGGGTCAGTAAATACCAGCGAACAGTCGTGTAAAAAGTCCTTTAATATTGTGCTAAAGTGTTCCACTTGTAAAAAGTCAGATGCTGATGTAAGCTCGAAGTGTCGTGCGTGTGAAATTAAGAAAAAAATCTGAATACAGTGATAACACGCTCCAAATCAAGAGATTTAAATGCGTCAACCGGCAGTACACACGCCAAGCTTGATGGAAATGAACTCACAATCCAACAACTTAAAGACATTATCTCGAGTCAAGATGAAACCATAAAACTTCTCAAGGAAGAAATAAATGATATGAAGCAGAAAGTGAAATGTGTAACTCATCCGATAGTTGAAGAAACAAACTGTGTAAAATTGACTTATGTAAATGGCGGGCATAGAGTAAAAAGCTGTACAAGAAAGGAGACATTAGATCACGAAGAGAAGGTTTCAAACAAATTTAACACATTAATCTTACAGAAGTGAAGTTAAACTAGATAAAATTAAGATGAAAACTAAAAAATGTGAAACAGGCACGCAAAAAAATAAAACATTGCACAGTGCTACGAAATGTAAACAAAGCAATAAATGTAAGATTCTCCTATTGTATGATTAGCCGGGGCAGATACTGCTCGAATATGTTAAGACAGAAATTAGGCTCTCTTTACAATATTGAAGCCATAATCAAGCCAAATGCTCCCATTGAAGAAGTTTACAAAAAGCATTGACTAAACTGAGTGAAGGTTATAATCACAAATACTGTGTAGTGGTAATGGCGGGGACAAATAACGTAGAAGATATCTACGGAGATCTTTGTAGTGCGCTAAATACACTTACATCCACTATACATGCATTAAGCAAAAAAACAAATGTAATTGTACATCCGATTCCTCTCAGACATGATGTGCCGAATTTAAACTTTAAAATTAAGGCGGCTAACAAGTATTTCTGGAAGGCCATAAACTCATCAAACAATATCAACAGTGCTCATGTCAGTATAAACTTTGAAACTGAACGATTAAACAGAAGGCACTTTACAAGTCATGGACTGCACTTAAACAGGTATGGAAACGAACATGTTTGCAATAGAATTGCAGAATTAATCCAACAAAATCAAAGTGTGAGCAAAACAAGAGACTGGCAAGATAGAAATGAAGCAAACTTTAATAGACAATTGGGTTTTCATCAAACCAAAGAAAACGGATAACCATCATTGCATTTTCAAGTCCAAAATCATGTGGGCAAAGGAGTGCAGAAACAAACTTCAAGAAACTTGTGAATAAAACATGTTACCAGCTAGAAGATGAAGCCAAAAGTAAATAATTTTTTTTTTTAGGGTAAGTGAATCACTAGAAATGCCAATAGAAATTCATAAGGAACCCCATATCACAAGTAAAAAAGCAAAGTAATTCAGAACTGTTTATTCTACACCATAATGTGCAATCACTTACCAATAAATTAACAGAATTGGAAGTATTACTACAGTACAAGCTAAATGTTGATATAATTTGTATCACAGAACATTGGTTAAGTCATGACGAAATGTATTCAGTTACATTGCCAGGGTACAAACTAATCAGCTGTTTCTGCATAAATACTTCTAAGATTGGAAGTACTGCTATTTTTGTCAAACAACACATGAAATGTCAAAATATCTCAAAATGTGTTCAGGTTTCCATAGAAAATAATTTTGAAGCTTATGCAACTTTTTTGCATGATGCCAACACAGTAGTTATAAATGTCTATAGGCCACCAGATGGAAATTTTTTGACTTTCCTTGCCCAATTAGAATCATTACTAAACAATGTGACTAAACCCAGTAAAATATTAGTGCTTTGTGGTGACTTCAATGTTAACTTCCTCAAAGACAGTAAAGAGAAATTAGATCTATTAAATATGCTCAAATCAGTTCAACTTGAAACCAAAAATAGACTCCCCAACCAGGTTATCTAACCATCAAAATACTCTTCTTGATCAAGTGTTTCGTATCAGAAACAAGACTCTTTTCAAAAGGGTAAGTGATAAGTATGGGCTACAGTGACCACGAAGCACAACTCATATCACTAAAGATAAAGAATAAAACCACAAAATTGTAAAAAGATTACATATCAGAGAAATTTTTGTGATGATAATATACGTGTGTTTAATTTACTGCTATCAAATGAAACTTGGAAGGAAGTATATGATCAAACAGATGCAAATGACAGCTTTAATGTATTCCACAGTACCTTTCTACACTACTTTAATCTGGCTTTTCCCAAAAAAGGAAATTTGTGGCAGAAAGACCAAACAAAAAGTGGGTAACTACGGGAATAAAAATATCGGGTGAAAGAAATCGTTTTCTACAAAGTTACTGTAAACAAAACCAAGTTAGTCAAGAATTTTCAAATTATGCTAAAAAATACAAGAAAATGTATAAAAAAGTAATTCAGCAAGCAAAAATTATGGCAAATGACAATTTTATCAAAAAATCTTCCAACAAAATGAAAGCAATGTGGCATGTTATCAGACAGCAAACTGAAAGTACCAAAACCGAAAGAAGGAACGTCAAATTGTGTATTGACGATTCAATAATTAGTGACCCCAAAGTGATAGCCGAAGAATTCAATAAGTATTTTACATCCTTGGCAGAACAATTAATTAATAAAAAGTGCAATAAACAAACTAAAGATGTTCCTACTCTTTCCACAACATCTAGTGTCACAATGTACCTAGCTGAAACTAATCCTGATAAATTATAAAAACCATAAACACATTAAAAAATAGTTATTCATGTGGGTTGGATGAGGTACCAGATTTGATCTTGAAAACCTGTGCTAATCATGTAGCTACCCCCCTTGCAAAAATATTTAACATATCTGTGCAAACTGGAATTTTTCCAGAAATACTCAAAACTGCTATAGTGACTCCACTATTAAAGAAAGGCTCTCCTGATCAGGTGACAAATTATAGACCTGTATCCCAGTTAAGTGTCTTCTCCAAAATATTAGAAAAAACTATTCCTTGACAGACTCCTTAAGTTTATAAACAAGTACACATTACTTTCTACTCAACAGCATGGATTCAGAAAAAATAAATCTACACACACTGCAATATTCGAATGCTTAGAATCTGTTATAAAAGCTTTGGATGGAAATGATATGGCCGCAGGTATTTTCCTGGACCTATCAAAGGCATTTGATATAATAGATCACAGTATACTGCTAACTAAACTAGAAAAAATGGGAATAAGAGGAAATGCAAAAAACTGGATCAAATCTTATCTTGAAAATCGCGAACAAAGAGTAACTGTAGACCATGAAACAACATACCAAAAACATAATACAAGAGAAAAATTTACCTCAAATGAACAGTTTGTTAAGTATGGAGTACCCCAAGGCTCAGTGCTAGGACCTATATTATTTCTAATTTATATCGATGATCTCACAAGAACTGTTCATTCAAAAGATACAGTTCAGTTTGCAGATGACACAAGTGTTTTACTCACCTCACAAAATTTAGAAAGTTTAGAATTAAAAGCAAATAAAACCATGAGCGAGCTCAAAAACTGGTTTGACACAAACAACCTAATTTTAAATGAGGAAAAAACAGTATGTTTGAATTTTTCTCTACCCCACTCAGTTAGCAAAAACAATATTCAGGTAGCCATAAATGATAAAGATCTAAAGAATGTAAACGAAATGAAATTCTTGGGCTTATGGGTACAACAAAACATGAATTGGGATGTACACACAAGCAAATTGGCTACAAGACTGTCTTCAGTGTGTTACGGACTGAGAATCCTTAGGAATACTACCAGTATAAATACCGTAATACAAGCAAACTATGGCCAATTCCACTCACTGTTAAGATATGGAATTATTTTCTGGAGTAACTCGTCACAAAGCACTAATATATTTAGGATGCAAAAACGAGCAATGAGAACCATATGTTGCCTAAAAAGATCAGAATCATGTCGAATACATTTCATAAACCTTGCCATACTAAATGTTCCATGCCTGTACATCTATGAAATAATCATCTTCACAAGAGAGTATCTCTTAAAAAAACAACAAAATAATAAAAAATAATATGCTACATAATCACTTCACTAGAGGGCATTCAGACATCCACAAAAAAATTTGCAGGACTACAACATATCAAAAAAGTATTTTAAATTCTGGAATAGCACTCTATTATAAAATTCCAGAGGAAGTAAAAATGCTTCCTGTATCTCATTTAAAATAAAACTAAAGGCATTTCTAGTGAGACACAGTTTTTACTCTATTGGTGAATATATGGACTCATAAAAAATATTCTAAGAATATTAACTTTGTATCTTGTCTGCATGTATACTTGTTTGTCATCATATTATCCATCATCTGTACAAATCCCTGTACAAATCCCATCATCTCATAAGTATATGTATCATCAATTCATTAAAATGACTTGTCTAATGTCAGTATGTACACCTGTACTATAAATTGACCAAATGGACCAATAAAAAAATCAAATCAAATTTAGTTACAGCATGAAATTTTTCTTTTCCTCATATCTACTTTGGGAACATGTAACAAAGTGGATGTTTTTTACAAGTTGTTATATGTTTTGACAGTATTCTATAAAGATATAAACACTTAAATGCAGTTTTCACAATGTTGTATCATTTCATCTTCCAGGTTAGGCAGTTTATGTATAGGGTGGCCATTGTACATCAGAATTACTATGTGAATTCACAATCATCAACCATTATAACAAAATGCAGTATGAACTAAGCATTGTCCCTAACATTATGTAACAACTGGATAAAACTTATTGGTTTAGAGATAACATCAACTAATCCTATGTTAGATATGTTGAGTGACACCTGGACCAACAGATTTATAATTGTTATGCTAGGTTATGAATATATATATATATATATATATTGTAAGTTACTGTCTGCCCTGTGAAAATGTTAATTTGGAAATGTGGTCTGCTGATGTTACAGATCATCCGCATGCCAACTACAGTTTGCCTAAAACAGCATTATTTGTTTCATATATGTTTTTTGAGTCTGGCATATACTTTTTGTTGAAGAATAATGCCTAAGGATTTGTGAACCATGTTGTTATATGGAAAAGGCAGCTTCTTGTAGTGCAGTGACCTATAACCTTATTAATACAATGAATCTAACCATAGAAAAATATTTGGAATAAAATTTGCCAACAACAGAGGAGTCACTGATGAAAATTTTTGCAGTAGGCCTGTATCATACTTCTATACATTCCTTTATAGGTTCAAGGTGTCTTAATACGGTCCAAACTATGGTGGTATAAATTAGATTATTCATGTCTCTATTGCCATACATCCTCCACTTTCAGTCAATTCCTTTTTCTTTTTCTCATTTACTTAATCAAAGTTTAATTTTCAACTAAAATGGAATGCCTTCATGGGTGCCAGATATAGTTTACCTTTCCTTTTGATAGAAAATGTATTTTTTCTGTTTATTGGGCAGGTAGAATAATTAAGAGGGCACTGTGTAATTAGTGCACACCATGTTTTATAATTAACCAAAAACAGTAGATGCATCCAGTATATCTAACATATGCCTTTGGGTCAGAGACTGCAGTATATCTTAGAAAGTGTACAATGTAATTAAATATTTTTTCATAAAGGCCTTGTTAAATGTGTTTGAAAATGAAGTATAATATTCAAGTTTTGTTATCAGTATTTGGTAATGAAACTATATATCAACTTGACCAAATAGTTCTCTTCATAAACTTTATGTTTAAATCAGAGAAGAAATAAGGCAATTTTTCTGGGCTTTTATTTATCAGTAAACAGAAAGAACACCTACACAATTAAACTTTTACATTCACAGTCATTAGATACATGCATACATTCATCATTATCATTGACCATTTCCACTTTCATCGAGCATATCCTCTTCCTGAGAATGTTCTTATTTTCAAAGCAAGGTTCCATCTACTACCAGCCATGCAAGTCCTGTTATAGCTTTGACAGGGGATCAGTTGTGTTTGCCATCTGCCTGTAGAATGCATAACTTCTGCTATGAATGTTTATGAAATGTGTATTTTATGAGCCAGATATTGGGGACTGTTTCCTTTATGTTTGCAGAAAACCTCTCATAGCTGATGTGGTGGCACATTAATGCATGCAGGCACATTGGTGAAGCGAGTTATGAATGTGAAGAAGAAATAAAATGTAGGATTGAAACCTAGTGCTTGCTTATTAAAATCTGCTCTTGAGGAAGACATTAATGTGACCACCAATTTTAATGTCTCCATCCACGATGACTTTCCAACCATCAACACTGTCATTCAGAAGTTTGGGATTTAACTCAGTACTTTGGTGCACAATCTGGTTATTAGAAATTGCACTCTACTAACTCCCAAATTCTAAAAATTTTACTGTCACCTGGGATTGAATTGTCCTCATGGCAGCATCACAATGCTGCAACATCATGCGTGAACCAGAGAGATAAGTGGAATTGTTACTCCAAAATATTATGCTCCCTCTCAATAACAGTTTCTACTGATTGAAAGAGAATTTTTATAGTATATTCTAAGAAGTCTATTATTAAAATCTGACAAAGGAACTAGTACATTTCAAATAATTTTGAAAGACCAGTCCCAGGATTTTAACTTTCTTCAAATTTTTTATTTTTGCATGTACAATGGAATTTGTAGTATTTGTGTCCTATGATGCTCAAAACAAATAGTTACCATTCTGTAAATATTTATAACAAGTACATTTACAGTGCATCACCTGGTATGTTTTTAAGTCTCGACGCGATAATTGATAAATGTCGGCTAACTCATTTACTTTTATTAGAGCAATATTCTCATCTGCAAAGAGTATAATATTCACTCATTGACATTTAAAGGTAAGTACTTAAGAACAAAACTGGATGTAAGGTATAACCTTGAGACACAAGCAATTTTCTTGTCAAATGACACTCAGGTGTGGTTTCAAAATCCTTCACTTGTTAGGGCCAACAGATCATGTCAGGATCAGGTGCATAGACAGACAAAGGAAGGTCCCAATGACAATGTTATTTTATATAAAAATAAATATAATAATAATAATGCAGTCTGTGCTCAGGTGATCTTTCTTTCTATGCATGTCATAAATGTGGTTGCTCTCAAATTTCAGATGAGTAAAATACCCACCTAGAATTACCTGGGTAGGTACTGGTACCTACCATAAACATATTATCTGCCAGCCCTGCTTGTTGGAGAGAATGATTGAAGGATGTACCTGAGAAATAAGGGAATTGTGTTTCAAAACTTTTGTCAGACCATTGCTTTAATATGGTAGTGTAGTATGGGACCCACATTTTAGGTATCAAATACGGGAGTTGGAGGGGTTGCAAAGACAGACTGTTAGATTTGTCTCTGGAAATTACTGCAGAACAAAATCAGTAACTGATATCATAAAGGATCTGAAATGGGTTTAATAAGGAGGGTGAAGAGAGTCAAGCGAGTGTACAAAGTGTATATAGGTGATGAGTTATGGAAAAATACTGGTGCAAGAATTAGGAGAGTCACATGGAAGGGAAAAGTTGATCATGGCCACAAACTGGAACTCGATTTCAGGCGTAAGGGTGTGGCAAGAATTTGCTTTGTAGGGAAGGGGGTTAAGGATTGGAATGAATTACCAAAAGTGCTAAAAGAATTTAAATTTAGCAAAAGGCAAAAGTGGGTTGAAAAGGAAAAGAGAAAAATTGGTATGCAGGAAAATTGCCACTGGAGCAAGCAATCCATCACAATTAAATTAAATTAAAATCATTTCACCACTACTTTCAATTCTGTTAGATAAGTACGAAGGTAGCAAGTACTTTGCCGCTTTTCTAACACCACAGTATTCAGCTTTCTTCGTAACTTGTCACAAGCTATGGCAAAAAAGATTTTCATAATATCAAAATAAAGCAGTGATTTCTTGTTTTGGTCTAGAGAGTTTAGCACCTTATTTACAACAGAAAAAAGAGTCTCCATATATTTTTGTAGCAGTTTAAAAATAAACAAAAGTAATGTTCTTTAATGCTGTCTCAAATATTTATATAAATCAGTCAAGTATATTCCCATTTAGATTTTACAGTATTATTTATAGTGATTATAATGTAAAATGTTGTGAGCTTATAACCTTCATGCTAGATTTAGTTGATCAATTTTTCAGCAACGGCAGGACAGGGTGTTCTGATGGTGGGACTTGCATTTTGTGGTTGCAACTCAATAGCTGCAGTGGTTTGCATTGCACTTGCTACAGGGATTAGTGGAGCACAATCTTCTGGGCCTCTTGCTACTTATGTGGATCTTAGCCCCAATTACGCCAGTAAGTAGTTTGGTAAGATGTTCATCTTAATTTTGAATAAGGCACCAGTGAAAGCTTTTCTCTTTACCATTTAATCAAAATCAGCTGTCTCAATTAAGAAATCTCTCATTATCCTTGGGTGTTGTGTCCCAGAAATATTGTGCTAGTAACGAAACAGGAGTTAACAAGACCAGAAATTCATATAAAATAGTGGGATCAGTATACTATTAGCCAGAACATGGTGTTCAATGTATTTTACTTCAAATAATAACAGTGACAAAATTATGAAACCATTTATGTAAATAACTGATTTGTAGCTCAATTACTATAAAATTAATGAAACATATATGAGGAGCAAGTGCTTAGCTATCCTGCTAATCTACTTCATGGTTTTCATTAAAAAATCTTGCTGTTTGCAAAGAAAGGACTGAATTCTTTAATAGTTATAAGTTGAACAAACCACACGGTTAAGCAACACCCTCAGTGCTTGATTGTTTCACATTTTTCTCAAAATTAAGGCTCCTTTTCACAAGTTTTTTTATAGAGGCCCTATTGCTGACTCATGCCCCTGGCCACGATTGCTTTTGCATTCTTGAACACGATTACGTTCTTGCTGTTGGGCTTCCTTGGCTTTTTTAGCTCTTTTATCCTCTGTTGATTGGGCTATACAAGGTGTGGATAAGTTGACTATAAAAATGCAAGCATTATATTCTATATTTGACTTTAAGCTTAAAAAAATTGGGGGTCTTGTTTAAGCAACTATAGCATCTATTTTGTTAACCCAATAGATTTCTAACCAAACTTCTCAACAAAACAGTTTAGTGATAATTATTAACATAAAGCCTTTTCGTTTAAGGGTATATATAGATTTCAAGGCTTACCTGCCCATATCCAGGATAAATTTTTTTTAAAATTGTCGGAATGTAAAAAGTTTGTCTATTGCCAAAGCAAGTTATGGCAATTTAATGAACAACCAATTAAGCAGGTGATGTGAGCTTTTTGCTACAGAGCGGCAGAAACCTAATCTGTTGTTTACACTTGATCCTGCTCGAATTCAGGAAATTGCAGAGGCAGGAGACTGGGGGTCTGCTTTATGGGGAGTGGTCCAGTATAGGGAACTTTCCTCTACTATCACCCACATGGTGACAAATTTTACATGACACACACCACCAACCGTGACTGAATTTTACTTGAAACTGGCTTGATGAATTCAAGATAACTTGACTTTTTGTAAGGAAAATGAGGTGTGAAAATTTTCTCAGTCTCCCAAGTTGCTCCTATCTGTCTGGAATTTTTATATGATGAAACCCTCATTTTTCTGTTTCTTTTACATATGACAACTCTAAAACCACATAGTTTTTTTCACTATGCCACCAAGAAATTCTCTTTCGTGTTTTAACTATTAGCTTTACTTATTTTTCTGCCAAGATTTTTGTATCATATTATTTTTCAAATCTTTTGATGTATATTGCATTACTATACCAATCATATTCTGAGAGTAATGTATGATCAACAGAAATTGATTCACTCATCTTGCACATGCATAACATCAACTAAAGCTTCTAAAATTAATATCTGGCTAGCCCCTTTTTACTTTAAGCTTCAACTTACACATGTTGCTTAAGGAAATTTGTTCAAATTTTTGAGATCTCATTTACTCTTCAATAATGCTTCTTTTTTCCTTCACTGCCTCAAGAGCATTAATGTAGCTACACTACTGTTTGTAGCTTTATCTACTGTGTCATATTTAAATTATTAACTCATTAAAAGTGCAATTTAGGTGGAAACCAGGCTGTGACCGTTATTAAATGGCCTGTATTGGAAATTTTTTGGGTTTTCTTATTTTGAATAATGCATCTATTAAATTTTAATTTCTATCCATGATGTAGGCATCTAAGTGAGGGAAATTGAAACAATTCACTACAATTAGAATGCAAAAATCTTACTTTTCTCCCCTAAATTTTAGACTTTTCACTAAACTGTTATCATATTTTTAACCCTTGGAATTTTCTCAATTTTCTGTACCTTATTAAGGTTCTTCAGTCGTTTAATTACTGATTAATTAAAAAGTCCACCAAAACAGGTTATGTTTGAAGAGTAGTTTTATTGTGATCAAAACAAGTCAGCGATATTCACAAGCATAGATACAATACAGATATGCACTTCTGAATAGTCGCAAAGATAATCTCTGTGAACTCAACTGAATGAAACTCTCTGTAACACTGAATACTGTCAACTAAACTGACTTACTTACTTCCTTACTTACTACTTCTCTGTCCAGGCGATCTGTTTATATAGTCTCTATCGAAATTACGAGAATTCTTCAAAGGCATCCGCCCAATATTTCCCGATCATTAACAATCACTCAAACAATCAAACATATTAAAAACAATCGAAATTAATACAAAATTACTTAACAACATTACACAATGATCAGAAATGGTAATTAGAGATACTTAAATACGAAATTATTTACAGAAATTCTTTCAAACGGTAGAAAATTGTCCTGTAGACATTGTAACTTACATTAATACATGGAATTACAAACATTTAAGAAAATCTCTTGCACCATTCGGTTCTTGAACATATTAAATGGACTTTAAATAATTTTCTTACATAAAACAAAGTCTATATACACTGATTTACAAGAATTTACAAAATAAACATATCAAATCTCTTTCAAGCAAACTTTAGCTCACTACAAATACTTCATACAGTACAATGCTATTCAAAATTCAGGTATGAGGGCTGTTACAACCTAATTATATCTTTCTACCTAAGTTATTAAAGATTCAGATTTTCTTTTTTTTTTTTAGTAAAAAACATACTTAGAATTAACTTCATTACTCAAATTTTATTCAGAATGCATCTACTTATGCTGACAACCACTGTGATATAAAAATTTGGAATAGTTTTTTTCATTAATTGATAATTTCCAATTTTGTGTTTTCTCCTTTGTTCGTTTCATCCATTCATTTGGCCAGTTACACTTTAAAATGGAAATGTTTCTCTTTAAAAAATTCTCAGCCTATATAAGCCATACTTCAAACTAATTATAATTTTACACTTTATTAATGGTAATGCATGGGGAAAAATCCCTTTACATTAGAATTTCAACTTACATACAAAAATGATTATATTCTGAATTGGAGAGTGCTTTAACTATTAAGAAAATGTTTATAAAAGTTATTTATGGGATAAATAGTAGGTGATAGGCCCCATTCTAAACAGTTTAGACGATATTATGGATATATGACACTAAGTATGTATCTTATATGAGACATTATAACTTCACAAATGCATTTAAAATTACAAATAAAACTTTACGCCACTGTAGTCCTCATTTTCAAATGCACAAATCATTTATTAGTAAGCTGCAGGTCAGTGCAGTGGCGGATCCAGGATTTTGGTTTGGGAGGGGCTTGAGCAGATTTTGGTTTGTGGAGGAAGGGGGGCTTGAGTGGATTTTGTTCTGGGGGGGGATAGAGACCCCTAGCCCCTCCCCCTCCCCTGGATCTGCCACTGCTGCAAGTTATATATCAAATCAGAGTAGAACAGATTAAATACAAAATATCACTACCAAATTTGATGACAGTATACATAAAAAAGGAACATTAGTGCAGCAGTGTGAGGGAAACTGAATTGAAACTTTAATTGTAAATCCTGGTATTTTTTTCTCTTATTGGTCATATCTTCTTAAATTATCCTCTGTAATTGTGTATAAAATGTATTCTTACTAATTCTGAAATCCCTTTAAAAACCCTTGATATGTTTCCTAGCGCTCATTTCATGTTGCTGTCTGAAATGTTTGTGCATTGTCACAACAATCTTGAAGTATCATTAGAATTTGGTTGTGAAATCTTTAAACTTTCATATGAAATTGGTCAAATTATTTATAGCAAATACTAACATGAGCTTGTCACTAATTTTTGTTTCAGGTGTTAATTATGGTATAAGCAACATGATCAGTGCAACACCTGGTTTTATTGCACCAATAATAGTTAGTTCATTGACTTATCAAAATGTGAGTATTTCTTCAATTTTTTTACCAATAAAAAGACATGCAAGTCTTTTTAAAAGTTGAAAAATCACACATCTTATAAGATGGAGATGTTTCATAAACTTATGGCTTCTTTCAAAATTGAAGCATAGGCAGTCTAAACCATTTCAGTGCTTTGTAAAACAGTAACTTAAATTAAGGAGAGAATATTCATGTGAATCTCTGTTAGAGGGGTATGTGCAGGATATTTCAGATGAAACAGGTAAGAAAGTCCAAGCAAATAGTACATGTCACATAACCTTACTTATGTCAGTATACTTTCAAAAACAGTTTAAAGGGTCCTTAACACACTTAAAAGCAACAGCAGATCATTTTAGAAGCATTTTCCATTAGTTTGAGAGTCAGAAAACATGTTAGTAAGGAGAGTTTGAGCTATTTTCTAAGTTTTTGACAGTACTATAACAAAAGTTAATTTTTTTTAGAAGCCTTTTGGCCACATTTTCAGAAGTGTAAAACGAGATGACAATTCATATTAGGTCTAACACTTGCATTTTAGAAAATTGTATTAAAGATATATCATGAACTTGATGATTTTGCAATTTCATGGAGAAGATCGCACAACAAACAGTTTTCACTTGATTTTCAAGGAACAGTCAAGATTCTTAGTTCAAAATGTTCGGCATAAAATAAAACAGAACATATGAAAAGATAGAGCCAATAACTATCAGGGAAGTATGTTTTTCAGACAAAATAAGAGATTTCGCTGACTTTGCAATTCAGCATTTCTGCAGACATATGGGTCTGAGGGCATAGAAATGAAATTTAAATTAAGGAGAAGTTTTCACTGAACACATGGAGTGATTTTTGTATAGATTCCGACAATATATAAGCTGTAAAATGGAAATTAAGGTTTAAATGTAATGGCTGCTACAAAGCATCATTTTGGAAACAAAGGATTAGCATTAAGGGAAATTGATGATGTGGAGATATTACCATCAGATAGAGAATCAAATTTAGCAAAGTTTGTGATATATTACAAACTGGTAGCACTCATATATTTGGAGATAATCAACATCAAAGTTTTTAGTTTACTTTGCACTTATAGCCAAAGTCAATTTTCACTATCAAATACATTTGGGATTAGGACCAGTGAAATGTCAAAAGTTGAGGAAATTTTTATAGAATATTTTGATAACAGAATCATTTCACAGACTGAAGAATTGTAGGAATGAAGACAGATTAAAGCTTTTACAACTTTAACTCGAAATCCGCAAATCCTAGTAGGAAAACTCTCATAACTAAAACTAACATTAAAAATATGCTTCACAACATATAAAAATTTCAGAATGATCAGAGTAAAAATAAGGTTTCCCTTTGTCAAATCAAGTGTATGCTGTCAGCTGGCCCAATATGAATGTAAGGAGGCACCTGTAGCCTAGGCGGGCAGTAGTAATCCAGCAGTAATTGAATGGCGAGGGTGGCGTATTGGTCGGTCGTGAAGATGCAGTAAATTTTAGTAGTGATGCAACTGTGGTGCGGGATCAATCTTTTTTCAAGATGAACTTTGAACTTTCACATCTAAGAGATAGGAGGAATTTGCTTACTGTGAGAGTATGGTAATCATTTATTTCAGATAGAAGTCTGATGCTTTTCTATTAGGCCTACACTGGTACCAAATTTGTAGAAGAGAACTTTTGAAGAATACATATTTTATCAAGAAGACTAGAGTTTTATTGAGAACATACCATTATCTTTTGGGGTGTCATTTTTTTATTTTACGAGGGATTGGCGACTACAAGCAAAGAACAACTAGGTACCAGGACACAATCATAGTTAAGACAGCTGCTGTAAGCTACAACCCCACTTCAGCAATAGTTGTTACATACAACACTAGAACTTTCTAAGGCATTTAACAGACTGATTCATAAAATTGTTGTAAATAATGTAAAAATCATTGATAAAACAGCATTGGCTGATCAATTTTGTGAAATAATGAGTTATTTAATTTTGTAATATATCAGTCCATTTGTCCTGATTAATCATCATTTTTGGTTATCAGTCCAATGCTTTGAGATATCAGCCTTATTTCAAATACCTCCCACATTAAGATACTGATCTTATTGTATATGTTACACAGTAAAATGAATAATCTTTACTAATATTATAAATGTGAAAATAACTCTGTCTATCTGTATCCCAGCCTGTCTGTTTGTTACTTTTCCAGGGGTAAATGGCTAATCTGATCATGGTGAAATTTGACAAGGAGATGCTATTTTCCATTAGGAAGGATATAGGATACATTTTTGTGTATAAATAATACATATTGCCATGGAATTTTGAAAAATTACTGAACGGCGATAGACAGATGCATAGCACATACACATCTCTGTATTACTTTCTGGTATAGCGGTCTGATAGCTCAGTGGTTAATGTGCTTTCCTACTAATATTTCAATTGTGATCTCAGATTCTAATCCTGGTGGAAGTGAAGATTGATCGTATGAGCCACGCTTGGATGGTCAGCTGTTCGTATTCCACGTTAAACCGTAGATCCCACAAATTTAGGGGTGCAATGGTGGCAAACCGTAGGCAGTCTAACAATACCATACGTGTACACTTTTTTTACGCTGTATTGATATCCCCATGCTTTGTTTCCCTCACAGTCACTCTGTGTGTGATCTGAACTAATCTAAACTAATATTATAAATGTGAAAGTAACTCTGTATATCTATCTATCTGTCTGTCTGTTTGTTACATTTCTTGGGCTAACCAGCTAATTCAATCATGTTGAAATTTAACAAGGAGATGCGATTTGGTATTAGGATGGACATAGGATACTTTTAAGGCCTGGTCAAACAGAACACGGGCAGTCCACGCGGACTCTGTGGTACATAGTATTGCATCAGCTTAGTCAAACAGAGCGCGGCGGAAGCCCAGTCCGCGGCGGGCAGGTTGTGAATTCCACAGAGTCTGCGGCGGGTAATGGTGGACGAGTTAGAAAGTCTCATTCAATGCATTCGAGAATGTTTATTTTTATAAGAATCTCGGCATTCCCGAGTACAAAAACATGCCAAGAAAGCAAAAATGTGGAATGAAATATGCGAAAAGCTCAACCAGACAAGAAAGTATACATTTATTTTATATGGCATCTTTTATTTTCCATAACCCGTAGATGCAATAATATATTAGTATAATTATGATAAAATTAAAATGAATTTTCGTTGTTGAAGTAATTTAGAAAATGGTTCCATACCGCATAGGCAGCATCAGTTGATCTTTCTCTCAATCAACTTGCGGTTGAGAAAGCATTGGCATGTTGATTTGTTATTATTGTGTCACCTTGTAGTTCATTTTTAGTGAACTGTGTTATGTAACTTCTTACGAAATTGTGAAGGCAACATGTAGCTTTGACAGCTTCGACTGCGCTATCTACATCCAACTCTTTAGGCCGAAAAAAATATACGCCACGTCTGAGCTAAACTTCCAAAGATATTTTCTACTACACGTCGTACCCTACAAAGATGTTGAATATTTTCCCCCTTTTTGCAAAAGGGTGCATTAAATAAGTTTGTAGTTTGAATCTTCCATCACCTAAAAATACGTGAGGAATGGGCGTGTCTGTATCAGGTAATGGTTTAGGCGGCAGGATAGTTTCGTGAAGTATAAACTGACTTTATCGCCGTAAACTATTTAAAGCGAGCAGAAGGCTATACCGATATTGATGGAGTTTGTCAAGGAAATACTTTGTATCTTTAGTAACGACACAGGACAATTTTTTCAGAATGAATAACAGTTTTAGTCACGATGTTTTGAGAATTTATCGAATGATGACCGACAGACGGATGCGTGTGTTAATATGTGTAATGTTATGTCGGTTGCTCTAGCTGTGCTTCTTGCGCAATCTTTTAGTGTATGATTTGTTAGTAAACTTTGATTAGAGACAAAACTTATTATTTAGGGTAGATGTCAATTTGCTCTGCACTGTACTATTACTTTGTGTCTTCCTAAAAGCTTCTGGCACCAGTTTATTTTGTCTTCTTTTCTGACATGCCTTGCGGGCGTAAGCCTTACCTTAGATGTAGCTCCAGCAGAGCACAAGCAGCTAAGGTTATTAGAACCTAAGAATCTGATGCTCATGCTGAAGAACGAAGAACTGACCAAGCTAAAATAAAGCTGCCCCCCCTCCCCCCACTCCCATATCCCCATACCTTTGTTTGTTATTCTGTTTTTAAATATATTGGAAACTGATCCTCTTCATGACACATGTTCGACGGTAGAATGATATAGTGATGGCTTTCCTGTTGTTTGGGACAAATCTTAAGTTATTAACAACTTTCTATATCGAATTTTGGCAATGAAATTTCTTAGTCCACATGTAAAAAGTTGTGGGTATCATCTAGTTCATTATATTTACAGACTCTTATTTACTTAAATACTTTCTTAAAGAATTAAATTAAGATTCCTTACTTTTATATTACTAAAAACTTATGTAACATGGGAGCTTTAGCATTAGTGTTTTACTGAAACACCTGGAGTTGCATTATGTATGTCTATTAAGTTTGATTGTTTAAGGAACCCTCATTAGCTAATAGTTTTTGAATTTTCTGTTTAAGTGAATTAAAATTACAATTTTTGTCATCAAAGTGACCTTGAGGAGTGACCTTTAAGGAGGAAGCATACAGAGAAAAATTGGAGCTAATGACAACAGCGATTAAAATAAAAATTATTGGTTACTAAAAGAAACAAAACAAAACCTGAAGACATGCTGACCAAAGTACTCAGCCTATCATGTTTAGTGCAGTTGAAAGAAAAGAAGTACTGATAACATGAAAAAAGTACTTTGAAGACCTGTTGCAAGGAATGGAAGGAAACCTGGGAAAACCAAAGAAAGTAACAAAGAACAGGCAAGTGAAACAACAGCTCTAAAAAGGAAATAGAAGAATTTAGTATGCTGGAGCAAAAGAAGTATTAAATTGCCAGGAATAGATGAACTGATAGTGGAAATGGTAAAAGCAGCAGGAGCAATGGGAATTCAATGGTTGTATAGAGTTGTTTGCACATTTAAAAAGTAAGGAAAATACCAGAGGATTGGAAGAAGGGAATAATAATGTTTATCCATTAAAAATGGAGTAAATCAAAATGTGAGAACTACAGGCATATTACATTACTGTCTCACTGCCTTAAAATATATGAAAAGAGTATCTTAAGTAAAATCGAATAAAGTAAACAGCTATACAAAAATAGTATGGATTTGGGCAAGGAATATCAGTTGTAGGTTATATACTAAAAGAAAACAACATGGAAGAAAGATGGAAATATGGCAAGGATGCAATAATGGGTTTTATTGACATAACGGAAAGCATATGGTTTTACCTAGAAAAAGAGAGGAATAGTTTAAAGAATCATGGAGCCAATAAGGAAGATTTATGAGAAGTGTGAGAATAGACAGCAGACACCCTGAATGGTTTCACATGAAAAGGGGAGTTAGGCAAGGAAGTGTATTGTCATTTTTTCTTTTTAAGTGGATTCAGATGAAATATTTTTTATTTTATTGCTTTTTAACTTATCAACATCAAGGTCATTAGAGGTGGGAGAGGATGGGAGCAAGGAATGGGAAGGAATTCAGCCTTGTCCTTTTGAAGGAAGCATCCCTCACCTGGAGTGATTTGGGGAAATGACGGAAAACTCGAATCTGGATGCCCAGACAGGGATTTGAACCCACATCCTCTGGAATGTGAGGCCAATGCGTTATCACTCACCCACTTCGCTCCATGGTTTCAGATGAAGTCATCACAGAAGTCCAGAGATACAGAAATCCAGCATATACTGAGGATGTAATAATATATAAGGAGACATGACAGAAAATAAAAAGAGTATTATGAGAATGGTGTTCTGGCCTCGCATTCGGGAGGACGGTGGTTCGAATCCCCGTCCGGGCATCCAGATTTGGGTTTTCCATGGTTTCCGCAAATCACTCCAGGTGAATGCCGGGATGCTTCCTTCAAAAAGGCCATGGCCGAATTCCTTCCCATTCCTTGCCCCCCATCCTTTCCCGTCTCTAAAGACCACGTTGTTAAAAAGGGACGTTAAACTGTTAAAAAAAAAAAAAAAAAAAAAGAGAGAGAATGGTGGATTGCACTGAAGAAAAAGTAGCCTAAACAAGATGATGTTGATAGCAAGCAACACTGGTCCGTCAATGTTACTCGACAAGAAAAAATTAGAAGCTATAAAACAAACTTCTTAAAGCCATGGTGTGTGGTAGGGCTGGTAATGTAAGAGTGGTCAAGTCATCAGAGATAAAATGTGTTAGGCCTTGCTTGTTTACTTTATTTTGTGCATGTATGTCAGTGGCACAGTGTAGCACTAGACTATATTAATATTATAATTCATTTGGTTACTAATTATTGATAGTATAGTCAATATGTAGTTAAATTTAAATATTTCACTTTGTACTTCTTAACTATGTTTCTGTACGAATTTGAAATATGCCTTTAGGTTTATTATGTTATAAGGGTACAGTAAAATATGTCCCAATATCCCGGGATGTTAAAAATATATACATAGGTAAAAAATTAGTCCCATATAAGTTAGTGAGCTGCTGCATCATTTTTGACAATTTACAGGTCCTTGGGTTAAATGGTTGAGAAACGCTGCTCTAAAGTATACTTTCATCCAATACTGACCTATGACTCAGAAATCTGGACTTCAGTAAAGAGAGCTATTAGCAAACTACAGGTGGCAGAGGTGAGGTTATTGGGAGGAATAGAGAACATCACAAGAAAGAATAAAATTAAAATTTAAAAGATAAGGGGGGGGGGATTAAAAGTTGAAACATTGGAAAAGACAATAACAAAGATAAGACTGCAATGACTGAGGCATGTGATGAGGATCGAAGAGAGGAGAAAGCAGAAGTTAGCACTCATGAACAAAGGGAAGTGAAAAAGACCAATTGGAAGATCATGGAAAGGATGGATGGATCAAGTGAAGAAAGTCGTAGAACCGAAAGGAATTGATTGAAGGAAAATTCTTAGAATGACTGTCATACAAGGAAGAGGATGTGCTGGACAACCTACAATAGTGGAAATGTTTAATGATGATGATGATGACTTTTCTAAAAACTGTACAAAAGTCTTATTTATGCCAGCTTATGGATGTTTGTCAATTCATATTCCATTAGATAAGCTTAGTACCCATGAAATAATTCTCCGAAATTCGCTAGTAAAGCAAATTATTATGGTCTTACTTGTCACAGAGAAACACACATTAACAATGTTTTGCACTCTTTCAGTCTTTTTTGATAACCACATTAAGCAATCAAATATAGTAAAAAAGTATTACCAACTATGAAACTACTTAACTGACCCCAGGTGGTGGGATGCTCTAGGCCAGGGATGACGAACCAATGACACGCGTACCATCATCGGCACATGACCAAATAATTTGGGCACGGTTTTAAAGAGGTGCCTAATCGATATAAATAATTTATTTTTTCGTCTACATAATTTAAGATCAAAGTAACAACGTTCATCGTGAACGAAGTTACCGGTGGCGGAACGACTACAGATTGTGCAAAGGAGGTTTATTTCATGCGAATTTCTGACCAAACGGACATAACAAGATGTGGGAAGCTAACATGTTGACTTGTTTTTGTTGACTGCTTTTACCAATAGCGCATAGTTCTTGTGGTTTTTAAACTAATTTCGTTAACACAGCTGCTGTTTAAGTTTATTTGAGTTATATTTACACCTATTAAACACAGCCTGTTTGGCAAAAAAAAGTGCAAAATAAGTGTAGTACAGAATTTCATCTTTGGTGGGCTGAAAATATGGCATGATTAATTAAAGTTATAAAGTGATCTGTAAAATGGTGCCAAATCACAAATCTTAAAAAAAAAAAAAAAAAAAAAAAAAAAAAAAAAAAAAAAAAAAAAAAAAAAAAGAGAGAGAGAACCAGAGCAAAAAGAATAAATTGAATGTGCAATAACAAGAAAAAATAAACAAATGACGTCTACAATTAAGTATGTTAGCAAGAATTGTCATACTAGTGCCGCACAGTTTTCGGATGCAAATGTTATTGCTCAGCGCGGCAAACCTTTTAGTGAGGGAAAGTTTTGAAGGAAGCCTGGTTAACATGCACCCATTCACTTTTTAAAGATTTTGAAAATAAATGTAAGATAATTCCGTGCATCAAAGATCCCCTTTTATCCAGAAACGCAATAAAAGATAGAACAATATAACGGGTGGAAAATGTAAAAGAACAACAAACAAATGACAACAAGTCATCTCCTTTCATACAGTTGTATGTTGACGAAAGTACTGATGTAATTTTTCGAAGTGATTAACATTAAAAATTCGCTTCGAAAACATTTATCAGATGACTCCACTTCAGCTTGCATTCTGCTAAAAGTAACAAAGTATAAACCGAATATAACCTATTTGGCATCTAACATGCAACAACAAATTTTTCAGTAGTTTCATCTATTTTAATTAATACAAAACTGTTAATGTCAATATTGATTAGTATAAAAAAAGTTTGTTTCTGGTAGTAAATATAAAGTTTTAAGGTGATAGTATTTAGTTTTATTTTTTTCCCCATTAATCACTAAGTCATGATGGCACGTCAAGGGTTCATTCAATATTTCTTTTGAAAAAATGGCACGTTGATCAATAAAGGTTCGCCATCCCTGCTCTAGGCAGATACCAAGAAATTCACTTGGCAGCAAGCTTGACTCCCCCCCCTACATAGTGAAGAGGGCCCAGTCTATCGCCCGGCCGATAAGGCAAATGCCCTAGCAGATTCCTTTGAGAGGAACTTCCGCCCATTAGAAGTGAAAATAGACTAATTGCAAGCAGAAGAGGAGCAATGCCATTTAACAACATTCTTCACACTCAGCAGTTCTCACAATCCTGGAAACATGCTGAAGTTTTGGCAGTACACAAAAGCAGGAAGGACCTGAACGTTCCTCAAAGCTATTGGCCAATAAGCCTCCTGCCATCTATAAGGAAAGTCTTTCAGCAATTATTGCTCAAGAAGCTAAATCATTAAATCGAATGCAACGAGATTATCATCCATCACAATTTCGGCTTTCGCCGAACCACTCCACCATGCAGCAGCTAATGAGGGTGCTTGATGCAGTGACAAGGGCATTCAGTGAGGAACAACATGGCAGCCTGTTGCTTATGAATGTGGTCTTAGTGTTTGACTCTGTGTGGCATATAGGTCTGCTACTCAAACTACATGAACAAGGCTTCTTAGGCAGACTAGTAAATTTTCTTATGTCATACCTCACTGGGTGCACTTTTTGCATTCTTGTCGGTGAGGCCACTACAACTGTGTGGTGAATCAATGCTGGGGTACCACAGGGCTCTGTACTGGGACCAGTGCTCTACACGGTCTTCACTGCTGATGTGCCTACCACTCTCAGGGTTCTTACTGCCACCTACACCAATGACACGGTGTTCTGCACAGCAAGCAGAAGCTGACCCATAACAACTAGGCATCTGCAAGAAGTCCTTTAATCAACTGATGACTGGGCAAAACAGTGGAGAATAGCCATCAACCCCACCAAAACCAAAACCATCATAATCAGTAAGAGGCGCACCTGAAACCTACATCACCTTCAACTTCACAACAAAATGATC
Source organism: Vandiemenella viatica (assembly GCA_031002005.1). NCBI lineage: Eukaryota > Metazoa > Arthropoda > Insecta > Orthoptera > Morabidae > Vandiemenella > Vandiemenella viatica. The sequence continues at coordinate 111,569,214 of JARYHS010008074.1, forward strand.
CCATCGGCAAACGAAGTCAAGTACTTCAGAGTCACTCTTGACTGGCAACTGACTTAGAAAGACCATATTCAAGATATCAGGAGGAGGGAAAGTTCTAGATTGCACACTCTATTCCCCGTGCTGAACAGCTCTTGAAGCCTCCAAGGGAGTAAACATCTCTATCTCCCTGGTAGAATCATTATGGAATACGCTTGTACCTTATGAAGCTATATGGTTGCTTCACCTGCATTGCCTTTAGCTGATTCAGAACAGGGCCCTCCACTTACCTAGCAGATTCCCAAACGTAATTCTACATGAGACTACTAACATCCTGCTGCTGACAGAGTGCTTCAGACAGCTGTCTGCAACATTCTATGAGTGCACTCAGAAGACCAGGAACCCAGAAGTCAACTTGTTTGGGCAATACTTTACAGATATTGACCGTCATAAAAGACCACTTGCAATTCTAAATGAAGAATGCCAACGATAAGCCATACTGAAAGCAATGTGTTGCTCCTACTAGATCATGTCGAAATACAACTCACTTCCAAATACTCTCCATTTGATTAATTGTCAGTAAATGGTACGGCTGTGTGTAGGAAGTAAGCATATTTTTGGCATTCTTGGCTTAGTGAGGACAGGAGTGTAGCATGTGGTGCGATGGAGGAAAACTTTTAGTAGGTGCGCAATAACAGTGCAGGTCAACACTTCCTAATATCTCGTGGTTAGGAGGAAAATGCTTATTGAGTAAGAATGATGTAATGATTTTAAACTTTGGATTGAAGTCTGATGTCTTTTCTGCAATTCTCTGGAACCGATTAATGTTAAGGAATTTTTCTTCCAATATATCAGTTTTAAAATCATCAAGGAGTCTACAGCTTATTTATTTGTCAACATACCTTTTACTGTTGGTGTTAAAAAATAGTTTGGCGACTGCAACTGTAAGGTACCAGGCACGGTTAGAGATCGAACGAAGTGAGTTGTATAACCAACCCCCCACGCAACATCTTGTGTCTTGACAAACTTACCCATATCTCTGTGATATGTGTTTTTGTGATCAAACCCAATGAGAAATTATTGAAAACAAAATATTTACTCAGGAACTGTACAGCAAAACAGAGATGTTTCTGTAACAGAATAAAAATATCCAAGAATTTATTGTACAAAAAACACACAGTTTATTGATATTCCTGTGGTATGTGGTACTGCTATCTATCGATAATGGACTCAATCCTTGTTGATGACAGTGAAGAAGTTTATTGATATCTGTGTGATATGTGTTGCTGTTATCTAGCGGCTTGACTCTGAACTGTCACAAATGTGCAGCCATCACAGTTATTTCCTTAGCCTTTTAAGTGTAAATTCTGAAAGATGACCGTAATCTTCAAAATGATTCCTCATTTATCAATGTCAGTTCGGTATTGAGGAAGATAAATGGCTGGTGCCTTTGACCTTTAAAGGTCAAATTCCAAAAAAAATCGAAAAATTCATTTCTCAAAATATGATGTCACTATAGTGAAGAAATTAGTCTTTAAAATGATACCTCATTTATTACTTTCGGTTAAGTATCAAGGGAGATTTTCCAATTAAGCCCATGTTGTATGAAATTATTGTAATCATTCTTAATGCTGAATTTATTTGTAATTGTTATTATTATTTTTTGCCATATAACTATCTACTGTTGACTATTAATTATGTTTGTTTCCTTCTTGCAGCAAACTGTTGGCCAGTGGCAAAAGGTGTGGATCATAATAGCAGTGATAATGTTTATATCTGGTGCTCTATGTGCTCTCTTTGTTGACGCTCGTCTACAACCTTGGAATTCACCAGAGGCAGCTGAGACAGAAATGAAGAACCTTGGTCAACAGTATGATGAGAAGGGAACACCAATATCAGACATCAATATGATTTCAAAGGAAAGAAAAGCTAGTTTAATTGTGGACTGAAGACATGTCACCATTACATGCAAAAATGTTGCAGACTTCGGCAGATTGTATGCTGGATTCATTTAAAACATCATTCAAGATTTATTTTTGCTAAGTATGTTAAATATTGGCACCTATTTACAGAGTTGAAATTTGTTTCAAGATTTCAAGGTACTGACATTTTTAAGAACTGGAAGCATGAACTGGTGCTAAAACTTGTTGTAAATGAGTGGTTAGAGATTAGGAATCACTTAATTGAACTGATACACTTAGAACATCAAAAGACTGAAAAATATTTACCTTAGATGTCTAAAACGCATGTGCTCTGTTCATAATCTATCAGATCTGTGGCCAGAAGAAAATAGAATTTGTAATTTGAAGATCTAATATTATAGTCCCTTAAAATGACCTACATTGAACTGCTTAATTGCATACACTGCTTCCAATGATCCCCGTAATCCTCAAAACATATTGGAATGTATACATATATATACGAGAGCCACCTTATTTGATGTCATAAAATGTATCATCTGCATACATGTCAGCTGCTAGTTTCACTGATCTCGAATGCCTATGGGAAAGAGGAGATCCCATAGTACTTCTTCTCCAATGGAGAAAACCTATGCAGTGAGAGGTAGGTCTCTGATCTCATTTTTCATACTGTAGTGTTCCTTGATAATCATCATCATCATTATCATCATTCTCCAGCACAGTCTCCCGGGTTCTGGTCACGAGCACTCTCCACTTCTTCTTGTCCATGAATAGTTTTTGTTCATGAACAGCCTTCCAATCAAGCCTTAAGTCTTCTATATTCTTTCTGATTTGGTCTATCCATTACTTTTTGGGCCTTCCCACATGTCTTTTACCTTGGATGTTCATATTAAAATAGGCCTTTCCTCCATCCGTTGGACATGTCCATACCACATCAGATGAGAATGCTATAAGGATTTTGCCACACTGATGTTTATACTGGCCTCTGCACAATCAATTTCATTCCTCAGTTTATCCTTTCATGTTCTCTGCAGCATGATACGCAAAAACTTCATTTCAGAGGCTTGAAGTCTAATATTGTCTCTTCTTGACAGGGTACATGTTTCCAATGCATAAGTCAATATGGGGATGTAATAGGTTTTGAAAAGTGTACATTTGCACTTTCTGGGAACTTTGTTGTCTCACAATAGAGTTCTCACGTGGCTATAGAATACTGCTGCATTATTATTTCTGATTGTAATTACACTTTTACTGGTGTTATCTTTACTTAGAGTACTGCCAAGATATTTGAACTGGTCAAAATTCTGTAGTTGTTGGTTGTTTAGGTTAATCTTCACATTGGATGTCCCTGTACCCGTTGCCATGACTACCATCTTACTCTGGCTGATTTTCAGTCAATACTCCTCAAACAACTTCTTCCAAGCCTCCAGCTTCTCTTGCACCTCTTCTGCACTTTCACCCCAAATCATGACTTCATCAGCAAAGACTAGGACTTTTGTTTCTTTCCCATACACTTCTTTGAAATTCTTCAAGATGTCATTCGTCACAGCAATGAAGAGTAAGCATGACAGAGCCCTATTGTACTCCTCTTCTTGTCTCAAACCACTTGCTCTCTGTGTTTCCTATTTGCACACAGGCTTTTGTGTCTTCATAGAGCATTTTGATCTTGCTGACATTTCTTCATTCTAGGCAATCCCAAATGTTTGCTCTTGCTACGCTATCTCATAAGCCTTTTCAACATCAAGGAAGACCATGATGATTTCCTTACCCCTTTCTAGATGTTTTTCAATGAGCATTCTTGCTGCAAAGATCAAGTCAGTAGTACTTCTTCCTGGTCTGAAACCATTTTGCTCATCCTCTAATAAGATTTCCTTGATAATAGATGTATAAAATGAACAAAGTAAAAATAAGTTCAGTTTGGTAGTATTCAGAGATAATAAATACACACTTTTTCTGAAGCATTGAAATATGATGTCTTCTAAATGCTTCACTGTCACAAAATATCTAAGACACTAAGAAACTGATTCAACCCAAATAATGTGGGTTATATAGAGAAAAAAAACTATTGGATTTTAATTGGAGAATGCTATGCTACCAGATAATATTTTAATTTTATTATTATTATTGATTGTATTTAATGTGAAGATTATCTTTACTTTTATAAGAAACCTCCTCACAAATAATCCTCTCCAAATTCACATACTTTTCCATCAGCCATACCTGTTCTTTTACCTCACACAAACAAAGATGTTTTAAATGTGACCATCACTGCCATATTTATTAAACAAACAGTGATATATTTAAGAATCTGGATAGCATGTAACATACTTTGTTATCAAAATTTGAAATGATCTATTAAAAATATTTGATTTTCTTTTTTTGTCATGTTCTTGCTACTCCTAATAAAGTTACTCTAGAGTCCCGCTAATCCAAACCCCGGTAATCCGAACGTTAAGTTAATCTGAACGTTTGGTGAATCCAAACATGGCAACAAATTAGTCTAAGTATGCAAAAAGGTAAAGGAATTAAAAAACAGTTCACAAAAATACAGTTCATACTGTATTTAATTGCGAATTTAACTGCTGCACATACACAAAATTTTAATTTACACAGTACAGTACACACGTTTTAGAAAAATTAGCAAGAAAACATTAAGTTTAAACAGTGCATAACAATGAAAGAAAAACTGACAAACTTACGATACTAGTTACAATGCTTACAAGTGCCCATTTTATTCCTACTTTTTAGAAGAAAACTCAGTCATTGTTTTTTGGCGTAATGAAGACAGTCTGTTATATGATGCAAAGAGCAAATACTCAAGTGGTTATGATGGGATTCCAGCAGATTAATTAAACTGTGCTCCACAGAATTAAGTATTATACTAAGTTATCTGTTTAATATATCTTTACTTGAGGGTACTTTTCCAGAAAGGCTTAAGTATACTGTAGTTAAACCACTCTATAAAAAGGGAAATAAGTCAGCCGTATCAAATTACCATCCTATTTCACTGCTAACAGCCTTCTCCAAAGTTTTTGAGTAAGCAATGTACAATAGAGTTTATGAACACATTAACAATAATAATATTCTAACTGAATCTCAATTTGGTTTTCAAAAGTGTCATTCAACAGAACAAGCCATATTTGCATTCACTGGCAATATTTTAGAAGGAATAAATGATAAATTAATTCCTGTGGGAATTTTTTTTTTGTGTCTTATCAAAGGCATTTGACTGTGTAGATCAGGGGTGACCAACCCAAATGATCTTACGGGCCACTTTGGAAGTGTATAATAACTCCACGGGCCACATATAAAATTGTATGTCCCCACTAGAGACATTTTTTTTGGAGTGAAACTTTGAAACATGAGTTATTTTTGTATTTACTATTATTTTTACATGTAATCAGAGATAATATAGTAATAATGATACTAAACGCACATTGCAAAGAAATATATAACACTAAAAATGAAATATAAAAAATATTTTGTAAAATTGTGATCTTGCGGGCCAGAAAAATATTCAAGGTTTGCTGCAGGTTGGCCACCCCTGGTAGATCATAAAATTCTGATACAGAAATTAAAGTATTATGGTATAGATGGCATTGTTAATAAATGGATTAGTTCTTACCTTCTGAATAGAAACCAGAACGTATTAATGGAGAATTTTAAGGCTGCCTTAAGAGGTCCACTGTTTTCTGAGTGGAAATTAATCAGATGTGGAGTACCTCAGGGTTCTATATTGGGGCCACTACTGTTTTTAGTATTATATAAATGATCTACCCTGTTTTTCACTAAAAACTCAAAATTTGTCCAATTTGTAGATGATACAATAATAGGAATTAAAAATACTCCAGATTTATCTACAGAATATATTTTAAATTATGATTTTGACCTTATTAATAAATGGATGCAGCTAATCACTTGTCTTTGAACTGTGATAAAACTCAATATATGCAATTCAGTACATCACACAGATTAACACCAGATATAGACATAAAATTTGCAGGCTAGTCCATTCAAGAGGTAGAGTGTGTGAAGTTTCTAGGTTTGCACATTGATCATAATGTAATTTGGCAGCTACATGTTTCCGACTTACTGAAGCGATTGGGTGCAACCACATTTTCAATTTCTACAATTTCAGCTATATGATCTCCATATGAAGCAGCTAGTTTATTTTTCTTACTTTCACTCCTTAATGTCATATGGAATTATATTCTAATAAATTAGACTTTGTTTGAAACAAATAGTAAAATACACAATTATGGCACTAGAAGTAAAAATGATCTTCACAAGGATTACAAGTCATTGTCGTTTGTTCTTAAAGGGGTCTGATATTCAGGGATATATATCTTCAATAAGCTCCCAACACATATTAAATGTCTAGCAGATGATAAGAATAAATTCAGGAAAAAAATTGAAAGAATTTTTAATTGACAACTCCTTCTACTCTGTCGAAGAATTTATATCTAAGGTATCTACAAAATAAACTGCCAGAAGTTTGTGTGAATGTAGTTGACATAATTAATGTACCATGTATGCTATGACTGTAACCCTCTGGTGTCTGTATTATTTTGTTATGCAATGTACGCTATGACTGTACATCATCTGGTGCATGTATTATTTTGTTATGCAATTGCTTAATGTACCATGTATGCCACAACTGTACATCTTCTGGTTTGTTATGCAATTGATTATCTGTAAATTGACAACTTTCCACATCCCACAGAGCCAGTCTCTTATAATTGGATCAATGGAAAATGAATGTATTATATTGTATTGTATAAAGTCGCGCCATCATCTTATAAACATTAAATCAGCAGGTGTAGAAATGGCCTGTTGCTCCAAAAAGCGTACCACGAGATCAAGGGATTCTGCTACATCACTGTGTGGCACCAGCTCTCCTTTGTCACATTCCACCTCATTGGCACTTCCATCACAACAGTCCACTTCTACCTGGTCTTGAATTACCGCTTCAAACCATCCAGTTTTTCTTTGAGAGTTAACGTGCTATGTTTCCATTTACTCATGACATTGATACACCACTACACCTGAATGCATACAATACAACTGTCAAGTGTGCCAGCGATTGATAGGTAACATTAACTGAGCAGTTTGTGAGCGGGCTGACAGTGCACTGACCTCGAACAGTTCGAAGGTTTCAACAACAAAGGGAGGGAGTGAGCGTGAGGCATTGTCCTCTCACTTGTTCCAAATTGTTACCATGGTTTTTTTTCTTCTTTTTGCTGTTATCAGTCTTTTGACTAGTTTAATGAAATCCTCTATCACTTCCTATCTTGTGCAAACCTTGTAACAACAAAATATGCAAACCGCTATTGTTTTTAATGCAGTTAATTAATACTAGCAGAGACCCGGTCGCCACCAATGATATGTTGGAAAATGTTCTGAAACGTTTAAGGTTTCAAAATAATAAGTCATAAGCATTTGCAATACAAGAAATACTTTTAATCGTCACCACTTTACAAATTAACCGTGAATTTTAATCGTAACTTCGTATTCCCCTAATATGCAGGTTCTTGCGTTTGTTAACACTTCCACTATCTCAATAATGCTTTGATTACAGACAGTTATTAACTACGTGAATTCACCAACACAATTCTTCACAACTGTTCTGACTATTTATCCTCACGCACTTATAAAAGCATAATTCGCTTTCCTTTCTGCGCTGAACACATTACACATGCTGCCTCCCGGCAAAACGCGTCCGCTCACCGTCGAAGCCCCATGTAGACTACTGACTTTGTCATGTGACCCTTCCAACACAAATATACCTTGTATCCTGACAACCTCTTCATGTATACATATCCCTTACAACCCATGTCTTCAATTATTTGCTTCATATATTCTAATCTTTGTCTTCATCTACAGTTCCATGGTTACCATAGTGTACCTACTTATATGCTTGGTATACTTCATTCTAGAAACAAGTCACTATTATTTCGGCTGATCTGAACAAATCGGTAATCCGAACAAGGCCCTGTCCCAATTAGTTCAGATTAGTGGGACTCTACTGTACGTCTTAATTTCTATCATTTGTCATATTATTTAGGAACAGAATAAAACAAATTGTTGTTTAAAGAGAAAAAAATAATTATATTTTGTATGTCGCTATTTTAAAGTAATCAGATGTGTTCCAATGTGTGACAGTTACAATTAGTTTACAATTTATTTATTTTTCTGCCGAGTCCTTCACCATTTCCTCTAATTTTTGTCCTTACGATTATTGTTAATAGTTCTTTTTTCTTTCAAAGAATGTGCTGGAACTAGTTGGCTGGATTGATAACTTTTTGTCTTATTATACTTCCAAAATTTCTTCACAAACTCACTGTTTTGGTTCTTTCTTTCTTCTGATCAGTTTGTACCAGTCGTGTTACTAGATTTCACCACAAATGTGTACTTATTTACAAGGTTCTGAAAACTTTGCAATTTTTAATGATGTCCTCCTTTATGTTTGATTCACTGAAGTCTCGTTTGTATCCTGCAGCAAATCTTTAGTTTTGGAATTTATCATTTTGAATAATCTTTTTGTGAATCTATTGTTATACATCCTAGAAATGTGTCAAAAATACTGTACATAGTGTTGGTGAAACTATCTGTGATACTATAGAGGTTTGCAGTTCATTTTTTCATACAAATTCAATTTTCTTATGTTGGGAAAAAATATTTATTAAGAATTTTGACCCTTGCTTTACAATTTCTGAAATTTTTGAATGACCTCCTACAATTATAATCTCTGATGAATATAAAGCATGTGATAAGACAACTGTTTTGTAATGTTTCAGTTTTGAATTATACAACATCAACTTTTATTGTATTAATTCCACATTCTGCTAAATGCCCTCTGACTTCTTTATCTACAAAATAAAATCTTCCCTCATCCTTAAGCCTGAAATCGAGTGCCAGCTTGTAGTCATGGACAACCTTTCTCTTCCACACACTACTCATATTTCTTGCACCAATATCTTTCCATGCCTCATCACCAATATATGCCTGTACACCCATGAGTATCTTCACCCTGTTCCTGTCTTCCAATGAATCCCATTCCAATTTCTTTATCATAATTAGTCATTGATTGTATTCTGTCATAATTTTCAGAGAAAAATCTAGCAGCCCTGCTTTGTACACTCTCCAATTCCAATATTTGTAATGCAAAATGTGGGTCCAATACAGCACCACCATATTCAAGCAATGGTATGACCATAGCTTTATAATCCATTTCCTTTACCTCTCTCGTACATCCCCTCATCACTCTCTCCAAGAAGCGGAGGACTTTGAAACCTTTTACAACTGCTTGTTCAATGTGTCCTGCCCAGTTAACTTTGTTATAAAATGTTATGCCAAGGTTGTCTCTAGAGTACCATCTGAACTATGGAAACTTATGCTTAGATGTTGATAGCTGTAGAGGCTCTCATTGGAAGGTCTTGTCGAAACTCCTAGTTTTTGAGGAAATTTCTGTGAGTTTATTTCTTTATATGTATGCTTTTCTTTGTGGATTATCTTTGATGTCAATTTCTGTTTCTTAATGAATGTCCTCCATTGTTTGGTAGTCTGGCGGTTGTTTCATTTTTCCCAGGCTTTGATTCTTTCTTCAGTTGATTTATCACAGGTTGTGTCCCACCACCTGAGTTTCATTTTCTTGTGCTGATGTTATAATTGTGTTTCATAGGGCAGGCCAGCCCTTGGAATGTTGTTTTCCTATGACCTGAGAAAAACGTTCGAGTTCTGTTTTAGGTGTTATGGGTCACTCTGAGTAATCTATTTAATTTGAGCTTGGATCTAGTAGATTGGAACTTCACTTTTACCTGTGTTATGTAGTGATCAGAGTGAACTACTACCTTATGTAATCTAACATTTTGGATCTCTTGTTGAGAAATGGCTATGTGATCGATCTGAAATTCCCCAAGTAGTGGATTTGGCGACTTCTGTATTTTCTTCTTGGGTGGTTGCTTGGTGAAATATGTCCCAGATTAAAAGATTTACAGTGATTTTTTAGGTGTTAACCATTCTTATTCTTTGTTCAATGTGCTGGGCTATGCCCTATGATCCATTTCTAATTTCCTTTTCTATCAATCTGTGAATTAGAATAGCCTAACAAGATTTTCATACAATGTTTAAGGATTTTGCTGATGGTTTCCTCAAGAAGTTCCCACAAGTCTTCATTTTTCTTAAGATTTCTCTTATTGTCATCGTTTATGGGTGTGTAAGCATCAATCAAAGAGTAAACTTTGTTGCTTGATTTCACTGTGAGCACTGAGATTTCTTAAATGGGTAAAATTGAGTACTAAATTTGATGTTTTTTTGATCAAGAAAGGCTGTTCCAAATTGTGGTAGATTCTCTCTAATTTTATGGCTTATTTTGTCTTGTAAATCCTACAATTTTCTGAATGAAAATTGTTCTTATCATTGAAACATGTTTCCTTTATTTCTGTGATTTTAATATCAAATTCATTTAGGGTGGAAATTAGGTATTTGGGTTTGCCGAAGTTTAGTAAGGTGTTTATGTAGTCTGTTCCTATAAAACTATTTTTCTTGGGATGAAGAAATTTTGAGAAGTTCCAATCCTTCTAAGCATGACACACTCGATCCCCCAGAATCCACTGATTGGGAGAACCTAAACTGTAAGCATCTGAGGCATGGCGTAGTTGCTTCGATCAGATACAATCCATCATGACAAATTTGCAAATTAATCTAATGAGAATGAGAGGCGCCACCTGATATTCTGTGGCTGAAGTGTCTTTTATAGTTTACTCTATTCTAGGGAACCCACTGTCCGTCATCTGTAACCACTGAGTTACTCATTCCACACAGTAGTTACAGTACATATCTTTAAAACACAATGACAAAATTCATTCCCATCCCTTGTCCCCAGTTATTTCATGACTATAAAGAACTCGACATCGATGAGGCATAAAGCCATAAGAAAAAAATATATTTGCTTTGATTAGTTAAAAATTACGCATATGTCATATAAGAGAAACTGCTGTTTGCATATATTTAGGTTTTTCGGGTAGGATTTTGGATTACATCTTTCCTGTCAGTAAATTGTTTTTCTGATTTCGGCTATGAACATTATTAAGGAAAAATGTCTTATGTATATTACAATGGCTGTTCTCAGTATGATATATCTAGATTTATTTCCAAATAAGAAAAATTTAAATTGGTAAATACCATTAGGAAATGTTCTTTGAGGACAGGAAGTTGAGTAGGAATTCAATGTTGGTGCAAACAGTCCTACCTACTTACTAATGACATTTTTTTGTGTCTACTTTACGAATCTTTAAAAAGTCTATTATCCAAATAGAAATGGAAGCAATAACTTGAATTGGTTCATTCTTCAGGACAGTCAAACTTGAAACAAAATTCACTCCCTTCGGACCTGTAATTGTTCCCAATTGTTCTGCATCTTTCATCAAGCTTATATCCCTTTCACAAGGTCTCATTTTCTGAGCATTTGTCAATAAAGTGACTGGATAATCCTCAAGTAAGTGATGTCATGATCCTCAGACTTACTTCTGTAAGAACCTCAACAAGGTACCGGATCTTTAAGTGCCATTCCATTAAACACATTGTATTCCTATTTGTATATACTAAACTATTCAGTAATTTTTAAATTATAGTATTAAGAGACACGCGACAGAAACTAGACTTCAGGTATTTATGGGGATCATTGAGGAAGTAAGTTCCATTGTTTCATAAAACTATAAATACTTATTATACAAGTTGAAGAATTTTTAATTAAATATCAGAGCTGATATATTCTCACATTACTACCAACACATTTTTGTATCTTTACATCAGTTTTACAGCACCTTGTTTGCACCTTGTCTTGTACCTGTCACTGATTGACGATCATCAAAACTCTAAGATACTTCCTGTGATTGTAGAAAGCTTATATTTGGTATGAAGATAAAGTTTTACCCCTAGATTATAAGTAAAATCTAAAAGTCATAACCTTCCGTAAATCTACTTTACATGTGAAATCGCTTTTTGCCCTAATAATTTTGTATGCTTCATATTACATCATAGATGGAGTTACTAATGGTGAAAACATGCCGAGCAGATTGCAGTCATGGTAGATGCTTCATCCACGCAGGGGGGGGGGGGGGGGGGGGGGGAACATTGTAAAGGTGGGTTTACATGGTTCGCTTATTGTAATCACTCTAGGTGAATCACTTGCAGTGAAATTGAATTCGCTTTTCATTTACAGGTATTAAATGAACAATTCAGTTCACTTCAAGATGGCAGCAAATAAACTTTTGCTTATTGGAGTGGATTTAATTTGCAGAAACCTTGTATAAGAAATTACAAGTTAGAAGCTACAACATGAAGAAAGTTAATAAAAAAAAGAGACGTTGGCGGGCGAGAAATTGAATCTTGCAGTGTAATGGAATAGGGGGTTCAGCTGAAACAGTGGATATAGGGGGACAAAATGTTATTTAAAAATCATCTTTGGATGTATGAAACACAATTTGAATATTTGCTATCAAAAATCTCACCACTGATTACAAAAAAAAGATACTACGATGAGAAAATGTCTTCCAGCCAAACTGAAGCTAGAAATTTCTCTCAGATTTCTTACAACCGGTACACTGGAACACTTGAGACTGCATTCCCTGTATCTACTTAGATGCACAATTTGCACCACTTTTTCCTGGTTTTTAAACTTTATTTAATTCAATATAATACCTGGTTTGGATAGTTTTAATTTTACACTTGATGTCTTCTATTTTCAAAAGTGGGAGATTAAATTCTTTAATCATGCCCTCCAAAGCTATATTGCTTATGTTTTTATTTATATAACTTTAGAATATTGTGTTCTATAAACATTCATGTTTAAGGAACGACATAAAAAATAAATATAAAAGTCATTGCGTGTTGAAATCAACAACGATCAGAAAAGAAGAAGTGCGATTTATCCAGGAGGAGGTTTCACTTCAGTATTTTGATTGTTTACATGCATCACACTTGATGATTCATCCAAGCCAAACACCAAAAGTGAACGGAAAGTTCAACCCGAGCCAACTTGTTTCATCCGTTGTCTTGAATGATCACTATGGAGGATTCACTTTTTACAGAATTCACCCCCTCCCTGGAGTGATAGGGGTGTATCAATTACAAACCAGTCACCAGCACACAGTATCAATTACAGTGTGCAGTGAAGCAATAGGTTATAGGGGGTATTGATCACACTTTTTTGGTCCAGGGTTGGGGCCGTCAACATCATTCTTCATCTAATAAGATGGGCTTGCTCATCATACCAATAAATTGACCTGGGAGAGCGTCACACGCCAAACACATCATGAAGATATTTCACCATACATAGGATATGCCCATTTATTTTTAATAACTCATCATTCCAGCACTCCACTTCATTGATACGATATGTCCTTGACAAACAAACCAAGCAAGAACTCTCTGCGAAAATGAAACATGCTGTCTAATTTACATTCCTTAAATGCATGGAGAAAAATGAGCATGGAAGGAGTTAACATATCTAATTATACCAAAGTTGTGCTCAAGAACATTTCAAAAAAGTATGTATGTCAGTGCTTTAGAATGTTCTTGCAGTACTCTTAAACTTAATCATCTCCTCCCTATGGAATAACATAATTGTGCCGAGAGTTGTGGGTGAGCGGTTAACACTCTGGCCTCGCATTTAGTAGGATACCAGTTCGAATCCCCATTCAGGCATCTGGATTTGGGTTTTCCTTGGCTTCTCCAAATCACTCCAGGTAAATCCCGGGATGCTTCTTTAAAAATTTCATGGTCGAATTCCTTGCTGTTCCTTGCTCCCAGTTCCATCCTACCTCTATTGACCATGATGTCGACGAGTCATAAAGCAAGAATAAAAACCATAAACAGTTTCGCATTATCCCAGTATAAATTTCTTATATCTATCAAATTTCCATTAATCCTCTTTTGTACGGAATCCACGCAGGCGAGTAATATTTGATACAGGACAGTATAAGCACTTTTTTTATAACAAAATACGCTGAATATGAGATAGTCTAAGGCAGAGTTTCCCAACCAATGTTGGAGATGGGTTACAATTTTGATTTTATGTTAACACAGTTTCATTACAATCAAAAAGTAGAAAACATCAATGAAACCTTTGCGGAGGTGTTTTTAAAAAAGATCAATGAGACCTTTGCAGATATTTTTGAGCTAGTATATTATAGACCACTGCTGTTGGAGGACAAATTCAAATGCCCTGGCGAGACACTTCATGGGCAGCCTTGGTCTAAGGCATAGGCTTATGAGGTGGAGTTTTTCCACTTATATTATCAAGTTTTTTGAGATACCAGGAGATACTAAGTGTAAATGCTTTGTGGATTCAAACTTATATAGAATGTTGTTACTAATTGTATACCAAAAGAACACAGGTTTTAGTGTCTGGATATATGTATATCTCTTCTATCCTAAAGCAAGATATCTGACGCGTACCACACATTGTTCAGTGACTTATGACGGTGGATTTTGGCACGTCCTTGGGTCCTCCAGTGTTTGGCATATCTAGGGATCAGCGTGCTTACACCTGCATGATTTATTCTCAGTAGTTGCATAAGGTGGATGGGAAGGTCTGCAAACCCCGCAGTCAACAACCATCGTGCGGACCATGGGGTCATCAGGTAGGAGCAACGTCAATTGACACACATTGCACAGAAAGGGTTATTTTTGTGCCGACTGACTTTATTGTGTTTAAGATGTTATGGTAGTTCTTATCCTTAGATAAGTTCTTTACTATTATTGTATCTGGTGAAACGCGATTTTTTTTAAATTTGAGCTTCAAGAAGCATCTCCAATTTGTCAAAGTAATTCCAGGGTCACCACACAATAAGATGGACATGTGTAGCAATGCCACTTTGTCCTTAGATCATTATGGCATCACAGATCTGTGACTGAAGTGTAGTCTAGCTTATTCCCCAATAATTTTGCTTGTATTTAGTTTCAAAATAGTAGGAAATTGTTATTTGCTTGATTATGGGTCATGTTTGAAATTTTTGATGTTACATTACAAAATGATTAAAATAGAGCGTTGGTTCTGATAGTGTAGTGGACATATGTTCTAAACTTCTGCTCACTAATGTAACTACAATATTTTATGGCAGATGCTCATTTCTGTATGACCTAAGAGCTTCCCAAAAAATGCTGGGGTGCAAACTTATCGATTGATTTGAAAACGGTATGGGTTCTCAGCAAACGCTTCAACCATGTTTTTCAATTTTAACACACATAATATTTGATTTCCACGATCTACTATACCATTGGAACTGTTGCCCCCCCCTCCCCCCCATCCCCCCCTCCCCCCCCCATATGCAAAATTTTTCCATTTAAGAAGGAAATTCTAAAGTTTGTCAAGAATCAAGAACCAAAATGGTTTTTAAGGATCTGTTCCAAGCATGTACAATATTCAGTTTCTAACATTTTTATTCAGCTAAATCGTCATCATGACTTTCTTGAAAAACAGGTATTTAGTATTTTAACAATTGAGGAGGAAAGTATCATAGATTAACTCTTAGTGTTTGTATAGAACCTCTATCTACATCATTCCATCTAGAAGTTTCTAAATTCTCAATTTTATTCTGTGAAAACATCCACACAATTATTTTGATGACACCTATTCCATACTGCTTTTGTTCATTAAGTAATCAGTAACTGTAGACTACTGGGATCACAGACTTTTATTTCAAAAATTTTTGCCGCGATGATCGGTAACAGGCGTTCACTAATTTAGTAGCAGTAAGTAGATAAAAGAGCTTGTAAACTTCCATTAACTGTGAAGATATCTCTGTGTTTTATGGTGTGTGAATGTGGTACAACAAGTCAACGGCTTTGAAAAACACTTTTGTTTTCTTTCTGGGTCCAAGCGAATCATCTGAAAATTCTGTCACCAGTGACTATGTTTATCAGAAATGCTCCTTGTCCATATTGATAGGTGGGTCGTATGAATATTGAATGGATATAATTCTTTTTTGTTTTGTTATCAGCATTTTTTTCCTGTAAATGTATATCGTATTATATGTTTGTCCATTTCTTTTTCAAATCTGTGCTAGTGCTAATCTTTCTTATTTCTTTTAGTTCAGTACTCAACATATTTTATCTTACACTTTTACCATCTACCACGTCCAAATTACATTTTACCTCCCTTGTAATTACATAGTACCCACACTCGCCACAGTTTTCTTCTTAATTCTTTTGTGATTGTTACTAAATACAAGAAACGAGATACCTATTTTTACTCTGAACACTAAAGAACATTCGTTAGTGTTACAAGAATTTTCAAGCAGATGCAATGTATTACATAAATACTATTTAAACATTTGTATAAAAAGAGTCGAACAATCATTTACGGAAAAGCTATGTGCAATTTAAGCAGGTGAACTGGAGCTGAAACACGCCAGTTGAAAAGAGAAATTAATGCATACTCATGATGGTCAAGACATTCGTCATGGAAAGCAATCCATTTGTAAAACAACATAAAAGTAGTGTTAAGCAGTTTTTTTTTTTACCTGCGTGGTGTTGTAAATAAAAAGTAATTTTTTTTTTCTCTGAGTGTTATACCCATGTTCAAGGCAGTTACCATAGGGGTGTTAACCACTCCATGGTAGCGACCCTGGGAGTTGAACTAGGCTGGTTTTCAGTTGCCTACCCAATAGTGCAAATCATGAATGAAGGCGGGTGGCAAAGAGAGAGACAGAAATAGGGACACAGGGTACACAATGTTGCCTCATTTTCAGCAGGAGACGAGCGACTTAAAGAGAGGAAGAAATTATAGTAATTATGCTACTTCTACTAATATTACTGCTGTGTAATGATAATAAAAATAATAATATGCATTTTAGCCAGCACTTTATGTCCTAATACTATTAAGAGAGACAGGAATGTCAGCCACAGCAAATAATCAACACTCATGTAACCTCGACAAGCGCTGGATTGTTACTGAATTCGATTGGCTACTGGCAGAGCGATGACGTACCTGCACAGAGCCTCACTAAACTAGGCCGCATTTGTTTGTGACGTGCACTATACTGACAGTTTACGTAAGTGTTGTAGATGTGTATGACAGTGATGGTGTGTGTGTTCATTGTGTGTTAATTGTTGATTTTTTTTTTGTGTTGGGGAGTGTCCAGAAACTACGTAGCTCCATTTTGAGCTCCTGTGAAAATTCCCCTCCCCTACCCCATGTAGCCAAGTGTAGTTTTTTCCTCTGCTCCCTCCCCCCCCCCCCCCTGCCTGGATTGTAGCTTTTTTCCCTATTGATTCCAGAAGAAATTTTGTACTGTTTCCTCTTGTTAGACAATTGTAGATTTCATGTGGAGATAATCAAATGACGGAAATATTCACATGCGTTGTGTGTTCTGTACCTTATTTTAACTGTGAAAATAATATGAATGAAAAACTACGTGGCTTGACTCGGACCACCCTCTCCCCCACGTAGCTCAGCATAGCATTATGGCCAATGCCCTTCCACCCCCCTAGACCGAACCACGCAGTTTATGGACACTCCATTGTGGATACGAGATGAAAGAAAAGAGATGCTGGTGAAACCCGATGCCACCCCATTCAGGCTTACTCTTCCGAAAGAGTCCAGCTTAACTCCTCCGTCCAACGGACGAACTACCATCAATAGTGTTGTATTTCCTCGCTCCTTACGCAATGTGGAGATGTTTGGGTACTAACCCAGGATTTTGGTGCACAATCTGGTGATTAGGAATTATGCACTCCTACCTTGCAGCCAGGTCATAATAATGAAAATTTCCTCCCCCAGCAGGACTCAAATCAACTACACCAGTATCAGTGCTGGACACCAACACAGTGCCGCAGCCAACTGAACTATGGGGGCGGGCGAGTAAAAATATAACAGTAGACCAAAGCTGCCCAATCCCAGGCCCGTTGAATTTGCCTGCCAACAGCAGCTATCTAGAATATACTGGTCAAAAACCTATGCAAACATCTCATTGGTGTTTTTTAGGGTGCGTTCTCTAATTACATGTGGTGTTTTTTTCTGGATATCCACACATCCCCCCTCCCCTCCAACCTTCTGGTAAGACTTCATGAGATCTGGTGGGACACAACCCCCTCCCCCTTGTTGAAAACCCTGCCTGTGATTTTGAAGACATTTTTTAGTTCCCTGTTTTTTAAGGGCGGTGAGACACTAAGACCCAGTCCCGCCAGTGTTGTTGCAAGTAGTTCAGATTTCGTGAAGAAGATATGGGAAATGTGAATATAATTATAATAAAATCATAATACATGTACTCTCTTCTTAGTATTCATTACTACCATGCATAGCCAAACTACCAGAATAATTTCAGATTGTGCATGAACAAAAAACTTTTCTGCGGATTCTTTAAAAATGACATAAATATTATGCAGATTTGCAAAAATTTTGACAGTGTCTACATGTTCAGCAAAATGTTTCAATCATGACTACTAAATGAACCCAGTAATTGAGATGGCTCTGGATACATACAGACCCAAATATGGAACCTTCGGTCTTCCATGCAATCGTCATGGCTATTCAGAACTGGTACTCTGCAACAAACAACAAAATGCTTTTACAAAAACATAACAGTTTTAATTCCAAACACATTATTCAGTTAAAGCATTTTTGGTTTGGAATTTGGAAACTAAAGATAATAATATGTGCATTGGCATTAAAAGCTTGCATAAAATATCGATATGTGGAGTCGAAAACAATGTGATAAACAGCAATTAACTCAACTTTGATGCACAACTTTTTGGAAATTAAACTTTAATCATTATCTCATAATAATATTGATACTGCACTGGCCACAGGTCCAAGACTAATCTGACATACAACCCACATTATGAGTATCAAATACAGGAGTTGGAGAGGGTGCAAAAAAGGGCTGCTAGATTTGTTTCTGGAAATTACCACAGAACGCAATCAGTAACAGATATTGTAAAAGAGCTGGAATAGGAGTCATTGGAAGACGGGAAGAGGGTGAAGAGGGTCATAGAAATTTACAAGGCATATGTTGATGATAAGGAATGGAATGATGTTGGTGTAAGAATTAAAAGTAATGCATGTAAGGAAAAATATGACCATGACCACAAGCTGGCACTCAATTTCAGGCACAAGGGTATAAGAAGATTCTCTTTTTTTGGGTAAGGCGGTCAGGGATTGGAATGATTTCCCTAGAGATATGATGAATAATTTACCAAAAACGATGAAAGGATTTTAACTTGAAATTTGTAGAGGGCAAATGTAGGTGGGTGGAGGAAAGGGGAAAAATGGGTGTGTAGGGAAATGGCCACCGAAGCATGCGCTCCATTGCAACTAAATTAAATTGTCAAAAGTCATAGGATATTTCCTAATATTGTGTGTGCAATGCTGGATCTAAGGAGGGATGAGGCATGGGGGGGGGGGGGGGAGCACACTTGGGCAATTGCCCTGGGCAGTACAATCTCAAATTTTTTTGCCCCGGCTTAGAAAATTCATAGATTCGGCACTGCATGTGTGACTCACTTATGATCAGTGAAGTGAGCAAACCGACATGCCATTGACTCATCAAGTCACTGGAAATTGCCTAAAAAATATTCAGCCATGCTTCCTCTACAGCTGTAGCGAAGGTGTTGCAGATACAGGACGCTGTGGATGAAATGACCTTTTTACTGGATTCCTGTCTGATAATCTAGGTGGCCAAATTATTCGCTAAAATAGCACAGCACATTCCTCAAACCAATCATGAATGACTTTGACCAGGAGATGCATAGTCATCCTGGAAAAATCCACTGTTGTTAGGGAACGTAAAGGCCATTTACGGACGCAAATAGCCTCCAAGTAGCTGGACATAACAATTTCCTGTCACCGGTTGACCAGAGATCCAAATCCATGCCATGCAAACACAGTACGTACCAAGGAGTCATCACTAATTTACTCAGTGTCTTGTTAACAACCTGGCTCCATGGCCTTTGTGGGGTCTGCACCACACTGAAACCCTATCATCAACTCCAGCCACTGGAATCGCGACTCAACACATCATGCGACCTTTTTCCAATCATCTTTGGTCCAACATAATTGTTCACGAGCCCAGGAGAGATGCTGCAGCCAATGGCATTTTGTTAGCAGAAGATCTCGCATTGGTCTTCTGCTGGCATATCGCATCAACACCAAATTTATCAGCAATGGCTGCATGATCACATTTGTTCTATGACTCAAATTGAGTATTGTTGCTCACTGGCTCAGTTTTCTGTCTGTTAACAATTGCACCTCGACGCAGATGCCACCGGTGTCGGTCATTAGGGGCTATACATAAATCATGTCATACGTCGATGGGAAATGAGGGGGTCAACAAAGTGTGACAAGGGAGGAGGGGGACGAGTTATAAGCTTCGTGATGTCACATTTACACTTTGTATCACTTTTTGGCGCATGACTGTTCCTACAGTGTCGCATGTCTGCCGCCTTAAGGCAGGTACACATCACTACGAGGCAATGCACGAAAAGGACAGGCGAGGCAGAATGTATGTAAACATTGGTTGCACGAACGCAGTTCGCCGAGGCATCGAATAAGACAGGTATCCGCCCATTCGTTTGTTCTGACGAGTTGGCAGTATTGTGAAGATAGAACATGGATATGGATTTAATTTAATTGCAATGCAGCACACGTTCCATTGGCAATTTCCCTAAACACCCATCTTCCCCTTTTTCTGCACCCACCTACCTACCCATCTTCCCCCTTTTTCTGCACATACCTACATTTTTCCTCTACAAATTTTAACTTTAAAATCTTTCCACATTTTTGGTAAATTATTCCTCTTTTCCCTTGGTAATTTATTCCAATCCCTGACACCCTTAACTAAACAAGAGAAACTTCCCACATCCTTGTGCCTGAAATCCAGTGCCAGCTTATGATCATGGTCATCTTTTACCTTCCATGCACTGATGGCATTCTGCAATAATTTCCAGAAACTAATCTAACTGCCCTTCTTTGCACCCTCTCCAAACTCTTGTATTTGATACTCAAAATGTGGGTCCCTGAAAATTTAGCAGTGGGTAGTGCTGCTTTCATAGTGATTGCTAGTTTAGTTAAAAAGAGAAATAGATGGTGGTGGGCACCTAGACTTTATTAGACTAAAATGCCCACTAGTGATAAATTATTTTTAACAGTATGATCCAAGAAGAAGAGAGTGTCCATTTTCGAAACTTTGCAAGAATGTCATCCACTGATTATATATTTTTATTAGAGTTGATTCAGGAGAAAATTTCGAAGAATGATACAAACTTTTGAAAATCAGTAATTGCTGAAGAAAGGTTAGCCATAATACTAAGTTACTTGGCAACTGGTGATTAATTTATTAGCTTGTAATATATTTTCAACGTATGGAAGCAGCTGATTTCAAGTATTATTCCAGAAGTATACAGTGCTATGTAAATATTTTACAATTGTAAAAATGGAGAATAATGCCAATTAACATTGGAAGCATTGTAGTTTCTGGATGAGTGTTATACATCCTGAGATACTGTAATTTGTGATTCATTGTTGAGTTGGATGTTTTGAGAAGACAAATGTTTTGTTTGATCGTAATGTATCAATTTGTTTAATTTCTTTCAAAACGTCAGTCTCTTCTACTGTATAATAAGTGCACTTATTTTGCACCAAGCATTCTCCTTTTTTTTATCACATTATGATAAAGTTTATCATCCTTCTTCCACAATATGGGTGTCTTACATTTTAATAAAAGAGAGCACCTTTTTGCTGTCCCAACTCATAATTAAAAATAGGACAAAACGAAACAATTATGAAAAAATCCTTAACGAAAATATAGGGGTTTTACTTCATTCCAATGAACAATGTGTTTAAACGATGTTTGAGTTCCAGCAATGAATAAGAGAGTAGGGAAATGGGTGAGTTAGTATGAAGAGTTTAGTGACAGGATTATTTTGATCAGGTTAGAAACTCAGCCCGCCCCAAACATGTTATTACAAGTGTATATGCCAACGTCACAGGAAAATGATAATGAAATAGAGAAATTATATGCAAAAAATAGGAATAGTGCATGGAAGGGGTACAGTGGTCGTTTGGGATTTTTGGGAAAAGCTGGGCAGTAGTTATGATTTCATACAGCGCCAGCTGAAGCATGACAGTTGTAACAGCGAAAGAAAACGTTGTAGGTAATTGAATGTGACTATGCAGAAGGCAATTGCCAATGAACCAGGTCAGATGTCAGCAAAAATATGTTGAAGCACAACATTATTTGGCAAAGGATAGGAGCAGAGCAGGAGCTGCGATTGGTGGTGGATCCACCCTACCACTTGTCCTATGGTGGGGAGTCAGGATCAAAACCTCGGTACACTGAGGAGGGCAAGTCTTTCTGCCTCCCAGGTCGGTCTCAGCAGGTTTTAGCAATGTCAAGCTAAGCTCAGGGGCTAGCAGCAGATGCCAGCCGAGTCTACAATGGGTGCAGCCAGGAGCCTACGCCAGCAACAGTAATTCTAACAGCTAGGATGAAACCATTAGAGAATCATATCTCGGATGTCATGCGATAGGAGCAAGCACTAGATGACTTACATGTTGAAAGGAGCAAGGAGAAGTGGCATGATTAATTATGTATATAATCCTGGTGTAAATAAAGTTGTAAATGTGTAAATATTCTTACTGTGAGTGTCATTTACGATTAGTGCCACTCACATAACATAGAGTGTTACCCGCAATTTAATATAACTTTTGGGAAATGACAAGCAAAAAGATTCGCCAGTCCATAATTGGTGAAAGGTGACTATGACGACAAGGTAGTGCTCGATTTCATGCATAAGGGAGTGGGAGTGTTTTCTTTTGTTAGTAAGGGTGTCAGGGATTGGAACAAATTACCAGTGTAATGATGATTAATTTTGCAAAAACCTTTAAGGAATTTAGAATTAAACTTTGTAAATCATAATAGTAAATGGGGGAGGAATTTAACATTTCAATTATAAAAGAAATTTAAAAAAATATATGTATATAAAAAAGGGGTAAATGGATGACTGTGGCAATTGCCACTGGACTGTTAGCTCCATCGCGATTAAAAATTAATAATAATAAATTGAAGAATTAATCCAATATGTGAAGGGGAAGGAAAATCAAATAATCATGGGTGATTGGAATGCGATAGGGAGAGAAGGAAAAGAAGGGAGTACTTTAGGAAGTTTTTATCTAGGAGAAAGATATGTGCAAGGAAACAGGTTGTTAGAATTTTGTGAAAGATGTAAGCTAGTAGTGGTAAACACACTGTTTAAGAACGATGTAAGAAGGAGATACACCTGGAAATGTCCAGGGGATACAGGCAGAAATCAGCTAGATTATATCATGGTCAGGAATCAAGTTTTTAGCTCTACAAAATTGCCAGGCGACAATGGGCGTATTCTTGGCTTCATGACTAAGGGCCCCTATAGTCGGTGATTGGGCCCCCCATCAGCCGGCGGGGCCCGGGTACTTTTGACCCACTTACCCCCCCCCCCCAATGCCGGCCCTGCCCAGGATCAGACATTGACTCTGACCATAATTTGATAGCAATGAAGTGCAGGCTGAAATTCAAGTGAATAAGGAAGCAATATAAGCAGAAAGACTGGAAGTGAATCAACTGAAACGATCTAGCACAAGAGAAAAATTTGCTGATATGGTTGACTTAGTTCTAAGAAGTAACTCTGAAAAGAGTCATCTGGGGATGAATGGAATACATTAAAGATAGAAATAATTGAAGTTGCTATAGAAACATTAGGCTTTAGGGAATAAGCTGCCCGAAAACCTTCGATCACAGAAGAAATTTTGGAGCTGATGGATTAGAGGACGAGGCACAAAAATTCTCAGGTAGAAGCAGGAAGAGAGCAATACAGGCAGTTTAGAAATCAAATAAACAGGTCAATGCAAAAAAGCAAAAGAAAAATGGATACAAGAAAAGTGTGAAGAAGTAGAAAAGGAAATGCTCGTAGCTAAAGTAGATGTTGCACATAGGAAGATCAAACAGAATTTTGGAGAAATGAAGAAAATAGGTGTAAACATTAAAGCTGCCGAAGGGATACCACTTTTAAGCTCAGACAATGGAGCTAACAGATGGAAGGAATACGTTGAGAAACTTGAGCAATAGCTTAATGGAAAAGGAAGGCGATATTGAAATTGTTGACTTAGGAGATCCTGTTTTGAGAACAGAATTTAATAGAGCTCTGAATCACTTGAACGCTAATAATGCAGTTGAAATTGATGAATTCCCTGCAGAACTTCTTATATCTCAAGGAGAATATGCAATCAAAAGATTATTCAAACTGATATCAAAAAGTTATGAAACAGGAGAAATTGCAACTGATTTTAGTAAAAATCACACTTCTGAAGAAACCACAAGCCGAAAAATATGAGAATTATAGCACCATTAGTCTAACATCACATGCTTCAAAATTACTGACCATAATAGTAATCAGAAGAAATGGAAGGGTAGTAGAAGACATAGTGGGTGAAGATCAGTTTGGGTTTAGGAAAAATTGTGGTACAATGGAAGCAATTCTGGCTTTAAGGTTAATACTTGAAGGGCGGATCAAGAAGAACAAAGATACTTTTATGGCAATTGTTGATTTGTAAAAAGCTTTTGATAATGTTAGGTTTAAAGATGTCAGGTCTTAAATATCAAGATAGAAGAATACTTTATAAATTATATAAGAATCAAGTGGCTATAATAAAAGTAGAGAACACACATCAGTTAAAAAGGGTGTGAGACAAGGTTGTACTCTATCCCCGTTAATATTCAACTTGTATGTAGTAGAAGCAATAAAAGATGTAAAAGAAAAAAATTCATTTGGCATAAGCGTTCAGGGAGAAAAAATCAGTATGCTAAGATTTGCTGATGACATTTTCTTGTTAGCAGAACAGGTTGAGGATATAGAGAAGTTACTGAATGGCATTAACAAAATACTGAAGGAAGATTTGGAGCTGAATATAAAACAAAGTAAAACAAAAGTGGTGAAATGTAGCAGAAATGACACCATTACTAGTAGATTAAATATAGGATTGGATGCAATAGAAGAAGTAAGTGAATTCTACTGCTTGGGAGGCAAAATTACAACTGATGGGTGAAGCAGGAATGATGTTAAAAGCAGGATAGCCCTATCAAAAAGAGAAGCTTCTAATTTCGATCATTGATCTAGGAATTAGAAAGAACTTTTTAAAACTCTATGTGTGCAGCACAGCACTTTATGGTAGAAAAACATGGACTTAAGGAATACCAGAAAGAAAGAAAATTGTAGGATTTGAAATGTGGTGTTATAGAAGAATGCTGAAAATTAAGTGGGCAGAAAAAGTACGAAATGAATGAGTTTTTGGAAATGATGTGTGAGGAAAGAAGTTTATGGAAGAAGCATACAGAAAGAAGAGAGAGGCTGGTAGGCCATATTTTGATACATGCTGGATTGGTTAACCTGTTAGTGGAGGGAACAGTCGAAGGTAAGAACTGTACAGGAAGACAGAGATTATAATATATGAAGCAAATTATTGAGGACATGGGTTGTAAGGGATATGGGGAGATGAAGAGGTTAGTTCAAGATAGGTAGGGATGGAGGATTGCATCAAAACAGTCGAAAGACTGATCACAGCAAAAAAAAGCATTCCAGCATTGCAGCGTGAACGAGGGAGGCAGATGACCATGACTGCAAATAGACTTCCCCATAGCATGTGGTGCAACTCTGAATTCTCTTTGAAGTACCAATTCGGAACATATGGCGTTCGTACCACCTTGTTTGTTGGACAAAAGCTCCCATGTGGTATGCCGCGCCTTGGATACAGGTACACACTGGTATGCTCACATCACATCAGATCTGTATGTGAGTTGCCTCGTACTTGTGTGAACGTGCCTTCAGACATATGCCAAAAGGGCAACACCACCTTTGACATAACATAACTTCCACATACCTAATTACTAACTGTGTGGCATTTGTGGTCTATATCTTTCATCATACAAAGCCACTAACCAAAACAAGGAATCACATAAGAGGCAACAAGAGGATTTACCCATCACGAAGATGCATCTTCATAGAATTGCAGCTAGACATGACAGGGAAGTTCTTTGTTTGATAAATCATGATGATGCTATATGGTTGGATGAAGAAGATGTGGACACATCGAATATTCCTAACATTATCCAAATAGAGAACAATGTGACAGCTATGTCAGTCATAAATAATATAAAGGAATTGGTTCAGACTCCATCGACTAAATAATATTAAATTTTGTATCGTTCATATGATTTATCAATTTTCTAAAAAAATGATTTGTTGTTGATTTTATCAAAAAATATTGTTAATAGCATACATAATAGTTTTGGTAGTGCTATTTTAATTTAATAAGTACTATATATAAATTGCAAAATATGTGACATTACACCAGGGTATGAATGATCACACAAATCAACCCATATTTTTTACAGCATTGTCAGACTGGCTTTTTTTCTGTCTTATTACCATTGTCGTAATGGAAGTATTCAGTCAGGAACTGATAGTATGGTCTTTCTCTGCAGGATGTACTGTGGATGCGAGGACTGTGTTGTGGTACTTGGTGTTTGTAGGCACTGGCGTCAACTACATGATGCGCACTAACATCAATATTGCCATCGTAGACATGGTGGCTCATCGCAAGGGCTCGAGTACTGAAGATAATTCAACTATTGCCGTAAGCGAGTGCTTTGTTCATGAAACCCTGAACGTAACATCGAACGTGACTGATGAAGAATTACCATCTGCAGATGGGTTTGTAAGTATCAGCAAAACTATGAAATTTATGAATATTCTAAAATTCTTCATTTGTGAGGATCCCTGTTATCTATTCTTATAAAATCTTATTTGGTCATGTTCTGTCAGCGGTGACGTCCCAATATGACTTCGCGCTATGACATCACGCTATTGGCCATCATTGCACAACTTACAACCAGAGATGTTGTTCTAGGTTATGCGAGTTATTTAATAACAGTTCTATATAGCTAAACATCAATAAATAAATTAATTGTCAGGAAACTAAAAGAAAAAAACATATTCCTTTTAAATCAACAAAATAATTATTAGTTGTTTATACTTACTTAATATTCATTCAAAGTAAACCTTTTAATTCTCAATTAACATTGATTAGATTGCTATTATAACAGGCACTTGACTTTAAAGCCGAGGGCATGAGAAAATTAATTGTTTTTGAAAATAATTTAAATTGTTTTGATGAGTGTCCTGTTACTTAAATCGTTCCTTCATTTTAATTAAAGCAGTTCCACACTAACTGCTATCTCTATAGCCTAGACAACAATTAAATCGAATAACTAAAGTCATTATTTTTTTAAAATTTAATTTGCTTTCACTGATGATATAATTCAACTGTTATAACATCCATCTGAATGATGGATAAGAAAAATGGAAGATGTAAGAACCTGAAGATTTTTGATTTAGTTTATATCGCAAAGCATTATTGCCTCTATAATGTGATACAGTGCATGTATAAATATGCGTCTGATTGAAGTATTGTTTCTCTGCCGGCAAGTTTAGCGTAGTATGTGGTAAGATTGAAATACAACCTGGACTAGGATGGCAATGGAAACCTTTTGTTACAGCTTAAGTCATTTGGAATTGTACTGAGCTTTATTTTATAACAATTCTATTTAGTTAAGCAATTGCTAAGAAATGAATTGCTACATCACTGAAAGAAAAGTATATATTTCGTTTAAATTGGTATATTAATCATCAGTTGCTTTTTTCTATTGAAATCATTACTTGGTTTGAATGAAAGAAGTTCCAAATTAATCGCAATCTATGTGGCCTAAACCAAAATTAGAACTAATATTACATGTAATAAAGTAAGTTGTTAAAATTTCTTCTTCTTTCCGATAAGGCCTTTTGGTACCACATTCGAATTTCAATTCTTCATTATTTGTTGTTGTTTTCTCTTCCTTTCAAGCCAATATTCCTTCATCATTTCAATATGTTTCTTCCTTTTCTCCTCAGACCATTTTGGAGCAGATTTCTTTCCTCTTCTGCCTCGGAATTCTTCCAAACTTAATACCTCCATTCTAAAGATCTCTCTCTCTCCATAATTTCGTCTTCTCTTATCTTATTTCTTTCCAAATCTTTCTTAACCTCTTGAATCCAGCTGGTTGTTGATTTTATTTTCTCCAAAGGTAATTTAATATCTTTTTCGTTAGTCTTTTATCATTCATTCTGTAGATATGTCCAAAACCAGCAATCTCCTTTTCCTTATTGATTCTGTTATATTTTCTATGTATATTTCCTTATTACTTCTTAATTTCCATAGTTTTGTTATTTTAACTAGACCCAAGATCTTTCTCATGATCCTTTTTTCTAGTAATTCCAGTTAATACAATCTATAGTTCAACACTGGGCATTCACAAGCAGATAGACAATTTGGTTTCACAACCGAGTTGTAGTGCCTTATTTTAAGATTTTTTTACATGTACTTTTTGTAATAAATTTTTTTAGTGATACCATACACTTTTTACTTCCTGTGTATCCTTTCCTCTATGGCGGATTTATCTGATCAATTTTCTTGAATTATTACACCTAGATTGTGGAGCATTTTTAACATTTCTAATAAATTTAGTTTTTTCTACTGAATTTCTCAAACCTGTTTTCTTGGAAATTGATATGTGTTTTCGAATTTCTAATGTTTTTTGAAAATATAGCAAAATCGTCAGCAAATTCCAGGCAATTAATTTCAAGTTTTATTTTTAGCAACCCTCATTTTCACTGGGGTCATTATTTCAGACGCTTGTAAGCTGTGTCAGCCATTAAAACATCGATCTTCATCACAGATAAAGAAAGAAAAATATAAGAAACCATGAAGATTTTTGATCAAGTTTATATCACGATGCATGATGACATTGACATACGAAACAGGGAATGTTTTAATTCATGTGTGATTGAAGCTTTGATTATCTAGCAGATATATTAGCAGAGATTGTGGTTAGGCTGAAATGCAACCTGGATCAAGTTGACAACCAAAACCTTTAGCTACAGCACAAGGGACGAGAAATTACATTGAGCTTTATTTTATAACAATTCTATTAAGTTATTCAACTGCAAAGAAGTTAATTGCCAAAATACTCCGTTAAACTCGTCATTTGACGGGCTTTGAGGCTAGTCGAATAATAATAAAATAAAAAAAAAAATTGTGTATCATGTACTTGGAACAAAAGTGATAAAATCGTTGCAGAGAGAAAGATATAGGATATCATATCTTGCAGCTACATTTGACACTTTACCATGGTTATTCACTATACTAAAGATATCTGTTCCTTCAGAAAAGTACATACATTCCATGTAATAAACAGCAACATAATTGTTACATTTTAAAACAAAGATGGCCAACACGCTGGCTGCTTGTGACCCGCACTATGTCAGCAGGCGGCCCTTGCAGCTGGAGCATTATATACGTTAACTTTGACTTTTAATGATGATATCAAACAGTACAACACTCAATTAAGCTATATCGTCACTCACTTGATCTAGCTCGGATGGGCAGTTGACACAAATCACTGATGTTAATTTGAAGAACTTTTTACAAGTAACTACCATTTCTTTTGACATCGATATTGATGCATTCAGTTCTGCCAGACAAAGTCACAAGTTTTATTAAAATAATCATACCCTTAATACTTCATTTATAGTGTTTCTTCCTTCATAAATATTTAAGTATTTTTTTTCCAAGAAAGTGACACAAATGGAATAATCTATCTTTAAAATTTGGTTTGGCTGTTTGAAAGGTTGGCTACCATTGTTGTAAAGCATACAGCATCTCTCCAAGATTTCATAAATTTATTGTGCAGTGGCTATGACAGATGCAGCAAAAACAGTATCATCTACAGATAGAGAGTCTCTCCAAATTTCCGATGTGCTCGATATGTGCACCTTTGGTGACATGACAGACACCAATTGTGTATTGAAGTTCCTGGCCAGCTTGTTCGTATTCCAGCGCACAGAGTCACAGTCAGCCAGTTTCCTTAAAACGTGGTGCACCAAGCACAAACTGTTTTGTCTACAAGTAATTATATTTGATATATTGTTACAAATTTCCATTACATCATCACAAATATCTCACACATAGTGAATTCAAAGATGCAGCACGGTTTGTGTAGACCTTCGAATGCCATGTTGTTTTGACTGCACTCGAGTGGCTGAATGAGGTGATATGCACAGTTACCTGTGAAAAATTTAGAGAGATTCTGCTTTTGACATTCTGTCATAGCCACTGCATAATAAATGTCAGATATGCCAGAGAGATTTATGAATCATCTTGCTTTTTAAAGAAAATTTTTTTTGTACTGTTTGTAGAAACACTGAGGACTGGTTTCATTGCATTTCAGTAACATCTGGCAGTTTCCTAAGGCCAGCTATACATTCTTGTGTATGATTATCAGTAATTTGTCTTAAAAAGCAATAAAAGTAATTTTCTCCTGCACGCCCTCGAGCAGGTATATCGCCCATATATAATACAAATTACATTTGCTGATAATAAAAAAAGTCATATGGCACATGCGTCATGACAAAATGGTATAAGCTGGCAGATATTTGTCAGTGCTGTTAGTTAGACTCATGAGCAGTGCTGTCAACCCTATGGATTTATTCGTAGACCTACGGACATTTTTTTACCTAAGGTTTTAGTATTTATTTAAAAAATCTATGATTATTTACCTTTTTTTAAATTATTGATTGATTTTTCCTTATACTTGGTTTTATTATTATGATTATTACTATCATTATTATTTTAAAAAAGAAACTCTCAGCAAATAGTGTTACTGCATTACACTATTGTCAATAATTATGAATCATTTCCCTGCCACCGTTCGTGTGAACCAACAACTCAAAAGCAATGAAGCTCATATTTCGTTTTGTTGTAGATTTAATTTCTACCTTTAAATACCATAATATAGAACTATTGGCACACTCTTTATTCACGGTGACACACACATTGGGATGGTACATTCCAAGAATCAAAAAATGTGTGCTTAACCGATATCCAAGAATCAAAAGGGACACAGTTTAACATTTATAACAGCATGATTTATAAGAGAATGTTCCATAAATCAACCCATTTTTACAATTTTTGTTATACAGAAGATATATTAAATTCACTGTCAACAAAGAAAATATATAGTCCTAAGAAAATGAGCAATATATAGCAGCAGCAGTGATGAAAGTGACACTGTATGAAACTTGTTCACAGATATTCATACTTTCAGTGTAGAATATTATCTGGTATATGGGATTTTACAGACTTTGAAATAAAGTATCCTTAATTTTTAATTATTATTGTTTCAATATTTCAGTTAGTGAGTCTCAGGACTTTTTAAACCAAATCTATGGAAATTTTAATGTCTCTCTGCAGATATTCATACCCACAATGTTTGTAGCACTGTTCGTGAGTGTTTTGTGAAACATTTACTAACATGACAATAATAACTATGTCCTCCTTAGATATGACAATAATTGCATGACTAGAATTAACCGACTCTGAAAGTGAAATAATAGTTGGAGCATGACGCAAGTGCCCCAGCCTTCCAGAAGTGGTTGTGTAATTTAGGTTTCCACTCTCCACAGTTTCAAGGGTGTCATGGTGGAAGGTATTACCTGACCTCCACAGTCAATAAGCAATGCACTAGAGATGTGTCTGCCATACGGAGCAGCAGTTCCTTGAGAGCTGTGCTATTTGACCATGAGGCTTGTGTTATTGGGTTATTGGACTTCGGATTTGGATTGTATTGCAGACTGGTTGCAGCAAGTATTGGACGTTGACGAGCCGACACCTCTTAGGGACTACATCGGAGACGAGTAACTCGGCTGTTAGTGGATCCGGGAATACCTAGCGGTGATAACAAGTGATCCCACTAGGATGTCTGATAGGGACAAGCTGACACTGGCTGCTTCAGGGACAATGGAGGAGTCGGTCAATGAAGTAGGTCGGTCGTGCGTCGATGTACTAATTGAAGAAAATGATGACTATGACGCTGAATATGCAACAAATGATGACATTTGTAGATTACAAGAAGAGGCTATGACACCAGAACTATTTAGTTATGATGGAGAACCATTTGTACTAGGTGCGAGTGAGCAAGACGTCAAACCTTTGAACCTATCATCGACAGAATATGAGGAGCCACTGAAAAACAAAAGCAAATAAAAATGATAAGAACAGTCATGAGAAATCAGATAAAACTATCCAACCATTTCTCAGCACTGGCAGTGGAGGAGAACATAAAAGATGATGAACAGAACAAGAATAACGATAGCATAGAAGCACAAGTGGCGATGGAGCAACAAAAAGTAAATACCAATCAAAAAACAAATTACTGGTCACCTAAAAGTAATATATAGTGGAGACAGCATTAAGTATCACATTGACAATATAGAGGATTGCTTCAAAGTCAAAAAATATCAACATCAGAAAAAGATTGGATTCTACACATATCAAACACTGGATAAGGACCATTAAAAGTGGTAATAAAGGGCTTACCACCAAATGTGGAAATGAATTTAAGACAAGAGACAAAACATCAAATGAATTAATACCTCTGTCAATATACTGTACAACTATGACACCTAAACAAAAAAAAAAGGCACAAGAACTATATTACGAGCGAGAAATCAGTTACACAAGGATTCATGTGGAGAGTTACAGGGACAAAGAGGGCCATCACAGTGCAAACGATGTCAGAGGATTGGACATACCACTAAATAGTGTACCCTTCCAAGCAGTTGTGTGAAATATTCAGGGCTACATGAATCTAAGGACTACCCAATAGCATGAGAAATGAAAGCCAAATGCAACAAAGATTACCCTGCATCTTGATGAGGTTGTTCAATATATAAAAAAAATGAACAGGAGTATGGCCAGAAGAAAAGCAAAATAAGACCTAGAACAGGAGCAAACTAGCCAAGAAAAGTGGAATCAAACCAAAAACTTTCCCCCAATGTATCCAGGACAAGACAAATCAACACTGGAAAAATCCCAACAACAAAAAATGAAATATGCCAATGCAGTAAAAAACGAAACAGACAACAGGATACGACAGAACCCCAGGAAACCAATTGTAGGAGGAAAACCAGACAACTGACTTCAGCAGCATATTTTCAGCTGAAAATACAGGTTAAAAATTGGACATAATAAAAACTACGCTGACAAAAATTGTTATTTCACGTGATATCTGGGAGAAATTGGTGTATTATTTCAATAATGGCAAGTAGAACCAAAATTTCAAAATGAGACATAAACATAGCAATATGGAATGCAAATGGGGTAATTCGGAGAAAACATGTATCAGATTTATTTCAACAACAACCAAACTTTGGATATAATACGAATAACAGAAACACACTTAAAACTACATCAGAGCTTCAAATTAGGAAACATGTCCACCTATAGAAACGACAGGATAGGAGAAAGAAGTGGAGGAACAGTGGTGCTAGTAAAATCAACAATAAGCTACTCCCCAGTAGGTTTTAACAATCTAGAAGCTGCAGGAATCAAAACGCAAATAAGAGATGGTATAATAACAATAGTGCCAACATATCTGAGTCGAAATAAAAATCTACTAAGTGAAGATATAGAGAAAACTAGATGACCCATGTGAATATTTTGTGAATACAATGAACAGTAAATTTCGGGATTTGTAATAGGATGATAGAAGAACCGCATCATTTGTTTCAATTCTTTATTTGTTAAGTTTTATAGGTATGTAAAAAAGTTGTTGCCAGTGAAGTAGTTAATTAATATCTCTGTGATATGTGCTACTGCTATCTAGCGACTTGGCTCTGAACTGTCTGATGCGCGCAACATTCACAGTTATTACTTTTGTCCTTTAAGGCTCAAATTCTGAAAAATTTCGTTATTAATTTATAATGTTGACTGAGTAGAGACCTTGATTTTTTAAATGTTACCTCATTTTTAGGATAGATGTAAATGGAGATAAATGACTTGTAACAATAACAACAACAAATCAACTTTATAGAAATAATGATGCTTTTGTCCTTGAAGAGTCGAATTCCGAAAAATTCCTTTCTTAAGTAATGATGTGATCAAAGTGCAGACCTTAATAGTTAATTAGATAGCTATTTTATCTATTTCAGTTAGATATCAAGAGAGATAAATGACTCATGATACAAAAAATATGTTATGCTAATAATGATTCTGCCCTTTTCGTGTCGAATTCCAAAAAAATTCTGTGTTAAGATATGATCTGACCAAAGCACAGAACTTATTCTCTAAAATAACACCTCATTTCTTGATTTTTGTTAGATTTCAAGGGTGATAAATAGCTTGCGGGGGGAGGGGGGGATAATAATACGTTATGGAAATAGTAGTAATTTTGCCCTTTAAGGGACGAATTCCAAAAATTATTTTCTTAAATCATGATGTGACCACA
This sequence comes from Vandiemenella viatica, assembly GCA_031002005.1. Taxonomy (NCBI): domain Eukaryota; kingdom Metazoa; phylum Arthropoda; class Insecta; order Orthoptera; family Morabidae; genus Vandiemenella; species Vandiemenella viatica. Next base: position 111,603,520 of record JARYHS010008074.1, read on the forward strand.
GTAGAGATCTTAATCTTTAAAATGAAAAATCAACATAGGTTAGATATCAAGGGAGATAAATGGCTTGTGACACATAAATGTGTTGCAGAAAAATTGACATTTTTCCCCTTTAAGGGATGAATTATGAAAAAATCTTTCTTAAAATATGATACTACCAAAGTGGAGCCCATAAGATTTAAAATGACATGCCATTTATAGATTTCATGAAAAAAAAAAAGGGTTCTGTGAACTTGGGGAAGCATCATTTGGCACTGATGGGATATGGAAGGAGGAGACTGACATAGGTGCCTTTACTCAAAGTACAACATTGACTTCACTGACTCACAAACATTTGCATTTGGTTTTAGAGGGCTGGAAGAAGGTTATGATGTATCCTATAGAATATTGCTATTAATTGAGTCCGCCATGGTATCTCACCATATGAAGAAGAGTAACTCACAATAAGATCCAAAACTCATGAAATTCAATTCTGAAAAATGTTTCTTAATCCAAAATTCCTAGATCCACAGTGCCAAGAGTGTGATGTGAGTATGTAATTTCTGGTATTACATCCCACCACAGACATCGCATTGACATAACATGCCTACTTAATGACCACGACCAGCGACTTCTGCATAGAAGTGCTATTGTTGACAGACAGATAATCATGAGTGTATCCACAGTAGGGTGCTTGCCCCACTCTGGCTTTCTGTTTCAAGTAGTCAAACGAAAAATATATAAAAATAAAAATTTCCACTTATAGTATTGAAAATTAAATTTTGTTAAAATTTAGCCAGAAGTCTTGAAAAATCAATGCTTAAATAAATTAAACGAGTATCTACTTTTTTTTTTCAAGATAAACCATTTTCAAAAATCATTTTTTCCTTGTTTTTGCTCCACCCTGACGTTAATCCTGGCTAAGCCCTTGCAGAGAACATTGTGTCGAAGAATACTCAATGTGGAAAGCATGACAGATGCTGACAGTGTGGTGGAATTTGGCATTGATGGGATATGGCCGCAGAAGACCGATGCGGGTGCATCTGCCATCGGTTTGTAGCGCCTCTGTTGGGCCTGTGAACATATCAGTTGGATCATAGATGACTGTAAAATGGTTGAATGGTCAATTGAGTCACAATTACAGGTGGTAAGAGCTGATGTTAGGGTTTGAGTGTGACACAGACCCCATGAGGCCATGGATCCAGGTATCAGGAAGGCTCTGTGCATGGTGGTGGTGGCTCCATCGTGGTATGGGAAATGTTTACATGGCATGGAATGGGACCTTTGATCAAACTGAACTGACTATTGACTGAAAATGGTTCAGCTGATTGGAGACTATTTGCAGCTATTCATGGCCTTCATGTTTCTTAACAACACAATGTCACTGGACCACAAATTATTCTCAATTGGTTTGAGGAACTTTCTGAACAGTTCTAGAAAATCATATTGCCATATAGCTCGCCAGACATGAATACAATCAAACACATTTTGGAAATGATAGACAGGTCAGTTCCCATACAACTTCTTGCACTAGCAACACTTTCACAAATGTGGTAAGCTACTATATTAGAATTGTCTGTGAGGAACATAAGTGGTTTTCAAGTCAGAAAGCTGGCTACCTGGCGTTAGACAAGGATATTCATGCGAATCTCAGTTATTAGGCTATATGTAAGATATTTCTGATGAAAAGGAGAGGGGAGGTCAAGCTGATAGTGTAGCATTAGATCTTTCATAAGCTTTTGACAGAGTGAGCCATAAAATTGTACTAAATAAGGTAAAAACCATTGGAGTTGATAAAAAGGTGATTTGCTGGGTAGAAGAATTCCCAAAAGGTAGGAAGCAAAATGTTAGGGCAGGAAATGCAGTATCAAAAGAAGTAGGAGGTAACATGGTGTATTGGGACCATCGTTATTCTGATAAAAGATTGTGTTAATGGTTACAAGTTAGATTGCTTGCAGATGACATAGTATTATTTAAAAGGATAAAAACAATAGAAGACAGTAAACAGCTGTAAGGTTATCTAGATAGGATAACTAGCTGGGTGAGTCAACATGGGATGAAGATAAATGGAAAGAAGAGCCAGCTTATTAGGTACACAGATAAAAAGCTACAGGTTGATTATGATTATAAAGTGTGGAAGGAGCTATTTATTGAAGCCTCGAAATGTGAATACCTTGGCATAACATTTCATAGCAGACTTAAGTGGGCAGGACACAATGGACAGGTAATAGGGAAAGGGTTCAAAATACTTCACCTGTTGGAAAGAGTGATGAGGGATGTACTAGAGAATGTAAGGAACCAGGCCGATACCGGGGTTGAGTATCGCCTAAGTGACTTAACTTAAACTCTTGATAGCACCTCACTGTTCGATGAAAACTTACTGAATCTATTAATTTGCTTTCACCATGTTGCCAGGATATTCAACTAGAATGCTTAAGGTCGCCACAATATTTGATGACCTCAAATATTGAAAAGGTAGTACAATATCTACGGAAATAAAACAGTTCACTTTCCCAAAAATTCTTCAAGTTTATTTAAATGAAATCCAAAGTTCAAAGAGCATTCTTAAAGTTGATTAGGCAAAATCGAACAATAGTTCCAAAAGTTTGCAGATTGTGGAGAGAAGATAAGACCGACCGACCCCTGATGAAGATCACAAGTTCATGTTAAGAAAAACAAGTGCCGCACCCAAAACCAAAGTTCCATGATGGCCGACCCGATGGTACCAACCTAAATCCTGAGCTACCAACCTCACCCGCGCACACGCTTCTCACGTCATGATAGTACAGCGTCCGAAACCAAAAAGATGTCGCCTCAACATGGCGTCATGTTTTATACCCTCGCTGACGTCAGAGCCAAAACGCAGCTTTCCGCTAACACTAGAAAATTTAGGCCGGAAATATCTCAGTAACTAAACAATTATATGAAACTTAGAGTGTGACAGTGTTTATACTTTCTTAATAGTGAAATAATGGATATTTAGTGATTAACTTTAGCATCTGGTTTAAAAGATTTTAGCGTAGGAATGAACTATTTTCCTACCTTGGGGAATTACTATTGTTCTAGAAGCTTCTTTATTTCGTCATTTTTATAAAGCTACTATTTTACACAAATAATATTATTATCACCGTGTTCTACCACAATTCCTGAGTTTACTGGTGTAATTTTTATTAAGATTGGTGCAGGGAAAGTTTAATTACAAAGTGTGTAAGATTTACTAAAAAATGTTATTTCAGATTTAATTTAATAACTTTGTTTCTATTACTTTTATCACAAGTATAAAATTACCAAGAGGTTCTCTGAATTAAATTACGCATTCTGAAAGTTATCTCGTCTCTGTATCTGCTCGTAAACAGCTGTAAATAATTTCTAAGTTGACCACATGGTTGTAATGAAAACTAAATTTTAAGATCTCTATAGAATCGGTTCTATTGCCTGGAATTACTTGAAATTATTATATGTGATATTAGGTTTTTAGGTCTTCCCGGAAATCTACTTTTTATTTCGAAAGTTCTCTAGGATTTTGAGATAAAAAATGTTAAAAGTGAAGTGCATCTGACGAAGTATTAAAAATTGTTTTAAGTTATTTAAACATTCAGAAACTACGAAATTTTAGTGAATTTATATTTTAATTGAGTTATTACTTCATTAAAACTACTTTATTCCGTTTGAAAGTGTGCAAAAACAGTGAAATGCCAAATATTAGAAGTCTCTTGTGAGTTGAACTGGATTATTTTGGATTATCATATTTAAGGTTAGTAAAAGGTGTTAATATTATTACAGAAAATTAATTTAGTTGGTTTATTAAATATTGAGTTACTTTCTTGCTCGTAAATCGGTTTAAAAATGACAAAATACTTCCAAAGTAGAAACTCATAATTCCAAAGTTGGATTATTAATGATTATTTAATTTTCGGTTGATTTAAAGTTTATTTATTATTATACATAATTATAAACGGCATTTAGCAACTACTGAAAGTCTTTACTGCATTCAAATTGGTTTAGAAACTGTGAAGTTAACTTATGGCAAAATTTATTATTTGAAATTGACTTTGAGTGATTTAACCTATTTCCTCCCAAACTAATGTTTTCTTTCTGTTATAGAAGGTTTACTTTAGGGCTTTTATTTACTTTTGAGTACTTTTACAGTTCCTAAAAGGGTTTATTTAGTTTGTTTGGTTACAGTATCTTCATGCTATATAAAGCTTCGCTCTCATAACCTGTACACAAAATGAAACTATCTTTTACTAAAGAGTGAGCTTTTCCTCCTAATACCTAAAGGTGAGAGGCTAGAATTTGCTAAAATTCTAAGATGCTTACAAGAAGTAATGGAATTGGGCTACAAAACTTTGGTCAGAACACTGCTGGACTATGGTTGTGTAGTTTGGGACCCACAGTTTTGGTATCAAATATAGCAGTTGTAGCAGTTGGAGTTGGTGCAGAGGATGGATGCCAGATTTGTCCTTGGAAATTACCGCAAAACACAATCAGTAACTAATATGATGAAGGACCTGGAGTGGGATTCATTGAATGATAGAAGGAGAGTGAAGAGAGTCATGGGAGTGTACAAGGCCTATACTGGAGATGAAGCATGGAAAGATATTGGTGGGAAAATTAAAAGAGGTGCTTGGAAGGGTAAGATTGACCATGACCACAATGTTGCATTGATTTCAGGCATAAGGGTGTGGGAAAATATTTTTCGTAGGAAGGGGTGTAATTGACTGGAATAAATCGCCAAGAAAAGTGATGAATAATTTACCAGAAATACTGAAAGAATTTAAAGTAAAAATTAGTAGAGGGCAAAAGTAGGTTGGAAGAGGAAAGGAGTAAGATGAGTGTGTAGGGAGATTTCCACTAAAGCAGTCACTCCATCACAATTTTATTAATTATTATTATAAGCTGTTGTGGAAGAATGGATAAACATGTGTTTGGGAGACATGCAACAACTTGATGAGTCAATGCCATTGTTGGGTTGCTCCAATTCATTATACAAACAGTGATCAGCAACAATATTAGAAGATATCCCATGACTTCTGGCAATTCAGTGTATGTTTTATCTCAATAATACTCAAAGATATGTGGAATCATCCATTCACCAAGTGAGTTTAATTGTTCATTATAGTACTTAAAACTAAAAAGTGGTACTAAGACATTGCCTGACTGTCAAAAATGAAAAGATGTATTAGTTTGTCATGTAATCAATAAAAATAACAGTAATAATTTTGTGAAGATAAGTGATGCATATTTCAAACAAACTCATGATACAAAATTTTTAGAAATAGGAAAAATAAACTTTTATGGTGGGATGAACATCTTGAGTGACTGAGTAAGAAATTATGTAAATTTTGTTAGAATGTTTAAAGACTGTTGCTCTTTGAAAACAATGTTATTTAAATATTAACTGTGCATGCATTGCTTATTAACATATGGTATAATTTTTGTGTGGAAATTCAACCTGTGCAAAATGAGCATTCAAAATTCAAACGAAAACAACTAGAACTATGAATGGAATGACACATAGAGAATCCTGCAGAGAAATTTTTAAAGGACTAATACTATTGACTCTGCCATCTTTAAACTCATTTGATTGTATCTGCAACAATAAATAGGGAAATATTGACATGAATATGAAACAAGGAATAGGGATTATTTTCATAAAGAGTGCACAAGAAAACTCTGTACCAACAAAGTGTACTATACCAATCAAAAAGTCTTTATAACTCACTGCCTGAAAACATACAAGAAATAGAAAATTTACATAATTTTAAATATAAGTTGAGAAATGTGTTATTAGTTAATAGTTTCTATAGCATACATGAACAATAAGAAATAGTATAAATTGTTCTGTTATTTAACTTGAAAAATATTAATGAATTCACTTTAATTTAGTTTGTAATATCACATTTCACATTCATTTGATTTATTATTCAAGGGTCTGTAGATTGAGAGATTATTCAGACTTATTTTTGATTGTCACTCAGCTTAATGGCAAGCTTGCTTATTCTTCTTTATCAAAATGGAAAAACGTTACAACACATTGAAGAAAATTGTTATTACTCTCAATTACAATTATTTTGGAATCCTAATGAAACTGTAACATTTACAAGAATGATTTCATTTATTAAATAAACTAAATTGTGGATAGATGGCTGAAATTAATACATGATAAATAAAATAGGAGCAATCCTGAACTGCAATGGTATCAGTGGAGCATGAAACAATTGTTCTCTAGGGTTGTAACAGGATGGGTGATGGAGATATATCGTTGGTGAATAGCACTGCACTTTACCGTGCTGGTGTCTAAGACATTGCGAGATGTCGTGGCTGCATTGATTTCTGTGTTGTAGGTCAGTCAATCTGTTGACAGGTCATGACCAGCGAGATGGATGGCCAACATGCAATCTTCCGGCTGTCACAGTGCAGTCACCAGATCTGGCTGTTTTAACACTGAGTACACCTGTGCCTTCAACCACTCAGTTAGAAGTGTCCTGCAGACTCTAGGTCACTTCTGTGAGACTGTTAGATGTGTTTAATGTTGGGTTAGGGTGGGTAGCATTCCTCACTCTTAAGGAATTCCACGAACACGCTTCGCTACACCTCAGCCTGCGCAATGATCCATTCAATTTCAAGTTGAACATATACATTTCATATGCATCTGGTATTACCTTTATGATTTTATTTATGATTGTTGCAATAATGATATGTGATATTGAATTGTGCTCACAACATATATTGTAACACTTATTGTAATTATTACTGTCTTGTTGAATGTCATAAATAAAAGACCTTATGCGTTAAATGATGAATCTGTCAATACTTTTGAACTTTACATTTATTTAACAAGAAAAATGCATTAAAAAAGTGCACCTGACTTCTCTAAAGATTCCCAAGAGACATTATTTAATAAGCCTGGCATAGACAGGTTAGTGTTATTCTGAATCAGACACATTATAGTTATGGTCACACTCAAAAACACCAAAGTGCATTTCTTGAGTGCTTACCATAATGCGAAACAATATAAATTACTCAAAAACAATAAAAAAAACTTATTCATACTTAATTAGTAGGTTAGAAAAAGTTTTTAATTGAAATTAAAATATATTTACAATTATTTTATCAAAACAGTGAATCAAAATATCACTAAAAATAGTTAAAATTACACTTTAAGTATGATGGTTACCTTTGAATTACCAATTCCAGTTCTTTAATTAGTGTGCCAGGTACTGTGATACACTGAGCACTTTTACAAACTTTATTTTATTTATTTATGGCCATTTCTCATTATATACAAATCAAAATACCACATATTTATGAAATAAGCCTACATATTCACAGCACACTACTTCATTTCTTTATCATACATGAACTTAGTACTTATAGGAATGATAATTTATGGGCTTTCTCCAGTTTGTCATTTTGCCAGAAGATTCACACAATTGCTCAAATCTGTAGAGCCATGGATTGAACTGAATAATGTGCCGTGTTAGTGGACCTATATCATAAACTAGGTATTTCCCTCCTTGAGTTCAATGTGTGTTGATAACTGTTATCAATATTGTAAAATGTAGTGTTCTGTTTTGGAAAATGAAAGATGTGAAAGGGTGAAAGTGTTTGTTGGGCGCTTCAGTCCTGACTTTCCAAGGAACATCAAGTCTGCCACCAGATTTTACATTGCCATCCGACAGAAAAATTAACATTCACAATATCATATGCCCTCATTCCGTACACAATGTGGAGAGTTTTGTGTTTCAACAAAGGCTTTTGGTACACAGAGTAAGGATTAGGAATTGTGCTTGCCAACTCTCCTAATTCCACTAAAAATTCAGTTTTTTTTTTTCATGTTCATTACATCATACAGTTTGTACCCTTCTTCTACTTTAAAAACATCTGCCGTTTTATTATCTGATACAACTGTTACTGATCCTTATTGATAAGAGAGGATATAATACTTCGGTTCCTATACTGACAACTGTTTTGTGACATTTTTGTTTCAAAATTTGCAGTCACTTTGAGATAAATATTCCATAAAAAAGGGTGCTAAAGTTCAATTTCAGTTTAAATATTCTGTCTCCCGGCACTTTATAACAAGTTTTATGTCTGGCTAAAATTGATGAGTATATACTGAAAAATATGTAGTTTCAAAGGCAGGTGCAATATCACATCAAGCTGGCATTACAATAGAATTTTTGAACAAACATTCCTGGACATATAATGTCAACATCTGTAACATTAATTTACCATCACATTCACCAAATTTAAGAGAGCCAGATTTTTTTGTGGTCGGATAGAGAAGGGATGGGGGGGGGGGGGTTGGACATAAATAAAGGAAGGTGAAGTGGGAGGTTTTTAAAGGAAGGTGCTTAGTGAACAAAATGACACCTGTCTCCTGAAGAAATGGGACACAGAATTATGCCAAATTGTTGTGAACGTTGTGGCTGGAAGATCAAGGATTTGTAGCACAGCCAGAGTTCTTTGATTGTTTAGCAGGCGGTCGACTTGTAATCTGTAGATAGCTAGTAACAGACAAAAATTTAATGCTACCCTTAAATGATATTCAACTCGGGCAAAACTTAAAAAGTACGCTAGGATTCCCGTTACATGGGATAAGCCATAACATAAATGTGATGTGTGAAAACAGAAACCCTGTCGCAAAGTTTATCCCTATTTGCAACATCCAACTGTGGGCATTTTGTATGTTTTAACAATTCCAGAAGCTCAATAAACAATTCTTCAAGGATTTTTTTAATGGTCTTATTAATAATGCATCAAAGAATGAATGTGAAACATTTTTGGCTATTTATTCCTCATTCCAAGTGACAATCTCACTAACTTTTAATGTTCTTTCATCCATTTACTGTCAAAACAAATTTTGTTGAATATGTTTTTAAGGTGACATTGTTTGCTGTTACTGTCTTCTTCTATTCACTGACAATATTCAGTTACTAACTTCACTAGAAAAAAAGCTCACTGACCTTCTCTATTTGCTATATAAGAAGAGTACCTTCACTAAGGGTATAAATTATTGAGCCAATACAGTGTTATGCCCTGGGGCAAGAGAAACACAGAACCTACATACTGCAATAGGGAGATGAGGAGTTAAGAGACATCAAGGCAGTAGAGAATTCTTGAAACATCTAAAAAGCAAGAAGGGAAGCTAAAAATTGGTTGATAAATTTTTTTATTGGTACTGGGCAACCAGTACCAATAAAAGAAATTTCTATAACTATGTTAGAAAACTGAGGGGAATGGAAGGTATTCAGACAATTGTAGATAAGAAGTTACTGGGGACTTGGAAATGACAGAGGTATTTAGTGACTGGCTTAATGAGACTATTAGAGACTAATTATATTCCTGGGATGAGAGGGAATAAATCAGAAGAGCATCTCCAAATAAAAAGAAATGAGGAAACTATAAAGTTCAAAATAGATCGTCATTAAATTATGAAGGAACTAAGAAAGCTAAAAAAGAGCAAAGGGGCCAGTGAAGATAATATTACTACAGATTTATGAAAAATTGTAGGACATGATATTGAACATCATCTTTAATTAAAAAAAGAAAAAAAGTCTGGAGCTTTTCTGGGTACCAGATGATTGTAAAAAGAGCAATAGTAGTACCAGTTCATAAAGGAGGGATGACAACTACAGGCCAATTAGTTCAACATTACTGAAAGGGGAAATAATAGAGAGATTCATACACAACTACATCAGATGGGTCTGGGTGGAAAGAAACTGATTTGCGAATTGACATTATGTCTTTAGACAGGGATATTCATGTGAATCCCAGATTGTGGGCTATATACAAAGTATTATTATTAATTTTAATTGCAAATTGAACAGGGAGTCGAAGTTGATAGTGTGGCTCTAGATCTTTCAAAGAAATTTGACAGAGTGAGCCATAAAATGGTATTAAATTAGTTGAAAACTATTGGAGTGATTGAAGATGTGACTTTCTGGGTAGAAGAGTTCTTGAAAGGCAGAAGAATAGAAAACGCAGTTTCAAAAAAAAAAAGCAGAGGTGAATATGGATGTGCCATTGTGTAATGTGTTGGGATCACTGCTATTCATCATTTGAAAGAATGGTAGGGGTGATGGTTTACAGTCAGAATTTAGACTATTTGTCAATGGCATATAATAGGATCAAAATGATAGGCGACTGTAAACAACTGCAAGGTGATATGCATAGAATATCTAACTGGGTAGGTCATCATGGAATGAAGATGAATGCCAATAGAATCAGCTTATTGGGTACAAAGATAAAAAAAAACTAAACATTGTTTATGATTTTAGAGTGGAGACAGAATTGCTTGTTGAAGGTTTGAAGCATAAATATATCGGCATTATGTTTGATAATAAACTCAATTGGGTGGAACATATTGGGCAGGTGATAGAAAAAGGTTACAAAATACTTAATTTACTGGAGAGAGTGATGAGACGATGTACCAGAGAAGTTAAGGAATTGGGTTACAAAACTTTGGTCAGACGATTGCTTGAATATGATCATGTAGTTTGGGACTCACATTTTGGCTATCATATATGGAAGTTGGAGGGTTTGCAAAGGAGAGAATCTAGATTTGTTTGTGGAAAGTACTGCAGGACCCACTCAGTAGCTGATGTGATAAAGGAGCTGGATTGGGAATCACTGGAAGTCAGGAGGAGGGTGAAGAGAATGCTGGGTGTGTCCAAGACGTATGTCAGTGATGGGGCTTGGAGGGATATTGGTCAAAGAATTAGGAGTAGTGCATGGAAGGGAAAAGATGGCTATGATCACAAGCTGGCATCGATTTTGTACATAAGGGGGTGGGAAAATTTTACTTTTGTGGGTAACAATGTCATGGATTGGAATAAGTTACCAAGGGAAGTGAAGAACAATTTACTAACAATGCTGAAGGAATTTGAAATTAAAATTCATAAGCCACAAAAATAGGTGGGGGTGAATTTAACACTTAAAGTATAAGATGATCATAATAATAATAAAAGAATATCAAGAAAAGTGTAATTAGATGATTAGGGAAATAGCCACCGGAGTTTGCGCTCCATTGAAATTTAATTTGATGCAGTTCAATAATTCAAGACTTTAGGATGAAATAGTGTTGGATACGCAAATCACTACTAACAGTACCCTATGCCTCGTTATATATGCACTGTGGTGAGATTTGTGATTAGGATACAGTGATTAAGGAGTCATGTTCCACCACCTCCCCTAAGCTACTGGTCCAGAATGATGAAAAATTTTTTCCACCACGAAGGCTGAAACCAGCTGACCTTGTGGAGATGCCAGACATCAGCAATGTCCTGCAGAAATCTGAACTAATAAGGCAGGAAGAAAAGAAATGCAGGGAGAAAAAATAAAACAAAAGTACTTAAAATTCTAAAATGAAACTTAGCTGATCAGTCTTTAATCTCATCTTATATGATTATGTTAACAAAATTTGGAACTTACTAGCCACCTAAAGAAATTTTATGAATCTGACTTTTGGAGTACTTTTTGAGATATAAAGAATCTACTATCAGAGATATAAAGAATTTAGTATTTTTTCAATTATTTAATTTATTTTTGAATATATTTTGACATAAATAATAAAGTCACAAGTGTACTTAGATACTGAAATCTGTCTGTGCTTGTACTGATGATATTCCTGCATTAATTAGCAGAGTGTCTCATGAAATTACATCATAACAAAAAAACAGATAATTTTCTATTTATACCATTCTCACTATATAGTCACCTTATAAGCTACTTAATAATTAAAGATAGTTATAAGACAAAGTTTTTGTATGATGAAAACTTATATTCAAAGAGTGTTATGAAAATATTTATTTGAATTTCAGCATATTAAGTAATTCAATTTTCACTTTATAGACATTTTTAAGATTTCTTATATATTTTATACCAGGGGTGGCCAACCTGCGGGCCGCATGTGGGCCCGCCTTGAATATTTTTTCTGGCCTGCGAGATTCATCACACTTTTACAAAGTATTTTTTTATATTTTATTTTTAGTGTTATATATATCTTTAAAATGTGTGTTTAGTATCATTATTATTATATTGTCTATATTTTCATGTAAGAATAATATTAAACACAATAATAACTCATGTTTCAATTTTTCACTAAAAAAAAGTCTCTAGTGGGGATATATAATTTTATATGCGGCACGCGGAGTTATGATGCACTTCCAAAGTGGCCCGCAAGATCATTTGGGTTGGCCACCCCTGTTTTCTACTATTGTTACATGTGTGATGTGTTCATGTGTTTTACAGACTCGTTATGACTGGGATGAGTATCAGCAAGGCATGGTCTTAGGTGGCTTCTTTGCCTGTTACTGGTCATCACAAGTACTTGGCGGTCTACTCTCCCAAAAGTATGGCACAAAGAAAGTGTTTGGATTATGCACATTAGCTCTATGTCTTTTGTCAATACTTATACCCTTAGCAGCTTCTTTTGACTACAGAGCTGTGGTATTCATTAGATGCATGCAAGGTTATTTTGGTGTAAGTATCAGATACTGTTATATCATAATTTTCCTTCTAATGTTTTTGAAAATTTCTTATTTCTCACTTGCTGATCTGATATGTTTAACGTTGTGCAGTGACAAATTTAAAAGGTTGTATGAATGATGATGGCTGGATTCGGTTTGTAATATTTCACGTATTATCATTTCTATTAGAATTTTTTGAACTTCTTTTCAAGTAATATTCATTATAGGCACAGTGATTAATTGTTAGAAACCATGATGATCAAGGATGCAGGACTCATTTTACGATATATTCAGAATTCTGCAATTGGCTGTGGCACCTATGGTGCATGAGTTGAGAGTGTACTTTCTCTTTTTCCCAAATAGTGAACTAACTCATTATTCATTTATAAATATTGATATGTTTTAACCTTTTGTGGCATTTATTCATATCTTAGTGTTGCTACTGCCATGTGGATATTTGCCTCTTCCTGTCCAATGACTGTTGGCACTTCAGGTTATATGATGATACATAAAACAATTTATTTTTCAAACAGTAGAACTGAGAATCATATTCTTATTCCAATGAATAATTGTTCTTAATTTGTGCCATGATATGTAATAAGCATTGGGTTCTTTATTGAGCTGTTTTTTTTTTTTTTTTTTTTTTTTTTTTTTTTTTTTTTTTTTTTTTTTTTTTTTTTTTTTTTTTTTTTTTTTAACTTTCTCTATTATATTTCATGGCATCTGAGTGAAGTTAAGCAATGATTAAGAAATTATGTTTATTTAGCTCTTGCTTTATTTTCCATGCTAAAATGTGTGGGCACTGTAGTTTGGCAGTGGTACCAATTTTCAGTTTCCAGCAATAATGGAGCAGGAAAATATGTCAAGAGGTAATATCAATAGGTAAAAGGAAAGATAAAGTAAGCCAATCCCTCACTAAAGTTACAGGAAGGAGGGCAGCAGTAACAAAAAAATACTCTACAGTCAAAAAACAATGTTTTGGACCATGCCCATATTCATTAAAAAAAATTTCACAGGCATCTGCGATCGACACAGCCACATGAATAGTGGTTTTGACGGTTACGATTTGAGCAAAGATGGTGGGGGTGGGGGTTGAGGAACAATATCAATGGAAATGTTACTCATAGAAAATTAATCATAGAAATAAAAAAAAGGTGTATATAAGTGGTGGAAATTTTTTTTTTTTTTTTTTTTTTTTTTTTTTTTTTTTTAAAGAGAAATAAAAGTATTAAATAATACACCAGTGTGGCTGCATTCTTTAAGATGCCACTACACTGGTTCAGGGAGCTAAAAAGAGGACCGAATGCTGGTCCCAGCATACCATTCATCCTGATTGCAATTTGTAGGCACTTTTCTGCATTCATCAAAGTGAGTGCTGGGATGGTACCCAATCTCTGCCACATAAACTACACATTTCACTACAAAAATACACTTATCACACAGAATATAGTTACTTGTTTCAAAGACAAATGGGAACACAACACCGAGTGTGGTGGGTGAGTGGTTAATGTTTTCGCCTCACATTCGAGAAGACACCAGCTCAAATCCCCTTCTGGGCATCAGATTTTGGTTTTCCATGGTTTCCCCAAATCACTCCAGGAGAATGTTGGGATGCTTCCTTTGAGAGTCCATGGCTGAATTCCTGTTTGTCCCCACTCCCATCTCCCATTGAATGACCTTGATGTAGACAAGGCATAAAGCAATAAGTACTAACAACAAAAAAAGAAATAAAGGGAACACAGCATTCCTCCAATAGGGTAAATTCCCCAGATCTGACAAATCTGGTTATGTCACTTGTAGGGCTCATGTATTCCCACCATCATAATTACACACTGGAAATAAATAAATAATAACAAATCATATAAAAATGAATTAATTATATTTGTTAAGTGATTGCTTGACCAAGTTGAATACATTGAGGCCAGGGGAGACTATGTTATCCAGAACAAGTTGGTAAGCCTATTTCTATCTCTGGAGTTTGGTGTACATTGTTTAAAGGAGTATTTGGATTTCTCTGACTGTTAAACAGTTATTAAGGTTATGAGAGTTGTGAGAGCTGTCATAAGCAGCAACAAAAGCCATAGTATTGTTTAGTATAAATAGGGGATTGGTATTTGTGCACAAGTATATTTCTTTAAATTAGGTCGCCTTCCAAAAATGGTGCTATGTGTGGTGGGAAATTGGGATGTGGCACGTTTCAGGAAAATATTTAAGGAAGTAATGGCCACGATGACATGGACTATCTGTTTATAGACCAATTCTGTGGGATAATTACAGAAAATAAGGGCTTGTGTTAGGTTGCAGCAAAGGGTAAAGAATTCTTAATCAGAGCAGTTGCGTCTGCCTCAGATGGCTGGTCTGAGAGAAAGAAAGTGTTTTGTGTGATAACTTCCTCCAGTTTCACCTTATACGTGGCTTGCACAATGAATTTTAATGCAAAATTGCAGGAATGGGGCTTCAGAGTGGTTCATCACTCCCCTTAATCTCTGGATATAACTCCATATGACTTATTCTTATTGGCAAACTTCAAATTTGCTTGGTAGGGAGGATTCCTGGAAGATGGTGGTTATCACTTTCTCAACAATCAGTGAGTATTTAACACAGTTTGATAAAAGACATTTTTGTGGAGTAAAAAGTGTAGACTATTGAATTGTTTTTTAAAAAATGCCTAGACCATACATTTGAGTAGGTGCTTATAGTTTGATGTATATGTTTCTCTATGGTCTGTTATTTAAGTTAATGAAGTGACTATATAGTGACAATCAAATTGCTCTCAGTCAATGAAAACAAGGAAGGAAAGGGAGATGAAGGCAGGAGGGCCATTACAAACAGATAAACATTAGTTTATGTAGTAGGTCTCAGTCTGTACATTTTTGATCCCCTTGCCATATGTTGTACCTCTAATATGATTAGGGTTTATAACAAGTAAGTTTGTGTTTATTGGCTCTCCTGCCTTCATCTGTGTTTACATTATGTGTACTTACCTGGAAATTGAAATAAGAACACCGTGAATTCATTGTCCCAGGAATGGGAAACTTTATATACACATTCCTGGGGTCAGATACAACACATGATCACACAGACAGAACCATAGGCACATAGACACAGGCAACAGAGCATGCACAATGTCGGCACTAGTACCGTGTATATCCTCCTTTCGCAGCAATGCAAGCTGCAATTCTCCCGTGGAGACGATCGTAGAGGTGCTGGATGTAGTCCTGTGGAACGGCATGCCAAGCCATTTCCACCTGGCGCCTCAGCTGGACCAGCGTTCGTGCTGGACGTGCAGACCGTGTGAGACGACGTTTCATCCAGTCCCAAACATGCTCAATGGGGGACAGATCCGGAGATCTCGCTGGCCAGGGTAGTTGACTTACACCTTCTAGAGCACGTTGGGTGGCACGGGATACATGTGGACGTGCATTGTCCTGTTGGAACAGCATGTTCCCTTGCTGGTCTAGGAATGGTAGAACGATGGGTTCGATGACAGTTTGAATATACCGTGCACTGTTCAGTGTCCCCTCGATGATCACCAGAGGTGTACGGCCAATGTAGGAGATCGCTCCCCACACCCCATGATGCCGGGTGTTGGCCCTGTGTGCCTCAGTCGTAGGCAGTCCTGATTGTGGCGCTCACCTGCACGGCGCCAAACACGCATACGACCATCATTGGCACCAAGGCAGAAGCGACTCTCATCACTGAAGACGACACGTCTTCATTCGTCCCTCCATACACGCCTGTCGCGACACCACTGGAGGCGGGCTGCATGATGTTGGGGCATGAGTGGAAGACGACCTAACGGTGCGCGGGACCGTAGCCCAGCTTCATGGAGATGGTTGCAAATGGTCCTCTCTGATACCCCAGGAGCAACAGTGTCCCTAATTTGCCGGGAAGTGGCGGTGCGGTCCCCTACGGCACTGCGTAGGATGCGACGGTCTTGGCGTGCGTCTGTGCGTCGCTGCTGTCCAGACCCAGGTCGACGGGCACGTGCACCTTCCGCCGACCACTGGCGACAACATTGATGTACTGTGGAGACCTCACGCCCCACATGTTGAGCAATTCGGCGGTACATCCACCCGGCCTCCCGCATGCCCACTATACGCCCTTGCTCAAAGTCCGTCAACTGCACATACGGTTCACGTACACGCTGTCGCGGCATGCTACCAGTGTTAAAGACTGAGATGGAGCTCCGTATGCCATGGCAAACTGGCTGACACTGACTGCGGTGGTGCCCAACCGCTGCTCAGCTAGTACCCTTTGATGGCCAACACTGCTGTTCCTGGTGTGTCCGCTGTGGCGTGCGTTTGATCATTGCTTGTACAGCCCTCTCGTAGTGTCCGGAGCAAGTATGGTGGGTCTTACACACCGGCGTCAATGTGTTCTTATTTCAATTTCCAGGAGTGTATTTACTTTAATCTAATAACTATTTAGAGATTAGGTTCTTGTAAAATGGAAAATATAGACAACAATTTTTTTTATAATTTTATCAACCTTCCATATAAGAGGATTAAAATTAACTCTGCTCTTGCCACAGTGTACTGACAGCAGAAAAAGGGGAGAGGGGAGGAGATGGAAATGCTCAGTTTGTTCACTGTTTGCTTGTTTCTTATCTATTTGCTAAAAACACATTTCTGAAATGTTTAGCAACTGGTATTTTGTTATGCATGGTTAAAAAAAAATGCAACACACATTGCTGATTGACTGTGTTATTTCAATTCTAGGGGCATGCTTTCCCTTCTCTGCATACCATGACAGCAAGTTGGAATCCTCCTAATGAAAGAAGCAAATTTGTTTCAGCTTATGTTGGTATGTTAGTTGGCTAAGGCTTCGTCTAGGATTTATTTTAAGATTTCAGATGTTTATAAATATGAACTCTATTTTTACATCAGCGATAGGATAAAAATTATCAGTTTTTTTTAAACTATAGGAGAAAAGTAGTTTTAGAAGTAACCATTATTATGCAATGGAAGACAAACAGAAGACACCTTTATGAAACTTAGCCAATAGCTGGAACTAGGAGGAGGGGAGAGGGGGATGGGCAAACTGGAGCACTTTCCCTGGTGAGCATCTTCATGACATCAGGAGGCCTGCAAATTTATGTTTGAAGGGGCAACAAATTCATGTGTTGATGACATTTTTTGTTTTAATAGGTTCCTTAAACTATGAAATGTATTTACCTCATTACAATAAAAAGTACAATTTCTTGGGTATTATGATATCGCATCTCCTTTCCTTTCATTTACTTTGTTGTTACAGTTTTCAATCTACGCAAAGACACTGTCACGACAAAACTGAAGTGAGGGGTTAGTACACAAAAGGTTAGTTTAAGCTATGACCTTTAGCGTAGCCTAATTTTCAGTCGGTCACCATCTAGCTGTTATCCTCAGCTAGAGAAGGTATTTGGTTGAAATAAAGTTCACTGTAGCTTTTCTGATAAATTTAAAGACACTATATTCTTCAAAATTTACATAATTAGTAGACCAATCTACAACAATCAGTTTTCTTCTCCAAATTAAAAATGATTGCAGGTTTGAATCATGATATAAGTCGCAGTCAACTCCCTAAAACTCCTAACTGATTACTGTTGAGCTACATAGAGAGTGAGTCTGTTACACTACCAGAATATGAACACGTAATTTTAATGGGTGATCTTAACACCAACTTATTAAATAATCAACCCTCCACCATAAATTGATTGTAGTTTGATTATCCTCCCACTAAATACCACTCACCATTTCAGAAATAGTCAAAAATTAATTGACCTCATTATAATCAAGCAAAAAGATTAAATTTTAAACTACAGTCAATTATATGCCCTAGGTATGCCAGGACATGACATCATACACACTTCATACCATCTAGAAAATCTGAGGCACCAGCCAAGAACAATAACATACAGAAATATTGGAAAAATTAACTATGAGTTGTACTGACAGATGCGACCAATACATCTTGGAACGAAATTCACACACTGCCTTCTATTGATGCTAAAGTCACAAAACTGGCTGATATGATTACTGACCTGTATGACAGACACACTCCACATAAGAAAAGGAAAGTTAAACAAGGTCCAGCACCATGACTAACTGAAAACATAAGACAACTTTTGACTGAAAGAGATGCTGCTCTTAGACTTTACAGACATAACCCCTCAGATGATAACTACCAACAGTATAGAAAACTGCGCAATCATACTAAGTAAAACACGATAAATGCTAAACTTCGTTACACTCACAAGTCATTACTGAAAGCACAACTCCTTCTGCTTTGTAGAAGAGGCTTCGTGCCTTTGGAATCGGCAAAAGAAATTACGTCTCAGATATTCATATGCCACTAGACAAGCTTAACAGCCACTTCTCAACTCAGAAAGTTTAAATTGGCCCTGCGTTGAAAACGCAAGAAATCATTCACCAAAATTCACTAGTAAACCACACCCAACAATTTCACTTATCATTTACTACTACAAAGCAGATGAGTAAAACTATTGCATGGATAAAATCTAATGTAAAAGGGGTAGATGGCATTGATATTAAAATGTTTAATAATATATTGGATTAATTATCCTATTTATAACACATATCTATAATTTTTCTATATTTATTGGAACATATCCAAAAGGTTGGAGATGGCTTTAATCAAACCATTACCAAAGGAAACTGCTCTAGTAAACCATCAGATTATTGACCAATAAGCTTATTACTCTCCATTTCAAAGGTTCTTGAATATGATGTAGTTCATGACCAAACCACTAAGCACCTTAATGTGCGCAACAAACTGGATAATTTTTAGTCTGGTGAAACCACAGTATGGTGACTCCACTTATAAAAGTAACAGGTGATGTAAGACTTGCTATGGACAGACAAAAAATAACAATAATGATACTTTGATTTCAGCAAGGCATTTGACACCGTAGACATTTACATTCTCCTGTCGAAACTGGGAGGATTCAATTTTTCCTGTGGCACTCTTGACTGGTTTGAATCATATTTGAAGAACTGTCAGCATTGTGTTATTGATGTCAATGGAAACAGATCACCATGGGAGACTGCAAACAGTGGTGTCCCCCAGGGCTTAATCCTGGGACCACTTCTTTTTTCTATATATATTAATGATGTGGCTGGTATCTTACATTACTGTTATTATCTACCATCTGTGCACTGATGACCTACCTTAGTGCATCACCAAATGAGATACACTCTATAATACAGCAAATAAATTCAGGCCTTAAGAATCTTTGTGATTGGGTAAAGAGACTTGGATTAAAAATAAATCCCTCTAAATCTCAGGCTGTTGTTATTGCTAGTCCAAAACTGATTGGCAGCAGCTTCACTTCAAATCTCCCAAAAATAAAGCTTCAGGAAACAGAGTTAAATTATAGCAATTTTTTAAAATATCTGGGAGTCCTAGTAGACAGTAATTCAAACTGGTCTGAAAATACTGTTTCAGTATGTCACAAAGCCATCTCTTCTCTTCATGCTCTGTATAAATGTAAGAAATTCTTGACCACTCATTTGAAAAAAACAATTGATGAAGACCCTTGTGCTCGCTCCCCCATCTCAATTACTGTGACGTTGTTCAGCAAAATTTGAGTTTGACAGACATAAGGAAACTTAAACTTGTTATGAACTCCTGTGTAAGGTTGATCTGTGACCTGCAACTGGACTACCATGTCTCACATGCATATGATTGCTTACAGCGGTTGCGCATTTGCGACCGACAACGATTCCACACTTTATGTCTCCTTCACCACCTCATACATCTGAAAACTCCCGCCTACCAATGTTCCAACTTCTGATACCTAGGATTTTCCCATAATATTAATACCAGATCCCTTAACTCAAACATACTAAACGTCCATTCCCGCAGCTCAGAAACCCTAGCTAATTTCTTCTTTATTTCAGTGGCTAGATTGTGGAATGATCTGCACCTGAAAATTAGAACTACCAAAAAATTGACCCATTTAAAATTCTATTGAGAAAGAATTGCTTATTCGAGCACTAGCTAAACAACCTCTTCTTCCATGCATAACTTATTTTTAGATTTGAATTACATTGATTTATACTGTTTTTCCTGTCTTCCCTATTATTAGTTTGTGTCTTGTTTCTTCATCCTACTAGTATTAAGTTTATACTAGTTATGTCTTTAACTTTCACTAGCATTAGTTTATACCATTAAATGATTGACTAATTGACATGAATACTATCCCACAAAACAATTCTTGTAAAAATAGGCCAAGTCTCATGTTCATGTAGTGACAAAAAGTTATGAGATCTTCTTCTGAGCCAAGTCTTCACTTTACAGTATGTATTCACTTCACTTTGTGAAACAGAATGGTTTCTCTCGGTGTCATAGATCATTTATTTAGAATAAAAAAATCTGATGACTTGGCCAGGGGCGTAGCTACTATGGGGCTAGGCGGTGCAGTGCACCGGGGCCCCAAAGCGCATCTCTGGGGGCCCCCAAGCGCAGTTTAGAGGGCCCACGAGCCCTCTCGGCAAACTACCGTCGTCTAAAGGGGCCCCTGAGACACAGGAAGACCCCCACTAACACTAAGGGCCCTTGCTGCTCAGGGGGCCCCCAACCACTGCTCATGGGGCCCCTAAGGACAACTCAAGGGCCCCCATCCTCAGCTCACGGGGCCTATACCAGCACACGAAGCAAAAAAAAAGGTCGCCCGTCTGGCCTGAGGGCCAAAATAAATTGTTTGCACCGGGGCCCTTGTTGACCTAGCTACGCCACTGGACTTGGCCATTATTGTCATCATAATTTTTAATGGAATTGAGGGAGTAGTATATACTTGTCAAATTCGAAAAAGAGCGAGGGAATCTTGGCTTTTAAGTATTTTTAAGTTTGATAAAGCAACACATTTAAAGTATTTATATAGGTTAACTAAAACATGGCCAGCATAATGGCCAAGTCATCAGATTTTTTTATCCTAAATAAACGATCCATGACACTGAGAGAAACAATTCTGTTTCACAAAATAAAGTGAATACACACTGTAAAGTGTAGACTTGGCTGAGATCTCATAACTTTTTGTCAACACATGATCACGAGACTTGGCCTAATGGTACAAGAATTGTTTTTGTGGGATCTCATTTTTTTTTGGAAGTTTATCGCTTATTCTGAATCGCCTCTCAAATGTAATTTTTCCATTTGAAAATCAGTGGATAAGAACATTTCATAATTTAAGACATCAATATACGTTACCAACAATGCCCCAATCTATGAAAACAGTGGGTGTGCACCATAGCCAAGCAATTGCCATTGGTTTCTTACTAGCACCATAAACAAAATTGCTAGTAAATTCCAAACTAAGCACAGGAAAAAATTAAAATTTAAAATATTAGTTAAACTTGCTCAGACACAACGCCAAGAAGGAAATATGCTATATGGTGAAGTTGATCATTATGGGACCATGCTTCTGCTCACCAACTACAGTAGGTGTTCATGTGAAAATACATCCTGGACTGAGCCGTAAAATTATACATCCAAGGCAATGGCACATATGTTTTCTTTTTTATTCATACTGAAAGAAAGCGAGTTAGCGTTTCTGTGGAAATGAGCCCTAGACCAAGGTGTAAAATTATACATCCATGGCAATGGTGCATATGTACTTTCGATTAGTACCAAAATAAAGCAAATTAGCGTTTATGTGGAAATGAGGCCTGGACCAAGCTGTAAAATTATGCATTCATGGCAATGGTGAATATGCAGTTTCGATTCATACGAAAAGAAAGCCAGTTATCTAAGTTGTTTTGTTAGGTTACACTGGCAATCATATTTCTCAGATGAACAATGTGTTACAATCACTGCAACATTCAACACACACACACACACACATATATATATCCGCACCTTCTTTTGTTTTTCTGTTTTTAAATATTTTGGAAATCGATTCTCTTCATGAGACAGGTTCGACGGTTTGAGCATATAACTTCATCCAGAACAAAGCAATTAACAGGCAAATATGTATTGGAACATTTCTCATTTGGGTTGCTATTCAATAAATATATGGAAAATCAGCAATATCATTACCAACAATGTCCCACTCTCTGCAAACAATTAGTTTGCATCGTAGCCAAGCAATGAACATTGCCACTGTTTTAACTACCACTTCAAATAAATAACAAATAACTTCCAAACTAACCATAGAAACAAAGTAAAATTTAAGGATTTGTTTAAACTTGCTTGCCTCCATCTGGAGCAAAGTAATTAAGCCACACATATATAACAGAATGGTTCATGTTTTGGATCGTAACAAAATAAATACGGGGAAAAACTCCAATATTAGAGTTTTAATATGATTTAAGGATGAAACTATATATATGTACCAAACTACTTGTTTCCATGATTGCTGGAAGTACAGTGGAATTTTGATGTCGGGGTGTTGTGCCGAAATAAAATTTTGAATTTAAATAACTTTGAAAGTAAGAAATGTAAACAAGTAAAATTAAATACATTAGTTAAACATAGTAAGCTGACTGTACAGTGAATATCTGAGGTTTATAAAGTAATTAGGGTAGAAAGAGATTTCACTTTAGGGGTAGGTATATAGAAATTTACAAGTTTCAGACTTTTCTTATAGTATGTGGGTAAAATGTTAGCTGTGTACCAAATTTCAGCTTTCTATGGCTACTGGAAGTGCCTTAGAATTTTGATAATTGTCAGTCAGACAGTCAGGAGTGAGTGAGAAAATCTCTGAAGTTTGCATCTGAGTAACATACGAACTAAGAACAGTAATAAAATAAAATTTAGTACATTTGCTAAGATTGCTGATATCTATGCTTAACAGAAATTTGAGACATGTAGCATGAAATTGAGGTTCAAAAATGGCCCGAATCGCTTTGAGAAAAGGGTAGGCAGTGCTGCCATTGACTCGACTTGCCGGGTGCACGGCTGTGCACCCAAATTAAGATTTTAGTTAGTATTTTACTCTTAAATATTATTAATTTTTTTGTTAGTATTACTCTTGAACTTAGTGTTGTATACTGTTGGTTTGTGTAAGATGTATATTATTTATCATAAACAACTGGTATGATGTAAGTGAGGGCTTGACAGCCCTAATCTTGCCAGGCTAAATAAACCTTTAAATAAATAAATAAATTAAATATATGAGGGCTGTAATAAGTCAGTATGTAGTGATGTCTTCATCTACTAACGATGTGTTAATTTACCCGCCCCCCATCAAATCACCATTGTGACTTACACATTTTGGATAATGTAGTTTCTTCCACCTTGTCTGCTCTGTAAGCTTTTGGAAATAATTAAGATTTTTATTTTTATATGTGATCCTAATAAAATGACTTAGAGTTTAGTATCCTATGCAGTATTTATTGTACTACTCTTTTTTGCATTAGGTACCTCAGTTGGAGCTGCTCTTACATACCCTGTGTGTGGTCTCCTTATTGGTTGGTTTGGCTGGCCTGCTGCATTCTATGCAACAGGAGGCTTTGGTATAATATGGTGCATATGTTGGTTGTTCCTGGCATATGATTCACCAGCTAAACATCCCCGTATTTCTGAGGAGGAGAAAAATTATATTGAAGCCAGCCTTGGCCAGACAATTGTGAAAAGAAGGGTGAGTTTCAGTTATACACAAAAAGCAAATTTAAATTGACATATACAGAACACCAACTTCGTAGTAAAATATATCTATACAAGGCAGCTCTGGTAGCTAATATACCAGTACTGTGTAAGAACCTTAGAATTTTGGCAAATTCTAGTTTTGCTTAGGCTGGACTTGGAAATTTCGAGAAGAGTAGTTGTCAACTTAAAGGAATTTGCCTGTAATCTTCCCCATAGTTACAATCCACCATAAAAATCATTTTAAAGTGAATTTATCATATCACGAAATGTTTATTTTAAGAGATATTCCACTTTGCTCAAGCTTTGAAACACGCGATCATAAAAGTAGAAATTCTAAGATTTGTAATATCTTTAAATCGAGTAAAGCGACAGCTGAACTTTTATCACCAGCTATAGTCAGCATTGTTCCCGATATTTTGGCAGTAAAATTAAATAATTTGGTAAAGTTTATTTAGTGATTTTAATTAAGAGAAAATAATAAGCTTTTTAATTAAAAGAGATATTAATTTGAAATTTATATCAGTAGATAGCCCTAATTAAGATGATTACGGACATATAATGGTTTCAGTGAAAAGTTTAAGCATTTTTCTGGTAATTACGTTTTTGAAAATAGATTGTCGTTGATTGTCGCTGTAAAAATTCAAACGTTTGGGTTAATCCCCTACTTCGGAGCTTTGTATCACCACGCAAAGTTAAATAAAACTTTAAAACTAATCACTCTAAATTTCCCACTAAACTGCCGTTGGACTTCCAGTAGATAAGTCTAGACATTGTAAAAGTTTAAACAATTTTAATAATCTGGATCGTTAAATAAATTACACACACTTTTGATCTCGCGGAAGCAAAAAGATGTGATACATTTGCTTACGTCACTGATTCTAGTGGTTCCTATAAAAAGACCCCGCCGCCATCATGCTTTGTCTGTCTTTGGTCTGATTTCACCTCTTTCTATTTCCGCGGAGCAGTATGTTTGAATAGTCTGCGCAAGTTTGGTGTAGAAGCGGGAGGAAATGGTTAGATGTTCGCTCCACTGAGACAACCATGCTGGAACTTTGGTGTGATGGCATGCGAGGATAACTTTTAACATGAACTTTTAAATTTAAGAAAGGGGTCAGTCAGTTAAATTTCTCTCCACAACTTGCAACCTTTTGAAAAAGTGTGTTCAATTTGCCTACTCAACTGTGTAATGCTATTTTTGAACTTGTAATTTCTTTTAAATGAACTTCAAAATTTTCGAGTAAAGTGGACTTGTGATTTCATAGTAGACAGCAACCTTTTCTACATTTGTGGTTTAGTAACAGATCTAGTGGCGACCTTCAAGCATTTATGTTGAGTTTCTGTCAGGCTACATGGTCAAATCCAAATTATTTTATGAACTTTCTGTAGAACTTTGAATCCAGATAAACTGTTAGTTGAGGCACTAAGGTGATACTACAGCCCCGGTATCGGCCTATGTCCTTACACTTACATCTGGTCCAGTAGGAGGTGTCCCACTGCTTCTCTTAGATGAAGAAAAAAACATGCCAGTTGTAGGATATCTTGGCAGTGAACATGTATTTAGGAAACTGGAAATAAAGCTAAAAGCAAGATGGTTGCTTTGAAAGAATAAAATAAAATAAACACAAATATGCTATAGTTAGCATAATTTTGAATGAAGATGAATGCCAAGAAGAGTCAGCTTATGTAAGGTAACCTAAATTTTGTAGTTTCATGACAAAATTTATTTATACAGCAGCGAGTTCAACCTAATAGCATTGCAGATCATGTTTAAAGTTGTTTTCTTAAGTAATTCAAGTGATATATTAAAGTGGGCAGTCATATAAAGTCATAATGTAATGTAAATATAACTGGTATGTGGGGTTTAGACTATTTTGTGAAGGAAAATGGCACATTCATTTTCAGAGCTACTTCAGACCCTAACTAGCAAAATGAGATTTATGCATTTTCAGGTAGGAATTTTTCCTGAAGAGTTATGGGACTTTTAAAGTTAGAGATATCACTTTTCAGTATGGCACAATAAGCACATTTAAAATTCCTGAAGCCATAGTTTTAAATGTAGGATAATGGTTTATAGCTCAAAATAAGATTTATTTTTTTTGTTACACCTCATATAAAAGTTTCAGAGGAATAGCGAAAACTTAAGGGTTGGCTTTGTTAGATATAGTGAAAATAATAATCCACGAGGTAAATGGAGAAATTGTTGAGATCAAAGAAACTAAAACTTTCAAATGAAAGAGGGATTTTTTCTAGGCATAGAACTAATTGGTTTTTTAATACATGCATGTGAGAATCACAAATTTTCCTGGTTCACAGACAACTGCTATAAATAGGGGTACAGCAGAGCACGGTGAGTGGACCAGCTGTAAGTTGTTGCATGATACCATATCCTAACAAAACTAACAAATCCCTCATATATCCAAACCTTGTAGCATTGAATCTGTCACGGTACTGGCAGTATCTCAGCCAGCGGCTCTTATTTCCTCACTAAACTATTGTAGAGGTTTTTTTCCCAGGGATAAAACCTTGGCACATTTTTCCCTCTGCCCTGTCTCTTCTTTCAAAAGTTTCTGTCTATCTTATCAGATGGACCCATGTAAACGGGCAGACACCTGGACACATGGAATACATCACAATCCTGTACCTGTGATCTCCTATAGAATTACTAACTTAATGCATTTGCAGAGCAAGCAGTAGATAACAGGAAGGCCGCCATGCTTGGAGGAGCGGGTTTTGGGTGCTCCCCTCCCCCCCAAAAAAAGCTCCTCATGGTCAGTTCATAAAAAGTGGTTGAGCAGACACCATGTGACTCCAGCCCATGTTTAGGCATGAAGATGTAGGCAGGAGGCAACAAACAATACCTTGACATAGCATTTCCGGCAGCCAGCTTAGAAATTTCTGTGAGCGTGTGAAAGAATTGCAAATCCTCATGTAACTGTAAGCAGTTAGGGGTTTATGAGGGTTGGCCTGACTTGAATGATTTATCAGTACTTCCAATCATTTAATTTGGAGACATTTTGTGCTTTCAAAAAGATTGTTCATCAAACTTCTATAAATTTTCAGAAGAATAGAGTGATGGTTTAATTTTCAATAGCAGCAGTGACTTTAATTTGAGCATACCTATCCTGATTGAGGTAATCCAATCTGGTGGTGACCGATCTTCAGAAACAAACATCTTATTATAAAAAGGCAACATATCATGGTTAGAGTTCAGACTAAGTGTTAAGTGAAACCGCACACATTAAGTTTTTTTTCTGACACTCATTAGCAACAGAGATTAAAAAAAAGAAAGAAAAAAAAACCTTAAGTTTGTTTATGATTATAAGGTGGGGACAGAATTGCTTGTTGAAGGCATGAAGTGTAAATATCTTGGCATAATGAACTCAATTTGGCAGAGCACATTGATAAACACAACTGGGAAGAACACATTGGGGAGGTGGTATGAAAAGGTTACAAAATCCTTCATTTACTGGAGAGGATGATGAGGGGATTTATCAGAGATGTTAGGGAACTGGGTTAGAGAACTTTGGTCAGACCATTCATTGGTTGAATATGGTCATGTATTTTTGGATCCACATTTTATGTATCAAATTCAGTAGTTGGAGGGTGTGCAAAGATCAGCAGTTAGATTTGTTTGTGGATATTATTGCAGGATGGAGTCAGTAATTGATATGATAAAGGAGCTGGATTGGGAGTCACTGGAAGATAGGAGGAGGGTGAAGGGAGTGCTTGGAAGGATATTTGGTGAAGAATTAGTGATAGTGTATGGAAGGGAAGAGATTACCATGATCACAAGCTTGCACTTGATTTCATGTATAAGGGAATGTGAAACTATTATTTTGTGGGTAAGGATGTCAGGGATTGGAACAAATTACCATGTGAAGTGATGAATAATTAGCAAAACTGCTGAAATAATGTAAAATTAAAATTGGTTAGTGACAAAAGTAGACGGAGGAAGAATTTAACACTCAAATTATATAAGATAATCAAAAAATAAAATAAAAAGAGGTAATAAGATTACTGAGGGAATTGCCACCACAGCATGTGGTCCATTGCAATTAAATTAATAATAATCTGTGATAGTGTAAATTTATTTTCATATTATTTTCCAGATAATCATCAACTACTGATTTACATTGATATTGGACAAGATTTCAAGTGATAAGAGCAGAATATTTTTGATGTGATGAGAATATTTAATTCTTGCAATAACACAATGACACATACTGAGAACATATGCAATAATATGACAGTTATTTTCCATAGAGCTCAGTATAAGATACTGAATGTGAGGGATGTGGAAAGCTAAATAATGATGTATGAAAAAAATGCACCAAAAAATGAACTGGCGGAGAATAACATGTAATTAATAATAACAGCTCCTTTTGTTGAAAGAATCAAGTCTTTCCCAGTGTATCAACTGCATGAAAAGTTCTCAGATCTCCTGCTGGTGAGCATCACAATATGATGCACCTCTCTGGTTGGAGCCCCAAGAACTTTTCAAATAACTTAATTTTTGTAGGATACTGGCAATTATACCTTTGAAAGAAGTTCTTTTGCGGAGTAGATGGAGTTGTCATTTAAAAATTCTATCAATTTGTTTCTGAATTTAATCTTATCCCTTTCCAGATATTTAAGATGTTTTGGAGCATGTTGAAGATATACTCTCCCACACATATGACTTTTTTTTTTTTTTTTTGAACAAATGGCAATAATTTGTAATCATTGCACAGATTATTTTTACTTCTAGTTCCATAATTGAATATTTTATTATTTGTTTAAAATAGGGTATAATAGTACTATAAAGAACACTACACTGCCTGACAAAAAGAATGAAGCACCCAGAAATGGAGGAGGAAATAAAGTGAAACTTAATGGGTTGATACAGTATGTGATATTATTTCAGTAATTGAGTTAAATTTATAAAGAAATTGGCAGTATGAGCCCACATATATTTTGGCCTGGATGTATATACTGATATGGTTGAAAAGTGTGTCATAAAGCCATTGTATCCTTTCCAGGGCAAGCTGGCCCGCAACTGGTACTCATTATCCTGGATAAAGGCACTGGAACAGAGTTGACAACCAAGCTGGTCCTACAAATGTTCTATCAAGGACAGATCTGGGGATCTTGCTGGTCACATGAGTACCTCAACATCATATAGACAGTTAATTGAGACATGATCCATGTGTGTGCATGAGCACTGACCTGATGAAAAATGGCACCACAATATTGTGACTCCCTTCATACCAGACTCTGGTAACACATCAGTCCTATTTCTCTCAACAACATACAACCTGCCTGAAATTTTTATACTATGTCCTTTATAACCTATTTTCAGCTCACAACTGTCCTTTTCTCCTCCCTGCTTTGTTTCCCATCTTTTTCTTCATCATTAGCTGAGAATGAATGCTTGGTCTCTGCTTGTCTCCGTGTGCTAGCTGATCTTTTCTCCCAGTTCTGAAATTTTCCTATCCCTTAAACATAGTGGACAATACCACAGATCATTTAATTTTCTATCACCACTATATTCATACCAGTAATGCTACTTCTTACACCCACTGCAATTATTACTATTCACAATGGCACTAGGGCATGTGCTGCATTTACCAGACTTGATTTTTTATGATTAATTCAAAAAACTTGAAAGGCAGTAATGAAGCACTACATTTTAGTTTAATAATTCCAGCAAGGTCAAGAATTATAGGTACTTTTTCTAATTCTATAAAGTTTTTCTTAAGGCTAGTTGGTCTTCTTGATAGTAAAATTATTCAGTAAATGTTGTTGGTAAAAGAACATCTTTATTAATTTGTGGCCTCATTACTAACTTCCAGAACTCAGAGGCTGGTGATGATTGTACTAATAAAATTAACAGATTACTATTGAATTATTTGTAACTAAAATATTGAAACTTTAAATTTCATATGAATTTTGAAAATTAATTCTATTCTATAGTGAATGAATGTAGAAAACATCCATTTTACCATCCACCATTGCAAAAAGTAAAATCTTTGATAATGTGTAAGGATTTCCAGTTATATACTATACACTTGTATTTGTATATTGCAAAATGTTCAAGGATTTGCACTTAATCCTTTTGGGCAGCTTAATTAATAATTTTTATATAAATTTTCGCTTCCAGTTTTACTATCAAAGATGGATTCATGGAATAAACAGAATCACTGTTTTTTAGACATAATACTACACTTTCATTTGCATCTGGCATTTTTGTGTGTGTGTGTTGTTTTTTTTAAAATTATTATTCATTTTATTCTAGACTTCAAACATTTTTTATACCGATTTCCATTCCTAAATCCTGTTAAAGTACAATACATTATCTGGAAACATAATCATTTTGTAGATTAGACTTCCTCGTGTGAAGTGAAAGATATTGTATCCAGTTTTGTTCTACCAATACCTGTATTAATATTTTCAAAGATTTGGGGGTTTATGGCTTATCAAAACCATTACAAATGAGAGGAGAATTGGCTGTGAACTATTTTAGGAATCTATCACTACATTAAGTTAAAAATCTGTATCACAGGACTGGAACTTTTAACTGAAACTTCCAAACTTAGCTGATTATCTGTTAAAACTATTTTTCTTAAAAAAATTTCATCTCAGAAATCACTTTCTATGGTTACTTCCATTATTTTTTAGTATAAGTTTTTGTATTTTAAACGAATATTTTCTCTGGTTACTGAAGAAAATTATTAAGGGATGTTCATTCAGCAATCGTTCAGATATATTATTTTAAGAATAAGTGTTGTGACATAAGAGAAATAATGAAAAATGTAGTTTCTTGCATTACAGCATACAACAAAAGGCACTTATGATGTTTCTGACCTATGAAATATACAAGACATGTTCCAGCTAATTGTTGCTGTTCTAAACAGTGTGGTACATAATAAAAAATGAACAACTTCTTATTTCATTTCTATTTATTATTGGTTGTATGGTTGAAAATAATAGACATTTAGGTTTCTTATATGCTCTTTTGCTTCTCTCAAAATGTTAAATATACTAAATAAACATTTTATTAATTTTTTTAACATTTTATTCGCCATTCTATTTGAACAGCTAATTTGTATGAAAATATTTAATTTACTATGAGTATATAAACGCTAAAAAAATTAACTGCTCAAAGTATCTTCTATTATCCATTTATTCACTTATTAAATTTAATTTTCAGCCTCCAATTCCATGGGTGAAAATAATTACATCTTGGCCACTGCTTACATGTATTATTTGTCACTGGGCAATCAACTGTGGCCATTTCACCTTGCTGACTCATGCACCAATTTTCTTCAAGTACATGTATGGCTGGGGAGTTCGAAAGGTGCGTAAATCTTGCAAATTTAACTGATTATTGTGGTCATTTAATTCATTCAGAAGAAACCCTGAATGTTTAATACTATTCAGTTTTGATAATTTTCTCTTAATCAAATCGTGCATCAGTCCTCTTAACATTTGAAACTAAATTTTTCTATTGATGAAACAAACATTATAGTGATAATCCATTAAATTAGTAGGCCTAGTGGTCTACTGAATGGTTTTGTAGCTCATTGGTTAAGGCACTTGCTTTGAAAATTTCATGGTCCAGTCCCAGGCATAATCCTGTCAGTGTCAGAAATTTGTAAGAGTTGTCTTTGATAGTATGAGCTACACCAGGATGTGTCATGGGATCCATAGGTCCCAGAGGGAAGGAGCTGGCTATTCTACCTCTGACATGATAGCCTACTATGCCTCCTTTGGGAGGATCCAACCAAAGTTCAGGTTGTGGACTAAGTTAGTTTTTTTAGTGGTTAGTTATAGTTTTCTGTTGAGTTTCCTATAGATCTTCCAGTTACAGTCATATAATTAAGCATTTGACTTGTCAGCTTGTAAATTTATGGAACTGAATCACAGCAGCATAATGCAATACAGAGGAAATATTGCAAGGAATACTAAGAGATTGCAGTCATCCACCTGTTTACTCAGTTTCAGCCTATTAAACTGTCATTGGGTGACTTCAATTAATTTCAACTATCCACAAGAGAAACAACTAATGTAAAACAAATATTTTTGTTGTGAGAATTTATTTATATATGCGCAGTTGTACTGATACTACCCAAATATTCATGGAAAGATTAAAAATGAACAGTAATTTCTTTAACAGTATTTTAAAATGTGAGCTATTTGCATAGTACGAGGCATATTTTTTAAATAAGTACAGTTTTGTCACACCGTGGCTGCAGCGCCACAGTCGGCGTTCCCCACATACGCACTGGGTACCATGGAGGAAGGAATAATATGGAGGACGACGCAAGAGACCTTTGCCACGCATGGAAGTGAAGCAGGCCGGCGGAGGAGTGGGGGGGCATGGCCGGAGTGGTGGGGACTTGACCGCTTCCCAACAAACACGGGGAGTATGGTTAAACACCTCAAGGGGACTCTAGGATAAACGTGACGCCGCAATCTGGTGATGGATTATTATGTAACTCGATGAGACAAATAAAAAATGAAGAATAAAATTTTTTGATATCCTGCTTAGTTTTCGAGATATTCTGTCTCAAATGTGAAATGGTTTTGGTTGAAATTCAGAAGAAAAAATTATTCAAAGTCAAATTTTATGATGAATTTTTATTTAAAAAGACGAGACAAATAAAAATAAAGAGTAAAATTTTTCGATATTTCACCTAGTTCTCGAGATATACTGTCTCAAAAGTGAGGTGTCTTGAGTTGAAATGCAGAAGAAAAATTTCGCAAAAGTCAAATTTAATGATGGATTCTTATGTAACACGACGAAAAAACTCGATAATAAGGAATAAATGTTTTCGATATCTTGCTTAGTTTGGGGGATATACAACAACCAAATTGAGGGGTTTAGGTTTGGATGCAGGCTGGACCAAAAATTAATTCTGTCAAAGCCACAATGATTACA
>JARYHS010008074.1:111637480-111656320 GCA_031002005.1 Vandiemenella viatica
GGATACGTCATCTCATAACTTCTGCTAGCTGGCGGGGGGTATCCTACATTCTTCACTAAGCATAGCTATCACCATCTGGGATTTAGTCATTAATAACAATCCTGTGCTCAGTTTCTGTTTGAAGGGATACTGCAAATAAAAGCTCATCTCCAAGAAGTATTTCATTTCGCAGTCATCCAGAAGTGCGTACTGCAGATCACTAGAGAAACTAACTGGCGATTGTCAGTTGAGCAGCCCTCAACGAATCTAAACTTCTTCAAGCCAGGTGGCTGTGTTTTAATGATCTGGCCATACATCCGGGAAGACGCGAGTTCAATTCCCCGTCCAGGTTCCGCCAACAAGACCTAAGGCCATTAGCAAGAAAAGTCTAACTCTGCGATGTATATTAGACATCTTTGCACCAACGACAAGCTAAAAATTGTCGTGATTTTGTAACTGACCCATGACAAAGTTAGATTATGAATTTGTCACAATCCCAATAGTATCATGGGTTCTAATAAAATTATCTTCGAACAGTCACCTTACCATTGACGCAAAAACAAGGCAAGTAACATCACCGAGAACGTGGTACGGTTTTATATATCTCGATGATCCAAAATGGCCGGCCGCGTAGCTTATCGGTGGAACGACAAACTTTGAAGATCGCGATGGATCCGGATTAGGCTGAGATCATCGTTGACACTGGATCTCCGGAATAGTTCTCCGCAGCCACTAACTTTGCTTTCGAATAGGTACGGAAGGAGTGATGAATCCTGCATATCGGCACAGAGATGTTGAAAGGAAGTACTGTTCACTTTTTTTATTTAAGCGTTTGACTTTTACTGCCGAAAGACCCATGCGACTATCTTTCCGCGAAATGCGTAACTTGTGTACAGTTTGATAAACGTATTTTTGTTTGTGAAATGTATAGTTTATGAGGCAGAGATTGTAGACCGCCCGAGCATTAGCCCAGTTGATTGCGAGAAACCGCGCTATCACTTACAGTCTCGTGAAATTAGCCTTTATCGTCTATAATGGGGCGGCATTTACCTCTATTAACAAAAAATTCAATTCAAAACAATACTTGTTATTACTGAATGGTTACACTAACGAGAAGACCATTTTTGTGTTATCGCATCAGTGAACGAAATAACCGATTGTAAGTACCAAAATTGGTATCTGTTATGAATATAGAAGAGCCACTAGATTCGTGATTGCTAGATAAAGCCCTTACGAAAGCGTCACAGAATTGATACATAGATTGGGCTGGGATTGTCTGGCAGACAGACGACGTCGGTTTTGTCTGAATTTGTTGGCGAATATACGAAATTCTTCTTTCATTTACGAGTGCAATGAAATACTTGGCCCACAAACCTCTTTAGGTCGTAATGACAGGAGAGATAAGATTAGAGAAACAAGGTGCCATCCTAATGCTAATATGTATTCTTCCTTTCCTCGGGCTATTCGAGATTTGAATGCCCAGAGTTAGTTTTGGCGCAAAGCACCCTCTGCTAAGGGAGCGTACACAAACTACGTGGCTCGGACCAGAGGGAGGGGGGGAGGGGTTGGCTGAAGGCTACGCTGGGCTACGTGGGAGGAGGGGAGGTTTCCGAGCCAGGCCACGTAGCTTTCCTTTCAT
Source organism: Vandiemenella viatica (assembly GCA_031002005.1). Lineage (NCBI taxonomy): Eukaryota > Metazoa > Arthropoda > Insecta > Orthoptera > Morabidae > Vandiemenella > Vandiemenella viatica. The sequence continues at coordinate 111,639,099 of JARYHS010008074.1, forward strand.
AACAATTTTTCACAATTAAAATGAGGAACAGGACACACAACAACAAGTGAAAATTCATTTCCCTTAGTTAATTATCTCCGCATGTAATTTACCATAGTCTGACAGGAGAAAACAGTACAAAATGTCTTCTGGAATCAAAAGGGAAAAAAGCTATGTGTTACGGGGGGAGGGGGGAGGCAAAAGCCACGTAGGGCTACGTGGGGGGAGGGGGTTCACAGGAGGCCAAAATGGTGCTACGTGGTTTATGGACGCTCCCTAACCACTATATTTGTGAATTTCAGAGTAGGGATGTAGATGCAAGTGTAGAATGTACAGAACTTACCGACTAAAATAAAAATATAATTCGATCGGAAAGAATAAAATGTAGTTTACCTTTTAACGGGATCTGTTCATGAACTGTTCTCAATCAATTGTATTGTTTTTGTATATACGTATAGTGTGGCTCAGTTCTGCTTTGAATGTTGTCGCCATCAATGAATGATTCGTGTTGTACAATAGTTTTAGGGCTTTACAGCTCATTGGCGTCGTGGGAGTAGAGTAAAGAGTGCAAGGAAAGAGAAGGAATTCTGCGATGAAGGAACTTTCCCGGTGTTCGACTCTAATGAATTAGAGAAACAAAGAAAAACCCCTTTTTTTACTACTTGTGACTTTACGCCTCGTCGACATCGAGGTCATTAGAGGCGGGATGGGACTGGGGACAAGGAACGGGATGGAATTAGGCCATGGCATTTCTAAGGAAGCATCCCAGCATTCACCCGGAGTGATTTGGGGAAACCATGGAAAACCCAAATCTCGATGCCCGGACGGGGTTCAGAACCGACGTCTTCTCGAATGCGAGGCCAGAGCGAAAGGAAAACAGAAATCTGGATGTTTGAGCCGAGGATCGAACCTCTGTCCTCCTGAATGCCAGACCTGAGGTTACGCGATCACCCTCCTGGCTCGGTGTGGTGATATAGAAGCTACTCTTACATTACTACAATACTGGGGGTGACGAAAGTTTTTTAATACAAACTCAGGCAAGGATATAATGAATCCGGGTGGGGTTATAATCAAAGGAGACATCTGTAGCCGCTGACTGCTGCGACCTGACCTCGCTATCTAGGTTGCAAGTGCCCTCCTTTGTCCAGATGTCAGGCGTTGCAAGGTTGCGGTCACATAGAAACGGATACGGATTTTATAATCGGCAATATGCAGGAATTAAGGACAGCTTCCTTAAGTTCAGCGCTAGTTCTTTCTGTTCCTTGTCTCCAATTCTCCCACGCCTCTAATGACCTCAGCGTCGAGGAGGTGTAAATCACTAAGAAAAAAATTATTCCATAATAAAGAGAGATGGATCACTGTCTTCTTCTTTCTTTGTTTGTCTTCGGGTTTATTGAATTAAATTTTGTAAAATTATGGGCAGTTGCGGATTTATTATCAGTTTTCTATTTCTCTGTACAATCCATAGAATGCCACAGAAGGAAATCCCATCTTCCGGCTATAAAACAACTAACCATATTGCAGTAAATTTTCTAAGCATTGTATGATTTAAACGACATTATAATACTTTCTTTCTTCCTTAAGTGGCATTTTAAAAACTTTTCGGAGATATTCTGAGTGGTAAAATGTACCGAAGAAATTTAATTTACGAATACTGCTTACATTTCTTAAAACAGACGATTTAGCCCACACATAGGTACATTAGATAACTTACTACCTTATTGTAACAAGTTTAGAATATAAACTTTGAATCATTACTTCCATAGGCAGTCTGGTAGCTCAGTAGTTAAGGTGTCTGACTGGAGATCGAAAGGTCCCCGCTTCAAATCCCAGTCTCAGTGGAATTTTTTAAGGCCTTTAACCCATCCTTCACTCTGACACAGCTTGCTGTGCAATTTGAAGTATGCTAGAACACTTCCGTTGTTAGGTCCCCTATACCCGGTAGGATTACCAGGCTAGGTGGTTTCGATAGGGCAGGATCGCGCAGCCACAAAAAAACCCGTCACTGGGCTATTACGACCACGCAAGTTTACTTTTGATACAACCAATTGTCGGAAATTTTCTATCCTTTTTTTGTGAAATCATCAGGGGTTAGTCAAATTATTTTATTGCCATAAGGTTTGTGTTAAAAAAAAAACTTATCATTGCAGTTCCTGGAGATGTGACATTTCCGCCTCCACGCTGTTTACCATGGCAAACTTTTCGAATAATATTAACATTTTGTCTGAATAGTCCATAGTATTTCGTTTAAAATGTTCAAAAGAAAATAGCGTATATACGAGTGGCGAAAATTAAAAGTGCAACACCCAGACAGGAATGGTGAAATTTTAGGAAACTTTATAGACTTATCCAGGGTCATACCCAGAATAAATGATACTAAATTGAAATGGATCAGGCTAGGTTTATTACCTTTTGATACAATTGTCAGTAAGAAGTGCCCCCACCTTGAGCAGGTATACATTCGTCGATTCGTGCCAGCATTGAATCAGTAAGTGTTCGGATGTCCTTTTGAGGGGTATGCCTTTCTATGTCTGCATGTATTGTGCAGTCAGTTGACCCACAGTTTGTGCTGAGTGACCATGTGATCTAGTGTGTCTACTCCTGGCATCCCAGACATGTTCTATTGGAAACAAATCTGGGATCGTGCGGTCCAAATTATGATCGCAACACCTAGCAAGGTGGCACCCCGTCGACCTAGTGGTACTTTCAACAGCAAAAAACTCAGTCCTGCTGTATCCAGAAAAAAACTTGCATATAATAAAATCGATATCCTTATGTCCTGCCTCCCGTCGCCATTTGTTACGGGATGAGTGGGAAAATTTTCTGTTGTATGTAAGGGATTAGGAAGTGAAATAAATTATCAAGGGAAATAATTGAAGGTTTACCAGAAACAGTGAAGGAATTTAAAGTTGCAATTCGTAAGGTGCAGGTGAAGGTTGATGACATGGGAATGTGGGGATGTAGGGAGATTGCCACCGGTGTGTGTGTGTGCTCCATTGAAGTAAAACCAAATTTAAAAAAGACGGTGTTAATTGATGTGGAGCTGTGTCTCACCTGTGGACGTCCACGTGACGGCGCAGCGCTGGCGGACTGCCCGTTTTGACTGGCTACACGTGACGTGGGTCCCCCCGAACCCGGGGTTATCGCCTTCGCAGGGGGTGCCGTCGGGCCCCTCGCCTGTTGCCTAGGGCCCTGACGCAAGCTAGCCGACCATATTAGTGACGGAGGTTTCCATCAAAACAGCCACCGGCATCGCAATCTTTGACTTCTGATCTCGTACGCGAGGTGATGTAACCGCCTTAGCGATGACACCCTTTCTGGACCATATCGGTTTGATTCCCGGTAACGTCATCAATAATTAATGTGAGTCAAGATATCACATCATGTGTCTGCTGCAATGACGCGTTAGTATCGCACGTGCCAGCTTCCGATTCTTTAATTGTGTTGTTATATACTTATACCAGTTGAAGTAACTCCCTCATTGCGGTATACGTCATAATTTAAAGGCTTTGTCCACACTATGCCGTATGTGCAAGGACTGGAAGGAGCATGTGGAATTGTATGGTTATTGTTTACGTGTGTGATGGACTGTGCCTTATGGCAGTAACGTGTCATTAGGCTTGAGATGTCACATCCGATAAGTGTCGTTCCACTTCGACGGAAGCCATGCCATTCCTGAAGAGAGTAGGTAGTAGAGACGTGTCGCATGGCCAAGAAGGACTTCAATTGACAATCCACCCTAAAGAAGGAGTGGTCTAACGATAACATACGCACTAATAGAGCTTTACCGCATTCGATTTGTTTTGTGGGATTGTAGGTTAGAAGACCACAAAGATCGTAATAAAAGGTATGATGCGCTCACGGAAATAGCAATTAATTTTGGTGTTGAAAAGGAAGAAATCAGTAGAAAAGTAACGAATCTAGCTGGACATTGTTCAATATAGATTATAAAAAGAGGAGTCCCCTGTTACACTATAAGCGTTGAATGTTCACTGCCTCGAATAGTTCTTCTAAATGATTTGCCACTCTTGCTGATATTCCCTATCAAATAGAGAGGAGTATCATGAACACTACTCGACAATCACTCCTGCACTTGAGACTGAACGTCCATTAATAAATCATTCTTCAAGTCACTGCATTCGTATCTGACTCTACCTCGCAGAGTGGAAAGTATCCAACACCATCGTTTACGAAGTTCACGATGGTATCACTTTCTACTACTATTGTTGCAACGGCGGAAAAAGCAGATGCTCGTTCGTAAATATTTAGTTACTGATTCTCGTGTCAGAAAATTAGGTACACAGTAAAACTTTACAAATTAGGCACAAGTACAATTATAGCCATTTTATCCAGTGCTTTGCCACTTCAAGTGCATTCTGCGTTGCTTGAAACAACTGATCTTCGTTAAAAAATGTGGCACATATGGCACTGTAACATGTGTTTAATACTCGTAGTTTTATCTTAATACTAGACGACCCGTGCGAAAATTTCGCGAATAAAATGCGATGAATAGTGAGGTTGAATATAATGTCACCAATTTCAGTCATTACTCTTCATACTCCTACTTCGTTTATCAATTTTGGTTAGAAATCCAGGGAGATAAATGGCTCGAAACACAACAAACGTATTTTAGAAATATTGACAATTTGCGCTTTATGGGTCGAATTACGAAAAATTCCTTTCTTAGAATATAATGTTACCACGGCGGAAACCTTAGTCTTTAATACGATATGTCATTTATCTATATCGATTATATATCAAGGGAAATATAAGGCTCGTGACACAAAAATAGGTTGTAGAACAATTTATACTTTTTCCCTTTCCTAGTTGAATTGCAAACACTTCTTTCTTAAAATATGATGTCATCAAAGCTGAGACATTATTCCTCACAATCGTACTTGATTTATCGATTTTGGGTAGATATCAAGGGAGATAAGTGGCTCGAGACACAAAAAACGCATTTTAGAAAAATTGACTTTTTTGCCTTTTATGGGTCGAATTACGAAAAATTCCTTTCTTAAAATATAATGTTACCACGGCGGAGACCTTATTCTTTAATGTGATACCTCATTTATCTATATCGGTTAGATATCAAGGGAGATAAATCGCTCGTGACACACAAATCGGTTATAGAAAAATTTATACTTTTTTCCTTTAAGGGTTGAATTCCAAAAACATTCTTTCTTAAAATATGATTTCACAAAGCTGATACATTACTCCTTATATTCTTACTTCATTTATCGATTTTGGTTATATATCCAGGGAGATAAATGGCTCGAGATACAAAAAACGTATTTTAGAAAAAGTGAAATTTTTGCCCTATAAGGGTCGAATTACGAAAAATTCCTTTCTTAGAATATAATGTTACCATGGCGGAGACCCTATTCTTTAATATGATACCTCATGTATCTATATCGGTTAGATATTAAGGGAGATAAATCGCTCGTGACAAAAAAATGCGTTATTGAAAAATTTATACATTTTCCCTTTAAGGGTTGAATTCCAAACACATTCTTTCTTAAAATATGATGTCACAAAGCTGAGACATTACTCCTCATAATCCTACCTCATTTATCGATTTTGGTTAGATATCCAGGGAGATAAATGACTCGAGATACAAAAAACACATTTTAGAAAAAGTGAAATTTTTGCCCTATAAGGGTCGAATTACGAAAAATTCCTTTCTTAAAATCAAATGTTACCATGGCGGAGACCTTATTCTTTAATATGATACCTCATTTATCTATATCGGTTAGATATTAAGGGAGATAAATCGCTCGTGACACAAAAACGCATTGCAAAAATATTGATACTTTTGCCCTTTAAGGGTCGAATTCCGAAAACTTTCTGGCTTAATATATGACGTCACTAAAGCGGAGATCTTAATCTTTAAAACGATACTTCACAAAACGGTTTCAGATAGGTATCCAGGGAGATAACTGACTCATAATACAGAAAACAGCATTTTAGAAAAATTTACATTTTTGCCCTTTAAGGTTCGAATTCCGAAAACTTTCTTGCTTAAAATACGATTTAACCAAAGTGGAGACCATGTGCTTTAAAATGACACCTCATTCATTGATTTCGGTTAAGTATGAAGGAAAATATAGGCTTGTGACAAAAAAATACCTTATACAAATAATATATATGATTAATGGTATCAATGTAATTCCTTTTCAGTGAGTTAGCTTTGTACTTGCCCACTCATTTCCTCAGTCGGTTCAAGGATTTCCAGACATTTCAGATTTCTGTATGGCCAGGTGGTAAGCGCCAGTGGTTTAACAGGTTGGAAACCTTAACTTCCCACATGCCGTTTCAGGTGATCCAATTAGTTCCCATAACGTTCGTAAGAAGCTTTTCCTGGTCTTGAGGCTGGAGTTGTATGGTTGTGCAGAGGATGGTCGCTTTCCCGTTCTACTTTGGTCCTATACATGTTTGCTTATCATTGTATACTGGCACCGAGCGTGATGGGTGTGCGGTAAAGCTCTGGCCTCGCATTCGGGAAGACGCGGGTTCGAATTCCTGTCAGAGCATCCAGATATGGATTTTCCATGATTTCCACAAATCTCCAGGGGAATGCCTGGATGCTTCCTGCAAAATGCAATGGACAAATTCTTTTCCGTTTCTTGATCTCCTTCTAAAGATCTCGACATCGATGAGGCGTAAAGCCGCAAGCGAAATAAAAAAAATAAAAAATGTAAACTTGTAGGCCAATCCCTGTAATCTCATCTCAACTTGGGTAGGCTTGAGTAACCTGTCACCAGCCTACATGAGAGTCACATTCACCTGTTTGCTATGAGATGTTAAGCACACATTTTCTGCAACAGAATAACAAATAGTTTGTGGCTGGTGCCTCACTGTGATCCAAGCAAATCGACGTAAAATGTCGTTGAGAATGGCAAAACGGATAAAAATTGAGATGTGCTGTTATATCAAGAAAGTTACAATTTTTGACCAAAGTCAAAATCTTCTGCAGGACACCCGTTATTTTAGTGCTTTGTTGGTGTCCTAAATGATATTGTACTGTATCACTACGCACACAAATACACACACACACACACACATATATATATATATAAATCAAGAAGCCGTTTCCTTAAGATTTCCATTGTAAGGTATCTCATAAAAGCGATAGAATCAATTTAAATCAAATTTTCATAGTTAGAAAGCATAGGATCTGACTTAAAAACTGCGGAATGTCTTATGATTTCATGTGAACGGTTTATGGAGCAAGAAATGATAATCTATCAGTGACATGGAGAGATAGTCACTATGGATCACATTACATCAAAGATAAACATTTCAACTCTTTGGATTCTGTTAATATTGTTGCTGGCTACATGACTTTGGTTATTCATTTCTTAAGTTATCATTTTTGTTTGTTTTTAGTTACTTGACGTTAATAACGCGGAAATATCTGCGGGCGAGTAGTAATGACGTCATTTATACAGCAATCGTGAAGGCAGTTTAAATTGTTAAAATCTAAATTAATTTTATCTTATGATGTAATACGGAATGTTATTTCTCACCGAGAGTGGTGGGTGAGTGGTTAACACTCTGGCCTCGCATTCGGGAGGACGGCTATTCGAATCCCCGTCCGGGCATCCAGATTTGGGTTTGCCATAGTTTACCCAAATCCTTCCAGGCGAATGTCTGGATGCTTCCTTCAAAAGGCCATCACCGAATTCCTTCCTGTTCCTTGTCCCCAGTCCCATCCCACCTCTAATGACCTCGACGTCGACGAGTCGTAAAGCAAAAAAAAGGGGCGGGGGTTAATTCTCATTCTCGTCCAGGTTGCATTTCAACATTACCACAGCATTTGCTAATGTTGCCACTCGAAAATACAATGGTGCATTCGTCCATGCAGACGAAGCTGCAGGAAAATGTGCTAGTAAGGAATAAAAGAAAAGAAAAAAGAAACAAGGGTTACATAAGTAGCTTTATACTCCAAACATTAAAATCATCGAAATGATTAGAGTTTATGATATAGGGGAACATAAGTATGTAATATCGAGGGGTAAGGGAAACTGCATTTTAATGATGTATTTGAAGGAATGCTACGAAAATACTAAGGGGGATTGATTACTGCGTATAATAATCATAAGATCTCACATGAAATACTGTAGCAGTAATTATGGTAATGATAAACAATAATGTGGCAAAAAATATAGTCAAAAAACTCTTCGGTCACCTCTTACAATGAGGTACAACATATGCGGTCCACTATTTTACTCCAGAATCAGCCATCAACGACGTCCACGTTAATAAGTGTCTGCAAGTTAGAAACATTAACTCGGAAACGAGTGTTGGCCGACGACATAATAATGATTTAAAAGACTGAAAGTTTAAAGACATGTGTAATGGTCTCGTTGGAACGCGAAGGCTGTGAGACAGATGATAGTGTTGAGTGGATCCACTACACCAACTCCTCACTTCCTTGTTAGCTGGCAGCTTCCCGCCGCCGGCCAGTCTGTCCATGGGTGCCAACTTAGGGGTTTTCCCCCTAAATTTAGGGGGTATACACGCGTGATGGGATTTTTTTAGGGGCTTTATAATTTTAGGGGAATTTTTAGGGGTATTTTTTTTTAGATACTTAATGATTTCTTGTATTTATTTGTTGAATATTTGTATAGCGACAACAAATCCTCGTACAGATCCTCCTTACCAAGAACTCGGACTTCTCTATGACTGAGAATATTTTTCTGATCACAGAATAAAATATTTGTTTCTGATACATATTTGTTTTGAAGGAAAGCATAGACTCAGTGTTTAATGTTAGAGCAGTAGGATGAACTAAAGTTGCTCTTTCCAATTGCTAAGACTGAAGACAAATGGCAGAACAGCTTCACGATAACATGAGGAGACTGCCATTAACAGTTTTTTTGAGTTTTCTGAAAAATGAAATGAAAAGTGTGATACAATATAATTTACTTTTTAAAGTGACAATGTTGAACCCATTAAATTATTTGAAGATTATTTTTATTGTGCAAAAACTTGCTAAAACGTCTTGTTGTACCTTCACAATTGGAGAAATTGTTGGATTGTGAACACGTGGAATTCAATTTCCAGGAACATATAATGCATACAACATCAATGTATTTCGGGTATGATTTTCAAAACATAACACAAGAACTCTAAGAAAATGACTTATTAGACGTCAAAGAAAGATGTAAGAACTTTTTATGTTGTCTAGTTGAACAGATCCAAAAACGGCTTCCAGACAATTTAGCAATATTGAAAGTGGTTGCTGATTTGCACCCAAAGGTTACTACATCTCAAGTCAAACCTGAAATAAAACCAATAATAAATTACATTCAGCGCACTAATATTTATGGCAACAAAAATGACATTGCGGCCGAGTGGTACCAATTGAGTAATAAAACTTGGTCTAATACTTCCACTTCAGCTGATTTTTATTCAGAAGTCTACGATGATTGTGCTGTAAACGTTTTGAAAACGTCTCAAAATTTGGCCTAGCAATAATTACAGTTCCAATTTCGAACGCGAGTGTTGAACGAGCCTTTTTAATCTATAATATTGTTAAAAATAAGTTGCGTAATATGTTATCTATTGAAAGGCTACAAAGTGTGATGATGGTCCGATTCACATTGCAACGAAACGGTGGATCTTGCATAACATTTAATCCTTCTACTAAAATGTATGATCTCAAAAACTCTGTACAATCAGAACAAAACGACGTGGTGTTCGAAATACTGAATAAATTATAAATAAAAAAGATCTTGCATAACATTTAATCCTTCTACTAAAATGTTAAGTCTAAATGAATGATCTCAAAAACTCTGTACAGTCAGAACAAAACGAAATGGTGTTAGAAATATTGAATTATTTATAAATAAAAAATTTTACTAATCTAAATATAGTATTTATTTTTTAGGGGTTTTTCCACTTAATTTTGGTGATTTTAGGGGTTTTGACTTAGGGGTAAAAAAAAAATTTGAGTTGGCAACCCTGAGTCTGTCCGACGGCTCACTCGAAAGCGGCATTCTACCAGAGTATAGCGAGCAAGTAGTCAAACAATAAGTGTGGAATGACGAAGTAAATAGTTTTATTCGTTCTACAAATCACAAAACTCTGGGTGGTAATGTTTGCGGCAAACCTGATTTATAGCAGTAAGGGAAAGATTGCAGCCTATTTGGCGAGATCCATATCTTTTTTCCGCAAGGCTGTTACGACGGTTAAAATAAACATGTGTTTTATCTACAGGGTGATTATAATTAAAGTTTAAGTTTCAAAACGCTCTTAAAAATGAACCTCTGATTAGAATGACGTCAGAATTGAACGGCGTGTTATTGAAGAAGGGGGAAAGAACATGAAAAAAAAGTTCCAAATTTTAGCGACAGATGGCGCTGTAAGAATCAGAATTTCGTCTACAAATGACAAATCTTAAAACATATCCCGTCAGATGGAAATGGGCTTCGTCTGTCCACAGAATTTTCCACGGCCAATCATTGTCCACTTCCATGCGAGCAAGAAATTCCAAAACAAAACCCTCTCTTGCTGGCAGGCTAGAAGGAAACAACTCCTGCACATGGCAAATTTTGTACGGATAGCATTGCAGGATGTTTCGTAGAATGTTATGCACCGTGCTCACAGGCCTGTCCAATGTTCGGGCAATTCTCCGTGCACTGCATGGTTGCACACCACCGCTCGACGCCTCCTGAACTGCTGTGGCCACTTCTTCAACTACCGCCGAATCACATCTTTTCCTTCCTCTACCATACATCAAACGAACCTGAATTTTCGAATTTTTTCATAATTTTCACCAGACTCATGACAGTCATCGGTCCAACGCCTTTTTTCATATCCTTGAGGGTCCTGAACTTCTGCTAAGCTACTAGTGCAGAATCACCATTCATGTTCTTTCCCCCTTCTCCAATAATACCCCGTTCAATTTTGACGTCATTCTAATCAGTGGTTTTTTAGAGCGTTTTGAAACTTAAACTTTAATTATAATCACCCTGTATATTACAGCTTATACTGATTTTTTTTTCTTTTACTTTTCGCCTACGGCTTTTGCCTCGTCGACATTGAGGTATTTGGAGGCGGGAAACAAGTGGGCGCAATACACGGGAAGGAATTCAGCCATGGAAATTTGAAGGAACCATCATAGTATTTGCCTGGAGTGATTTGGGAATACCATGAAGAAACCTAAATCTGGATGGCCGGATGGGGATTCGAAACCGTGTCCTCCCGAACGGCTTGGTTTACATTGGGTAATGTAACGCTATCACCACATTCTAATGTGCATTTTTATTATATAAATCATAATGTTAGAGTAATTTTCATAAATCTTGGGCGACCTCCTAGATAGTTTTTTGTTAGTAATTTCCTAAAGTACGCAAGATTCCAAGTGAGGACTGTAGTGCAATGGTGAACATTCAGTGCATCTTGTTGCAACGAATGTTAAAGAATTAAAGAGCTGTGTAGGCTTGAAGCTAATCGTGGCCTTCCGAGCCACGGCGACAGGAAGTCGGAGATAAAGGGTTTTGCCGGACATCACTGGTTTTCACTTTGAGGTGGGCAATCAACAACATGACACTGCCCCGGTGCGAAAAAACCGTCACCCGAAAACGCTCTCATCCCGCGAACTTAGCCGAATATTTCCGACCTCTGTGATATACACGTGGAGCGAATAAGATATCGGGGATATCACGTGACATTAGTGCCAACCTGAAGATTCAATCCAAATGAGCACATAACTTAAAATCCTGGGAATTTTCTGTTAAATGTGATCATCGAGACTGCAAGGGGCGGAGCCAGAGGTTTCCTCGCAGATCGAAGAGCGACGAGCTTCATTCGATTCTATTCTAGTCTGTGAAGGACTCCGAAAGTTGACTTTTCTCGCTAATTGCTGTAGTGCGACTCCTGGTGTCGGAAAAACTGACGCTGCCTGCTTGCTGGAGCAGTTTTCGCACGGCGACACAGCCAGTAATGCGATGATGCGCATTACCAGTACTGATGTGACTGTAGCCGCCTTGTGAGACAAGTCTCACATACCGTGGGTCATCTCCGAGCATCGCAGACATCAGAAGCAGAACTACAATGGTAAATTATTACGACCAAGCCAGCTAATTGTGCATTCTGTGAAACTGAACCCTTAAGCGACTTTGAGAGAATAGATCCATGTTCTAACTTTGTAACTGAAAACCCCCTGAGCTAGCGGCGTAATTTGACAGAACTAGTTATTTTCGAATGGCATATTGTTCATTCGTGGCGCCCTGATTTTTTTGAAATGTAAAGTCACAGTATTATGATACCTATGTCTGAGGTCGTCATAACGTGTATTGTACATTGTTTCTAAGTATCACTCTTTCTTGCATATTAATTCTGAGATGGATTTAAAAGTAAATTACAATTATTTGCTTGCTCATGACGGCTAATTGCACCTCTGAGCGTTGCTTTTATGATTTTGCCAATTTGTGTTAATGTTAACGGTAAATTCGCTCAGACTTGCAATCGCCAATGATAACAAAAATAAATGTCATATTGTGACAGTTTTCCTATATTCCAACTAACATCGAGATTCTTGCAAAATCCATATTTTCACTCCTTCATAAAAATTAAAATCAAAATCCCCATTTATTAATGATTAATCATAAATGTATGAAAGATAACTATAACGTATTTATCCACCAAAGCCCCTACTACAATTGTTACCGATCTATCTATGAATTTTTGTATTACGGTCTTCAACCGGAATGTTGGATGGCTCCTCCCTCTGGAAGTCAGTGTTAGTCAGAGGCAGGGCGCCCAAGACCTTCATCCTTGTGTCTAATGTACCTGTTGTTGTATGTTTGTTGAAGAGTGTTGTTAACTGTGAATTGTTTTCTACAACCAGATCAATGAAGGGAGTGAATGAAACCCGGTTCCTGCTCTTGCGCAAGGCACCAGTATGTTTCCAAGTTTTACGTTCCTTTCGGACAGACCAATCACCGTCAATAGTGTCTTGTGTCACTTTGAGTAGAGACTTTTGATTTAACGCAGCGATGGTAATGAGTATAGCGATTAAGAAACGTCTCTCCTATCCTTCTACTAAAATCGCGAATGATGTAGATTTCTTCCACCATATCAACTCGATCCCAGCTGACCATGTGTTTTCATGGTTATTTCATCATTTTAACAGGTAACAGCAGAAGAAATGGCTTACAGTAATCATGCGGCATCATAGTGTTTCAATGACCTCGCCCAATGAGGCAGATCACTGCCAATGACCTCTACTGAATTGATAACGTACAGTAATTACGCACAACCATTTCTCTTTTACTGACTGGCTAAAACACTGCAATTGCGCTGTTGTTGCACAGCAACTTAGCAGCTAGATCACTGTTACTATACTGTGCACATACTTATCACAAATTCCCTATAGCAATTGATCTGATGTTACATTGTTACTTACTGCTGCTAGAAATCAAATATATTTTATCGTATTACTACTGTAAAGCTACTAACTGATTTCTAAATTGCCACTATACAGGGACTTCTCTGTCATAGTACTGTTACTGTATTTTAACTTGTTACTATTTTTCTAGCCTACTGTAATTTTCATTAATTAGAGTCATCGTATTTTAATCTACAGAGTGGCTAACTGCAACCTACGCTGATTAGTAATATCTTAATAAATATTGTTCTTTAATATACCATTTGTCTCTTTGCCAAAGATTAACTACATTCAAAAAGAAAGGTCGTTTATTAAAATTTAATTAATAAAACTATAGATTATTTATGATTTTTAGGGTGGGATCAGATAGCTTTTTGAAAGCTTTTAAGTGTAAATATCTTGGAATAACGTTTGATAATAAACTCAACTGGGTAAAACACATAGGGAAGATGATAGGAAAAGATCACAAAATTCTACATTTACCGGAGAGGATGATGAGAGGATGTACCAGTGAAGTTAGGGAACTGCGTTACAAAACTTTTGTCAGACCATTGGTTGAATATGGTGGGGTAGTTTGGGATCCACATTTTGGGTATCAAATATAGGAGTTGGAGGGGGTGCAAAGAAGAGAAGCTAGATTTCTTTGTGGAAATTATCACAGGATCCAGTCAATATCTGATACAATAAGTGAGCTGGATTGGGAGTCATAGGAGGACAGTAGGAGGGTGAAGATACTGCTCGAAATATAAGTACCAAGGCATACTCGTATGTCGGTGATGGGACTTGGAGGGATATTGGTCGAAGAATTAGGAATAGTGCATGGAAGGGGAAAGACGACCATGACCACCAGCTGGCACTTGATTTCATGCAGAAGTGAAGTGATGAATAATTTACCAAAAACGCTTAAGGAATTTAAAATAGAAATTTTTGAATCGCAAAAGTAGAGGGGGAGGAATTTAACACTCAAATTATATAATATAATTTTAAAAATGAAATAAAAGGGGTAATTAGATGACTAAGGGAATTCCCACCGAAGCGTGTGCTCCATCGCAGTTAAATAAAATAAAATATTAGTAGCAAGATTAGATATGAAAAAAGTCTTTTACAGTATTATATTTATTTTACATTCAGAGGTGAACTTCTAGTCCGCCTTACTATGTAGTACACGGAATATTTCCTTTTACGTAAATCACGAATTTTATCAGTATATCCCTCAAGAATACTATTTCTCTGATGTCAAACAAGTTCACTGTTCTCCACTTTCCTAGCAAAGGAGAAATTAACACTTACAGTTTCTACACATATCACTCATGAATTATTATTTATTTACCACATGAGAGATATTGTACAACTTATATCGGCATTTAACAAGAAAAGTGAGTATCCACATCATCTCAATTAAACTAAATTAAATATGAGTGATCCACTTCCCGTTCGTAGTTGCTAGGACATTGTGCACGGCGCTTAACAAGTTAACTGGTTTCATTATTCGGTACTTGGCAGTAGAATCATAAGTGCTAGAGCACTATATGCCGCCTGAAAGTTGTGGGTCAAAGACCTGTGTCAAAACCCAAACCTCTTCAGAGTGCGTACAGAGTAAGGTCGATGAGTCGACCATTGCACAGGGATTTAATACATGCGTTTCTGAAGAGTAGGCCTGGAAGGGCCTGCACCTATGCTCACCCTCTCTTTCCACTTAATACATAATCATCACAATTATCTGCACATGGAATAGTAGGTAACAGTAACTTGAAGTCAACGGTTAATCACTGCAATTAGAATTTCACTGATGAGTTGCTATTGAGAGTAACGTAAAGCATGGTAGTCGCCTGTGCAAGGGAGGCAAGGCGTAAGGCAAATTTTCACATATAAAACCATTCAGCAGCACGAGCAGAGTAGCATGCTCAGTGTTCGATTGTAGAAACCTATTCACGCATCATTTTGTATGGGATTTTTCTACGGCAAATGCTTAAGAATTTGGAAACAAAAGGATTTTTAACACGTTACAATTTGGTGAACGCAATCGGAGCGAAGGCGCTGGTGCATTGCCATGATCGGTTCACGCCTGCAGCTAGGCAACCAACCTTACACACACTTTTCTGTTCACCGCTGTTTGTCGTCTCCCCGATGTCGCAAATAAAACAATTTATCTGCTATCAGCCTGCGGTACTTATAGCAGTTTCTACAAGGAGTAATGAAACATCCACCTGTAATTTAGCCATGGCATGGACCATTCCACTCCAAAAAAAGCAGAACGGCCGAAACTATTACAAAATTTAAATACGATTAAATTTAGCAGTCAGATTCAAACAAACATGTTACTTCTGGAAAAAAGGAATAGTTTTTTTTTTTAGTTCGATTTAATATCCTAGTGACGTCAAGATCATTAACGACGTTCTAACTTATAGAATTATTGTGAATATTGGAATCTGTATACAAATCGTGGAAGTTTTGTGCAAATAGGTTGCATGTTGCAAAAGATTTAGTGGATGTGCCTCGTGTGGTTTATAATACGTTGATTGAAGACTATCCTGGCATTAAAATCGTAGACAGGACAGCCGGCATGGCGGAATCGAGGCGAGAACTTAATGTTAGTGTCATGATGGAAATTGAGACGCATGGACAAACCTCTGTTTACTTTATTAGAAAATCAATATAAATTCTGGGATATAAACTTCTAACAGGTCATAAATAAATAACAATTGTACTACCATGCTCATATTAATCCGAACGACCTGAATTGCACATCGCTACATTTCATCCTGGGACTTATTCAACCCATTATACACATATACCAAGACAGTACTATACCCGGTAGGTGGTACATTCATGTTAATATCCAAAATTGAGACTCACCCACCTCACAAAAAAAACGTGACATATTTTAACATATTCGTTATAGAAACGAAAATATGGATTGTATTTCGTTAATAAAGAGTTGTGCAGACATTGAAAGCACTTCATTTTAGTTTTTTAAAACATTCAAGAGAAATTACGTGTCCATACAGAATATTAAAAGTTAACATTTTCAAACAAAAAATTAATTTTTAAGAAACGCTAGCGTCAAAAGAAAGGAAAACGTTATAACGATCATCTTTCACTTAAAATAACTGACTATTAATGATAAAATCAATATCTGCAATGTAAAGATAGTTTTAGGTGAGTGCGTTGACAAATAATTGCAGATTTTTGAAGTTAGTAATTTTGCTGTGTACTATGGAGACATGTTGTTCTTTTACTACTAGATTTAAAATTATTTTAGAAACATACGGAAAAAGTTATAACTAAATGACTGTTGTCGGTGACATGAGATGTCGTCAACGCATTCTGAGTTGACAGTATTTTAGCGTCAAAAAAACTAATTTTCACCTACCATTAATAACGAAAGCTGCTTAAGGCGAAATGAACACTCTTTTCAAAACAAAAAAACAAAAACATGATGAGGGGTCAGTAGTTGAAGGCACAATTTCAAAAGTTGTCACCTTTGTGGTTTTAGTGGTGTTTCATAAACAGGAAAAAACAAAAACTAATACGCTTTTTAGCTATAGCAATATTCTGTGGGTGGTGCTGTTAAAACTCAAACGACAGGTGAAACGTTGGTTTGATGTTCTTACCGAAAACGTTATTGGTAAGTATCCAAGGACGTGGATTTAAAACATTTGGTAATTAACGAACCTGCTGCGATTGCTAGCGGACACGTTCGAAATCATTATTTCGCGATTTATACGCTTTTTGCTACTTGAAGTTATTATAGTAGGCCAACTTTTCACTCCATTTGATGTTAATACTATGGTGAACTCTTCCGACAGTAGTCCGTAAAGAACCTGCACTGATTTGAGGGGTA